>OX456524.1:19599998-20199998 GCA_949748255.1 Eustalomyia histrio
CATTACACCTCTCAAAGGTACAATGTGGTGGGCATTTACCTCAGAAAAGGTAATCGGACATTATTTTTTTTTTCCAAGAAGCCGACAAAGCTACGGTAAACGGCTATAGAGCCCTGCTTATGAAAATTTTCTAACCGGAATTTGACGAAGGTTGAAGGTTGCCTTCCCAGCGCGTGCGATCTTGCGTTTTGGTCATTTGGATTGGCCAACTAGATTTCCCGATTTGACTGTCTCAGATATATTTCAAGTCCTTGGTGTACGCGAACAAGTTCAAACCTTGAAAGAAATAAAGAACAACATTTGAACCACAAATACTACGCACAGTTAGCAAAATTTAATTAAAATAGCTTAAATAGTTTTCCGCAATTAACAAAATTTATAAATGTGAATAAACGTAATCAGCTAAAAACGTAATCAGCTAAAAACAGACATTTCATTTTTACTCATAAACTTTAATTTTTACTGATAACTTTTTTATTAATTATTTTAATGGAATGATTTGTCCATCCATAAGGACCATTCTCAATATTAAAATGAGATGAGCAGTTACCTAGTTTGCCTCCTACTAACAAACACACATTACCCCATTATTATCTTTATATATATAATTCTCCTGTACGTGTGTTAGTGACTGAACTCCTCCTTAACGGCTGGGCCGATTTCGATGAAATTTGTTGTGTCTGTTTTATTTGATCCCTGAATAGTTTAGATTCACAATTGACCTATATGGGTACAATGGGCGTGGCACCTCCCATACGAAGTAAAAATGTATTTTTGTATATCTGGAGTACTGTTACAGTGGGAGTCTTCAAACTTTGTGTGAGCTTTTTTTATAATAATACTCATAATCTCCCAAAAAAATGAGTGCCATCCAAGCAATGGGCGTGGCACCTCCCATACGAAGAAAACATTCATTATTGCATATCTGGGGTACTATTAAAGTGGGAGTCTTCAAACTTTGTGTGAGCTTCTTTGATAATAATATTCATAATCTTCCAAAAAATATGGGGGATCCAAGCAATGGGCGTGGCACCTCCCATACGAAGTACAAATTTATTATTGCATATCTGGGGTACTATTATTGTGAGAATATTCAAACTTTGTGCGAGCTACCTAGATAATAATGTGTATCCTATTGAAAAAGTCTAACATTCTGAGACATTTTTCCTTTTCAAAAAGTCTCAGACTCCGAGAGATTTTTCCTATAGAAAAAGTCTCAGAATATGATTTTTAGCAATTTAAATTGCAATGATAAATAAATAAGTTGAGAATACTTTCACAAATATCCATGAATGCAATTTCATATCAAGCATCGTTCTCATGTCAATAATTAATAAAATTTTAAAAAACTCTAACCTATTTCTCTACTCTCAACTACTCTCTACTAATATTGTTTTCCTATTGAGAACTACAAATGGGACTACTTAATTAGTGGGACCAATCAATTCATATTAATTGATGTCAATAGTATTGAAACTAATTTCATTGAACCATTTCATTACTAATGGCAATGGTTTTGAAATCAATTGTTATTGACGGTTTTTAACAATTGATGCATTTTATTACCATTATGAATGATTTTTTCAATAAAAAAAAAGGAATTACCATAAAACGTCAACGCATTTTTTCAATAGCAATACAAAATTCCCATCTATGTTGAGAACTATACTGTTATCAACTATTTTGAAAGGGTAAGGTTTGAAATTTTTACTTGCTTTCAATTTTATATTGAATGTTTTTTTAAAGGTGAATGTTTGTTGCGAAGTTTTAACCAATTTGTCATAATTTAATTGATTTTGATTTAAAGAAAAAATAAAATAGTTTGAAATTAAAAGAAATTATTGGAAATAAAAATTGTGTTTAATTTTACAAACTTTACGGAGTGTTAAGCGACTCACTGAAAATAACCAATATGTAAGTTTGTGAAACAAATAATCATAACCCTAAAACTAAAATCAAAGTTTATTAAATTTATGTGTTGTGTGTTTATAAAAGAAAAATGCCACGTCTTCGTGGGCGAGGAGGAAATATTGGTCGACGTTCAAAGCATGCACAAACAGTCCACAACATTCGGTTAAATAGAACAGTAGAAGATCACTTGACGGACACTGCAAATTCTAGAGACCAGATGGCGAACTTACGTGAACATGAAAGTCAAGAGCAACGCAACGAACGCCTTCGAGCTAATGCATTGAGACAAAGACAGGCGCGTCAACGAGCCACCGATGAACAGAGAACAACTGAACGACAGCGCCTACAAGTATATCGCGCATTGACACGTGAATCACTTCTCCGACTTGCGTTCGAATACGAGTTTGACGTAGACTATTCATCGCATTTACAAATTGTCATCGGTGCTATGAATAAAGAATGCCAACACTGCCATGCATTCAAATACAAAGGAGAGTCAGCCGGTTTCTGTTGCGCGTCTGGAAAAGTAGTATTGCCACCATTGAATTCGCCGCCTGAACCACTGAAAGCTCTATTGGATGGAGCCACACCTCAATCAAAATTATTTTTGCGTAAAATTCGTAAATTCAATTCGTGCTTCCAAATGACATCGTTTGGAGCAACAAAAATCTTGCGGAATGAGGATGGTCGAAATTTTGAATCAACATTTAAGATTCAGGGCCAAGTGTATCATCAAATCGGTTTTTTAATTTCAATGCCTGATGCCGATCCAAAATTCTTGCAAATCTACTTCATGGGTGATGAGGATCAACAAATAAACACACGCTGCCACTACAATCACATCGAGTTAATGGAGGAGCGAGAAATCGTGTCAATTTTGGAACCGTTTTTGAGAAATCACAATCAGTTGGTCCAGTTGTTCAACGTTGTTTCCAACAGGCTACAAAACGATAACTACATGATCGTCATCAAAGCAGACAAAGTACCATCAGGAGAGCATGCGGGCAGATACAATGCACCAACCGTTAATGAAGTTGCAGTTGTTATGGTTGGTGACGCATTTGAACGTCGAGATATTCGGATCCAACGCAGAGATAATACGGTGCAGACAATTGCAGACAGCCATCGTTCTTACGACGCTTTGCAATATCCATTGATATTTTGGGAAGGAGAAGATGGATATCATTTAAATATAAAACAACGAAACCCCGTGACAGGTAAAATTTAAATATAATTCCATTTTTGCTTTTTCTGTACTATTTATTTTCTTTTTTATTTATTTTTATTTTAAATTTGAAGGTGCAGCAACGAACAAGAAAGTGAGCGCGATGAACTTCTACGCATATCGGTTGATGATTCGTACCAATGAAGACAACAACATTATCCGATGCCGCCAGCTGTTTCATCAATACATCGTTGATATGTATGCAAAAATCGAAAGCGAGCGATTACGGTACATCAAGTTTAATCAAGCAAAGTTGCGTTCTGAGGAGTATATTCATTTGCGTGATGCTATTGTCGGTAACGTAGATGGAACAACTAATATTAACGATATTGGTACCGCATATATTCTTCCATCATCATACATTGGTAGTCCGCGGCATATGCAAGAATATATTCAAGACGCAATGACTTTCGTGCGCGCGTACGGTAGACCTGATTTGTTCATAACATTTACGTGCAATCCAAAATGGGATGAAATAACTATTTCATTATTGCAAGGTCAAACAGCAATGCATCGGCATGATATCACTGCACGTGTCTTCAAACAAAAACTAAAATCTATGATGAACTTGATTACACATCACTCTGTATTCGGAAAAACACGTTGCTGGCTGTATTCTGTTGAATGGCAAAAACGAGGTTTGCCACATGCACACATTTTGATTTGGTTGGTTGATAAAGTACGTCCAGAAGAAATTGATAAAATTATTTCAGCTGAAATTCCGGATTCGAATATAGATCAAGAGTTGTTCAACATTATTACCACTAACATGATCCATGGACCATGCGGTGCTCTAAACATGACGGCGCCGTGCATGGACAATGGAAAATGTACGAAACTTTTTCCAAAAGAGTGCATAAATGATACTATCACTAATACCGATGGTTACCCATTGTATCGTCGTAGAAACACAGACAATGGTGGCCACTCATATCAATTGCGCATGTCAAACGGTGTAACGCAAGACATTGACAATCGTTGGGTGGTTCCGTATTCACCATTACTGTCAAAAACGTACAAAGCGCACATAAACGTTGAGTTCTGTAGTTCAGTGAGTTCCATAAAATACATTTGCAAATACGTTCATAAGGGAAGCGATATGGCTGTATTTGCTGTTCAAAACGTAAATGATAACGACGAAATAACACGTTATCAAATGGGTCGATACATTAGCAGCAATGAAGCAGTTTGGCGCATTTTAAGTTTTCCTATACACGAAAGAGACCCTGCTGTTATTCATTTGGCCGTGCACCTTCAAAATGGACAGCGTGTTTATTTTACGGAAGAGACTGCTGTACAACGTGCACTAACTCCCCCAAAAACCACACTAACTGAGTTCTTCGAACTATCCAACCAACCAGGTATTTTCGGTCAATTTTCAAAGACATTAATGTACACTGATGTGCCACGATTTTTTACATGGAACAAACAATCAAAAAAGTGGAACCCACGAAAGCAAGGCGTTCCAGTACAAGGGTACCACGGCATATTTATGGCAAATACATTAGGCCGATTATACACAGTCCATCCTAAGCAACGCGAATGCTTCTTCTTGCGTTTGTTGTTGGTTAACGTTCCTGGACCGACGTCATTCCAATACTTGCGAACAGTCAACGGTATTTTGTTCGACACATACCATGATGCGTGTCACGAATTGCATTTGCTTGAAGATGACAACCATTGGGATCTTGCACTAGCAGATGCAGTGCTGAGTTCCTCTCTTCATCAAATTCGACAATTATTCGCCATATTGTTGACGACATGCTTTCTGTCGCAAGCTTCTGTTCTCTGGGACAAATATAAAGATTCAATGAGCGAAGATATTTTGCATCGTATTCGGACAGCTGATCAAGATCACAATATCAATTTTTCATCGGAAATGTATAACGAGGCGTTAATGATGATTGAGGATATTTGCATTAATATTTCCAATATGCCACTCATTCATTTCGGTTTGCCATCGCCTAACCGACCAGCAACAGACATCATTAACAGCGATGTTGAGCGCGAACAACAGTTCGATGCGGCAACGTTGACTACTTTCGTTGCAAATAATGAGCAATTGCTAACTGCTGAACAAAAGATCATATACGATCGAATTAATTTGTCAATTGAAGCACAACAAGGTGGATTCTTCTTTTTGGATGCACCAGGCGGCACTGGTAAAACATTTCTTATCTCACTGTTACTTGCACGCATTCGGTCACAAAATCATATTGCATTGGCTATTGCTTCATCAGGTATTGCAGCGACTTTGCTTGATGGTGGACGGACTGCACACTCAGCACTTAAGTTGCCATTCAATGTTCACACAAATAAAGATGCAATGTGCAACATAAAGAAGCATTCAGGCATGGCTAAAGTTTTGCAAAAATGCAAAATTATTATTTGGGACGAATGTACTATGGCCCACAAACATTCACTAGAAGCCTTTGATAGAACTATGAAAGATATTAATAATAATAACAGACTTTTCGGTGGAGCTCTTCTGCTGCTGTCTGGTGATTTCAGACAAACATTGCCGGTCATTCCACGCGCTACATATGCGGACGAAATCAACGCATGTTTGAAGCAATCGCACCTATGGCGGAATGTTAATACATTACGCCTTAAGACAAACATGCGTATTCAACTACAAAATGACCCATTGGCACTGTCATTCTTTGAGTAATTGCTCAACATTGGCAATGGAAATATTATGTTTCATGAAAATACACAATGCATAAAATTTCCAGACAATTTCTGTAAAATGGTAGCCACGAAAGATGCTTTGGTTGTAAGCATATTCCCAAATATACGCGAAAATTACATTAATCATGCGTGGTTACGTGAACGAGTTATTTTGGCCGCTAAAAATATAGATGTTGACATTATTAATTTCAAAATACAACAGTTATTGCCTGGCGATGAGATGTTGTTCAAATCGATCGACACTGTTGTCGCTCCAGATGAAGCAGTCAACTATCCTGTTGAATTTTTAAATTCACTGGATTTACCAGGAATGCCACCTCATAACTTGAGATTAAAAATTGGTTCACCAATCATTTTGCTTAGGAATTTAAATGCACCTAAGCTATGCAATGGTACAAGATTGGTCATAAAAAAAATAATGAGCAATGTTATTCAAGCTACCATTTTGAGCGGCAAGTTTCAAGGTGAAGTTGTTCTCTTGCCACGGATCCCAATGGTTCCTTCAGACTCGCCAATTCCATTCAGACGCATGCAGTTTCCAATTCGCTTGGCATTCGCAATGACCATTAACAAGTCACAAGGTCAAACAATGTCCATTTGTGGGTTGGATCTAGAAAATCCGTGCTTTTCACATGGACAGTTATATGTTGCGTGTTCTCGCGTTGGCAAACCATCAAATTTGATCATTTATACACCACAGGGATTGACGAAAAACATTGTTCATCAACTAGCATTAATATAAAAAAAACAAAATTTATTTATTCTATCATTAAGGCTTCGAATTAATTAAAATACTTCATTTTTGTTAAATTAATAAAAAAAATCTAATATTTTCATAGAAATTATTTCAGTTTTTCCTTCTTTCTATCTATAAATTTTTAGGCAGGACAACGTCTGGCGGGTCAGCTAGTATTAGTATAAATAAATCCACGAACCTGTATGCGAAGAGTACGTACCGAGAAGAATATTTTTGATGCATCGGTAAGTGTCAATGAAGATCGAGATACGACTAAACAGTAAGGCTTGTGAAACCATACAAATACAGCTGCTGCAAGAACTGAAGCCATAGCCTGGTTTCTGTATCTAACGTGAGAAGTTTTCGCATCGAAAAATACAACTCTGTCACATTAAAGACAGGATGAAACAGTTAATATTAAATTTAGGCAATAGATAATATTTTTTCTAGTATGAAGATAAATTTGACATTATGTGACTCATCCCGTTCTAATGAAGAAAGCGTTGTATTTTTCAATCCGAAAACTTCTCGCATTAAATATAGAAACAGGTGACGTATCAAAACATCAATTTTTCTATTAAAAAATTGTCTTCAGCGACAAAGCTCGTTTTGGGCTTAATGGGTACATCAACAAACAGAATTTGCCGATTTTGGTGTGAAGAGCAGCCAGAGGTAGTTTAAGAGTTCCCAATGCACACTGAAAGATGAACTATTTGATGCGAATTATCGTTCTTCAAAAACGATGAAAGTCGCTACGTTAGAGTCACTTGACTATTGTTTGTGGGGAAATTCTCTCGTGTACAGAGATAAGCCAGCCACAATACCTTCCCTGCACCCCGTTTCTGTATCTGATGTGAGAAGTTTTCGCATTGAGAAATTTATAGTCACCCTGTTTAAACAAGGTGGCTCAATATATTATAAAGTTGATTGCATTTTTACTGGACATTTTTATCTAGCTTCTAACTTTTAAAGTTGTGGCACATTTAATTCTGTAATATTTCTTAGATAGATATTATATAGAGAAATAACAAGAATACAGCTGTTTTTATCTTCTTTATATTAACAAATAATTAATTGTATGTGATTCACCCCATAGAAATCAGAACAAGGTTGCGTTTTACATATTTTTTGCGAAAACTTTATCGATGCGAAACGAGGTGCTGGAAGACAACATAAAAGCTGCCATTGGTGAGATACCGGCCGGAATGCTGGAAAAAATTGGAGCTAACTGATTTATTTATTTATTTAATTAATTAATTAATTTATTAATTAATTAGTTTATTAATTAATTAATTATTTATTTATTTATTTATTTATTTATTTATTAATTTATTTATTTATTTATTTATTTATTTATAAATTTATTTATTTATTTATTTATTAATTTAAAATAATGATTAATCTAAGAATTCATTTTAATAATTCTTTTTGATTTTCTTTGGCCCCCAGCCAAAAATAGTTAGGAGAAGGATACACAATATACAGTATATGGTCCATGTTAATGACAATGCATAAAAGAGTCAATAATAGTTTTAAAAAAAGAAGAAAAAAGTAAAGAAAAAACCAATTACGTTCTATCTAGTCTCAAAAACATATGAAAACATTTGTTTCCTGAAGGAACGTATTCAATAGAATACGTAAAAACTGGCAAATTATTCCATAGTCGAGCAACTTTTATTAAAAACGAACGCTCAAAGATTGTCGTAGAATGAATCGGAATATCTATCTGTGGATTACGTGTAGACATAATAAAATCAAATTCACTACGTAAGTTAGGCGGAGTAGAAGTAAACATAACCTTATAAAAGAAAAACAGCAATCGAAAATCAACAAATCTTCGAAAAGTACAACCTAACAAGCTTATTACATACCCAGCAAAAATGAAGCTGCCAAAGAAGCATCACTTCTTTTCTGATGGTTTCATCGATTAATTTAACATTAGGATGGAAGTATTCAAATTTAGCTACTAGCATTACTCATCCTTTACTCTAAGGAAGCAATGATAATACAATGATTAGATATTCTGATGCATGAGTGGAAAATGTTCATATACTTTGTAGTATTTAAGCTTTGATGAAAATTAAATTCGTAAGAATGCAGAAAAAATAAGTTAAAAGAAGCGAAATGTATGCATTGATATACAAATACTATTTATTAAAACAAATAAATAATTCTGCATTAGTGAAAAAGCATTTTTAAAACATTTTTCAAAATTTTTTAATGAATTTTTAGACAAATTTTAAAATATTTTTGGATAATTTTAAAACTGGTTGTACAATTTGAAAACATTTTTAGATAATTTTAAAATATTTTTGAACAATTTTAAATAATTTTTGCACAATTTTAAAATTATTTTGATAAATTCTGTATTAAAACTGGAAATGGTGTTAAATAATAAATGTAATGCAAACATGCACAGATTGCGTCGTCATAAATATTTAAGGCTGAAAAAATGCAAATGACAGGCCAGCTAGTTTCAATTAAAGGTTTAACAATCTGATATTTCAAAACTTTTATAAAAATTGCAAAACTGCATAAATTTTAACCCTCATGAAATTTTAAACTAAAATATAAAAAATGATTTAATAAAAAAAATCAAAAAATTTCATCACAACTATTTTTTCAATTTGAATAAATGCTTTAGATTCAAACAATATACGATATACTATAGCATATGCTTTAGAAGTAATGAAGAGTGAATTTTTAAGATATGCATCGGATTTATATCCAAATCACTACATTTGAAATATGAACATATGAATTTATTTGGAAGTGCCTTAGAATAACACCAAAAAATCATACTGAAGTTTAGGAAGCAATGAAAGAAGTTATAGTCACAGAATGACTACCATTTTTTTTTTTGCTGGGTATGGCGTAATGTGCTCCCTAAGTCTTACATTAAAAACAAATTTGACAAAAATTGTTGATATTATACCTAAAGTGACTTCTAAGCAATAGGAAATAAGTGACATAAGAAGAGAGAAAGCTATTCTTCGCCTGATATGTTTGGGAAGATATATATTAGAATTATATAATCTCCTAAGAGTGTAAATTATTCCCACAGTTAAAGTATTTATGTGCTTACGAAAATAAAGTTTATCACCAACCATAATTCCCAAGCACATCAGGTGGTCAACAAACTGCAGGTTACAACCATTCATATGAATATTGAAATCATAGTCGCTACAATTTCCAAAAACTATGCACTTAGTTTTCATCAAATATTTTGGCAAGGCAATAATTTGCACCAGCCTCCAAAGCGCCTATAATTTGACTGTCACTGCTAAAAAGTAATTGTACAAGGTGGCGCAAAAGTAATCCTCCTATCAGAAAATGCTATAAATTTTGCGATTGGCCCCTAATGTCAGTTCTGTTTTGACATTTGTGTAGTAAACACATGCGAAATACACGTTAATAAACAATGTTACGCTACACTGCTCCAGAACGCGGAATATTGGTGACTATTTATTTGAGCAATAATGAAGATGATTTTTCATCAAAAATAATCATGAGTGATGAGGCCCATTTCCATCTTAGCGGGTACGTAAATAAGCAAAATTTACGCTTCTGGGGCACTGAAAATCCGCGTGTAAGCCACGAAGAGCCATTACACCCGCTCAAAGTCACTGTATGGTGTGCTGTTTTCGCTGGAGGAGTCATTGGACCTTTTTTCTTCGAAGACGTCGCGAGCCAAACGGTTACGGTGAATGGTGAGCGCTACAGAGCAATGATCAACGAGTTCTTTTTGCCGCAACTTGATGAATTGGGATTGGAAAACATGTGGTTCCAACAGGACGGTGAACCGCCACACACTGCACGTGCCACAACCGATATGCTGAAGGATGTATTTCCCGGGCGCCTAATCTCCCGTTTTGGCGATTTGCACTGGTCAGCAAGATCGCCTGATTTGACCGCTCCAGACTTTTTTTTGTGGGGCTTTTTGAAGTCGCGGGTTTATGTCAACAAGCCTCAGACTCTTGCAGCTCTTAAAGACAATATCCGTCAAGAATGTGAGGACCTATCGCCGGAAGTTTTGGCCAAAGTGATGGAAAATGCCATAAAAAGGGCTCAAATGACAATCAACTGTGGCGGCGGCCATTTACATGACATCATATTCTCGACTTGATGTAAAAAAAATTAAAAGACCAAATAAAAATAATCCACAAGAAGAATCAAAGGTTTTCCTTTTTAAATTACAGCCAAAAAACATCGGAAGGTTATTTTTACGCCACCCTGTATATCATCAGCAAAAACAAATGCTTTGCATTTATTAGCCCTAATCACTTCAATAAAGTCATTCAAATAAAAGTGGCCCAATGACCGACCCTTGTGGTACACCACATCAACCAAGGTTTGACCTCTATAATCGATGAATTGTGAACGATCCTTTAAGTAAGAGTAAATAAGTTTACATGCAGTTTTTGAAAACCCGAAATTGTCACGTAATTTTGAAATAAGCCTACCATGATCAATACAGTCAAAAGACCTCAAAATGTCTAATGGCACTAAAAGTTTTACTTTCCCAACATCCAGATTCTATTAATTAAGCAGAAGTACTGTATCCTTTTCTATAAGGATACTGGTTCCCATTAATCATGTTATTATTATCTAAATAATCTAGCATAATAGATTTAAGTAAGTTTTTAACCACCTTCGATAGCACCGGAAGAATTGAAATCGGTCTCAAATTGTTGACAGCAGACCCCGAACCAGATTTTGGTATGGGAACAACCCTTCCAATAAGATGGATAAGTATATGTTGTAATCAAACTATTTACTACATGTACAAAATGCCTACAAAATAGTGGAAAAATTAGCTTAATAAATCTTAAAGGGATTCCATTCACACCGACAGAGTTTGATTTTACCATCCCTAGAGCATTAACAATTTTCATTTCAGATATATTGTTAAAAGAAAAGGACCAATTTTCATCTAAGTAATCAAAACTAAACTCGTTAGCATCAACCTCAGAAACACCAACAAAAAACTCGTTTATTCCATTCACATCATGATCCGCCTCCTGTTCCAAACAACCAGCCCTACGCAAGGTCTACCATACATCTCTACTTTTCTTACCATCAAATAGTCTTACCGAATTTAACCTCTAATGCTTTCTGATTATACTCTTAGCTTTATTACGGAATCTGCAATAGGTATGCCAATTGTCATCATTAGAGTTTTCAAGAAAACCCCTGTAAGCAAGGTCTCTTAATGATAATGCTTGCAAGATCTCTCTACACTTCACTCACTTCACTCTGATTTTGCTCATTTTAAATACCAAACTTCGGGAGCAGATGTCAATTAATCTAAGCAAAATAAAAAACCCCGCTTCAAAAACAATGTCACTTCTGTACGGCCAAAAACTCAACTTTTGTAATTTTTGACCTCGTATCCGATCAAAATAAAATGGATGTTATTCTTTACGAATCTCTTTTTCAGAACATCCAAAGAAGTTAATAGTGAAAATTTTTTGATTTGAAAGAAGTCATTTTAAACAACTTTCAAAAAGTTGATATTAACTCCTACTAGTAAAAAAAAAACAATTACAGGTTGGTTGAAAAGTTCCTGCGCTCGAAATGAAAGAATACTGTTTTTGTTACAAAATATATTTTTTTATTCAATATAATCTCCTAGAAGCTAAATACACTTGTTCCAATGGTCTTCCACTAACTTTATCCCATCCTTATAATGGTTTTCCGGCAGCTCTGCAAAATAACCGTCTACGACTGCTATGGCCTCTTCATTCGACGAAAAATGCTTTCCACGAAGGAATTGTTTGAGATTTCTGAAGAGATAGTAGTCACTGGGAGCCAAATCTGGTGAATACGGTGGATGTTCAAGCAATTCGTACTTTAATTCTTTGAATTTAGCCATCGTCAAAACACTTTTGTGAGCAGGTGCATTGTCTTGATGAAAAATGATTTTTTTTCTTCTTTAAACCAGGTCTTTTCTCATGAATTTTTTCATCCAGCTGATCCAAAAGGCTGCAATAATATTCAGAATTGATTGTTTTACCTTTCGGAAGATAATCAATCAACAAAATTCCTTTTGCATCCCAAAAAACTGATGCCATAACCTTTTTTGCTGATCGTTGTGACTTCACCTGCTTTGGAGCTGAACAACCAGCTTCAGTCCACTTTAAACGTTCTTGTTTTAATTTAGGATCATGGTGGTAGATCCAAGTCTCATCCATAGCTATAAAACTACGCAAGAAGTCGGTTTATTCGGCTTAAAACGCTCTAAATTACGCTGAGAAATTTGTTTTCGATCCAGTTTTTGTTGAATTGTTAATGTGTGCGGCACAAACTTTCCAAACAGTTTTTTCATACGTTATTCTTCAAGTAAAATATGGAGTACTCGTTCGTCTGAGATGCCTATGGCATTAGCAATTCCACGCTTAGTCAAACTTGGATCTTCTTTAACCATATTATGTACCTGCTCAATGATTTCTGCTGTGGTTGCAGTTTTTGGTCGTCCTTTGCGTGGATTGTCTTTAAGGCTGGTACGACCAAGTTTAAATTCACCAGCCCAAAATTCAACGGTGTGTTTTGGAGGTGAGGACTCCTTATACACTTCTAACAATGGTTCATACATTTCCTTTGCTTTTAACCCTTCAAAACAAAGAATCTAATGACTGCACGATATTCAATTTTTCCATATTAAAAAAAATCAATGACACGTCAACTTCAAATGGCTTGTAAACAAAGAAAGAATTGACAGAATGACTTGCAACTTTGCATGTATTCTCAGGACAGTTATACCAACTTGAGAAAAAAAAAAGTTTGGAGCTAGCAGTGCCATCTCTTGGTGAGCGCAGGAACTTTTCAACCAACCTGTATTTAGTTGGTTTATAAATGGTTAATTCCAGCAGTCATTAAATGCCTTATTGAAAATATATTTTACATACCAGTGATATTCACTTTGTCCTGGTCGGAATAATAATTCCTAGCGTGTTCAAAATCACATTTTTAACTTAAAAAAAACCACTCCCTATATTTATTTTGTAGTCCCTATATTTAACAACTTCCGTAAACTAATGAAAAAGTCCATCTGATCATCGATTTTTCATAGCACCGAAACAAACTACTTCCTCCCAATGACACGCCAATGTTAAAATCATTAATGATTCACCGAAATTTTCACAACTTCGTGTTCAGTAGATGTAGTGTTTAACTACTTCTTCCTCATTTCTTATTTTGCTGGGATTTTAAGTAAACCTGATGTGATGGAAAATTTTGTAGATGAGATTCGTGTTTGGCATCAAAAAGTTAATCAAAATATTTTGTAGTGTAATTATTATTTTTATAAAAAGCTTATTTAAACCACTGTACTATGTTAGTTTTAATTAGACACCTTAAGTGTTTGATAAACTGCATAACTTTTTGTAATAAAAATTCCAGTGTTATTAAGAAATTTTTATAAAGAGCAACCATAGTTCATTATTGAAACAAAAATTAATAAATTATTATAAAAACTTAAACATAAAAGTTTATGCAAACTTACTACCCCTCGCATTTTATCATGAGAAATATTTTTAATTTTAACAATAAATTTCTTTAACTTTAATACAAAATCAAAACATACATATGTATTATGTGATATATATTCGTTGTCTTAACCACTTGTGTCGTTTTGAAATTAATTTACAAAAACTTTAATTAGCCATAAATTTTGAACCTTTTAGATAATATACCAATTATCAATACCATTAAATTGGTATGGCAGAAACATTTAGTGGTAAAACATTATGTTAACCACAAAATGACTTGCAAAGTTGTTAACATTTGTGGCTTTCATTTTAAAACACCCAAAAATTACAATGCAACACATCAGTAACAACTGTCATGGTAACACCTACTCACCTAGAGAATAACAATAACAATTGCCCTAAACTAAATGGCCACAGTAGCAACAACAACAACAACAACAACATCAATTGTACAACTAAACTGTAAATGTAATACATTAATGTCATGTGTTGTTGCCAATAATTGCTGCATGTTTATTTTCTATACAATTTATCTGTTTAACAAATGAATAGATCGAACCCGAGTTATGTTTCAGAGGAAACTTCCAATATCACACAAAAAAAATTAGTTTTGATTTAAAAATTACAAAAGTTTTGATTTATTTAATTTTTACAAAATTACAAAATTATAATTTAATTTATTAAATTTACAAAAGTTTTTAATTTAATTTTACGAAGTTCTTTCTTTAATGGTCCCTTTGTGTCTGCCACGATATCCAGAAAATCAATCTTTTATATTATTCAATCAATACTGGCAGAACAATCAATATTGCTGATCGGAAAAACCTAAAAAAAGAAGTTCATTGTGCCACTTACAAGCAGAGCTTGTATGTTGCAACAATGTCTGGATTTTATAATTAAAACATCAACTGTAGGCAAAATTCTACAGTTGCGACAAAGTTAAATCAAAAATACATTGTTTTGCTGTAGAAAAGGGCATTGTTCTTTGTTACAATTTTACTAAGAATTTAAGTGTGCTGACGTACTTGAAAAATGTAAACAACCAAAATTATTTAGAATTTTAAATGTCAGCACTTCAAAACTATTAAATCATTAATTGTAACAAAGCAGAATGTTTAGAATGAAATCTTAATTAAAGTAATATTAATAATAATAATAATGGTGTTAATAATAATAGTAGTGTTAGTAATGATAATAATAATGATTTGTTATTAAATGATGGTTACTGTTGAGGTGCCGTAACTCCTCCCCCCTTAGAATAGAGTGAAGGCCACAATGAATTAGTTGGGGCTGGAACGGGAACTGATGTGGTTGTTGAATAAATTATTTGTTTTCTTGATGATACTGATGCTATTATTATTATTAGGATGAATAATGTTGTTAGTGCAGCATAGATCGAGCCGACATGGATAATTGCTGTATCTTTAAATGTTGTGATGTTGTTGATGTTATCGATGTTTAGTTGTTCTAGCGTCATTAATGTTGTTACTTTAGTTGTAGAGTTCACCTTAATTGTGGAGTTGTCATTTGGTAGAAGGTTGACTTGATCCCAAAATATGGATGTTTCATCGTAATAAATTATATTGTTGATCTCGATGCTACAATTTTTGAAGAAAATGAAGCCAGTGCCTTTAATTTCCACTGGAGTCTTTATTCTGCAAGTAGATTTTATTAGTAATTTCGGACTATTTATAAATATAATTAAGTTGTTTTCTATTTGCAGGATTTTGGATATTTTTCCCAAATCCCTTAGATTGCAGTGTGCCGTTCCTCCGTTGAACAGTGGTCCCAAGCATGTTAAATCTTCCATCAGTTCTTCTTGTAGTGAATTACAATAAAAAATGTTCTCCACCCTGGGGCAAATGCTCGTGAGTTTGTGTAGTTTATGTTTATTATGTATTATATATGGAGGAATGATTATCTCCTTAGTGTTATTAATAGGTAATGGAATAATGTGATAAAGTTTGTAATTCTCTTTACTTATTATTGGTATTTTGAAATTAAATATTATATTCGTACCGTTATAAAAGGCCTGTAGCCCGAGCAATTCGTATATATGCTCGTCTGAATCCAAGAAATTCTCATATTCAGTGAGGTTTCTTAGATATTTGCCATCTGAACTCAAGAAATTCTCATATGCAGTGAGGTTTCTTGAACCCAAGGAATTGTCATGTTCCATGACGTCTTGTCTATTTGGGAGTTTATCATATTCCATGATATCTCTTACTTTAGCAAGTTCCTCAGTATTCAGAATGTATTTAGAAATAATATTCAGTTTAGCGAGAATAATTGCTTCTCCTATATTTGTTATATGATTATACAATAGGTCTATGTTATAATTTACCCTATTCAAATATTGCATTTCCGAGATTTCCTTCGAATTCTTATTAATTCTATTTGAGTTTAACATGAAGTTTCTTGATATAATTTCTTGTTCCCTATTTATGTGTTCTGTTATATTCCTAAATCTCTCGATTATCTTATTGTTTAAGAGTTTTTGTCCCCTTAGGCTATTTTGTGACAACATATTTTCCTCGTGCATTTTCCTCATTTCCATATCAATTTTCCTTGCATCTTCAGCATTCATGTTTCCCGTTATGAATTTAATCGCCGATCCAAATCCGTTAACAAGCCCTCTTTTTGTGCGTTTAGATGGTAGAAGAGAGTTAATTCTATTCCTGAGTTCATTAATCTTAAAATCCGATACTGACAAAAGACTCTGCATTTCCTCATCTCTTCCATGATTTTTCAATGAATGAATAGTTTGAATTATACTATTCATGCTAGAAATGTAATCGTCGAGATTAACAATATGTATTAAATTACGATAGCCTTTTTTGACTTTTGCTGGTCCCAGATCGAATTTCATTATCTTTTGATCATGATCCACATTTTGAATATTGATGACTTGCCCAGTTGTCAATGCAAGTCTGAAATGAGATTTAAAACAAAACAAATTATGAGAGGTTCTCGAATTTTCGTCTGTTTTGGAGTCGGGTTTTATGGATCTTCTTATCCTTCTGTGTTAGAATTGTTATATTATTATCAGTTTTAATTTTATGCTCTGAAAATCTTGGTGTCATTTTATTTCGTTTACATTCCTTTCGCAGAATTTTTTCACCAATGTTCCTGTCCAGTGGTTTGGACCTTCTTTCATTAAGTTTTTCGATTCTTTTCTCTGTTTGTCTTTCCATGTGTTTCTTAATTGAAGGAAATAATTTTTCTTGAAATTCGTTGAGTTTACTGTGGAAAAAGTATTTAGAGTATGCTGCTTGTACCATTTTGAATGTATCATCGTCTGTAAATATTACTGTAAGTTTGTTGGGCGGAAGGTATTTTCGAATAATTTCAGTAATTTTTTCTTCGTCGAATGCTTTCTCTTTAATTATACGGCGCTGTTTATTGCGAAAGATGGTTTCAAGAATCATTGATGATTCGGTGCAATCTTTTTTCAAAACCAATTGTAGATTGAATTCATTCAGAGGGCGCTCAGAAATATAAATTCCGTCATCCCAATTCTCAATGGCCGAATGAATGGTTGAACCCTGTGTACCTTGAATTGATAGTGTATCATCCATATTCTGCGGTAAAACTTCTTCTGAAATTTCTTCATTGTGGTGAATCTGAATCTCCGACTGGGTTTTATTTGTATCTATTTTAATTCTACTTAATGCATCAGCGTTTGTATTACTTTTGCCCTTCTTGTAGATAATTTGATAGTCAAACTCCTCTAGTTTCAATCGCCATCTTACTAATTTTGAGTTTGGTTCCTTTAAACTCATCAGCCAAATCAAAAGGTCTATGATCTGTGACTATAAAAAATTTTCGACCAATAATGTATGGTCTAAAATATTTTGTCGCCCAAACGATAGCCAGTAATTCTTTCTCGATTGTTGAGTAGTTGCATTCAGTCTCGGATAGAGTGCGGCTTGCAAAACATAATGGTTTGTCATTACCAATTGTACCCTGCGATAGTACAGCACCCAATGCTACATTGCTCGCGTCGGTTGTTAAAATGAATGGTCTAGAGAAATCCGGATATTGAAGAATTGGATCATTTGTAAGTATCTCTTTTCCTGTTTCAAATGCTTTTATATATTCCTCTGTCAATTTAACTGATCTTCCCTTTTTTAGGCAACTTGTCATTGGTTTAACAATCTTTGCGAAATCCTTTATGAATTTTCTATAATAACCCAATAGTCCAAGGAACGATTTTATTTCCCGTTGAGTTCTAGGTATCGGGAAATTTTTGACAGCATGGATCTTGTCAGGGTTTGGTTTAATTCCCTCTCCGGTGACAATATGTCCTAAGAAGGCGATTTCCTTTTTTAGAAATTCGGATTTATCCATCTGAATTTTAAAATTAGCTTCACGAAGTCCTTTGAAAACTTGTTTGAGGTTTAGTATATGTTCGTCCAAGGATGTTGAGCAAATTTTTCCAACAAGATCACCAAGGACATTGTCCATAACACGTTGGAATGTTGACGGAGCATTCTTTAAACCGAATGGCATACGAACGTATTCGTAATGACCATTTTCAACAGTGAATGCTGTTTTTGGAATATCGTCAGGATTCATTTCTATCTGATGAAACCCACTTGCCAAGTCAAGGGTAGAGAAATACATGCATTTCCCCAGTTTGTCCAGTATATCCGTTATGTTCGGGAGTGGATATCTATCCGAGATAGTTTTTTCATTCAGTTTTCGGTAATCAATGACCAAACGCCACTTGCGATTTCCACTAGCATCTAGTTTATTTGGAACGACCCATACAGGTGCACTCCAAGGTGAATAACTGGGTCTTATAATCCCTTGGTCCAACATTTTAGAAATTTGGTTGCTAACCTCTTCTTTGTGCACATACGGATATCTATACGATTTAGTATAAATTGGTATGTCATCTGAAGTTTGAATCGAATGTTTGATTCTGTTCGTGAAGGTTAAGTTATCTTCTTCATTAAAGAAGATATCCCTATATTCGCGTAGAATCTTTGAGACTTCCTTAATTTCGACCGGGTTTAAGTGATCCAATCGCAATTTGTGTCGAATATCCATTTTCGGGTTGTTACAGGTATCCATGTGAATATTCAAATTATTTATTTCCACATATTCATGTGGATTATACGCCTCTGCGTCTAACGAGTCTTCCAAAAAGAGGACCTGATCTGTGTCTGAGATGTTCACAACGTCCATATAGCTGTAACCATCGTTTGACTGATAAAGGCCACCTTGGATGAACATATGTTCATTTACTTTCGTGTTTTTTAAATTAATCTGTCCATTCTGTATGTTCACAGGAAGTTTCACAATATTTCTCGATTTAGGTTTCAGGGTATAACGCTTTGATGGTCTGTTTGTTTTAAATCTCAATGGCACAACCTCACCATTAACTTTCAGACACTTACAAGGTAAATCAATTACTGTCCCAGTTTCCGTAAGGAAATTAAGGCCCAGTAATCCGTCAAAATAATTATGAAATTTGAAAAGAAGAAAGTCGAAATTTCCCTTTTTGTTAAACTCCTTAAATATTGGCAAGGTAGCCTTCTTATCCAGCAGGTGGTTCTTAAATACGGTTTTTATTGTTACCGCTTTCATCGTCCTCTGATTCTTTTCCTTAATATATTGTGGATTAATGAAAGATGAAGACGCTCCAGTATCTATTAGAAATCGAAGAGGTCTTCCGAATGGAGAGGCAATATCCACATATGCCAACTCCGCACCGTGAATATTTATATCTATGTATTGGCCGGGTTCATCGAGGCTGGCTCGTAAAAATTTCGTTCATCTTCGATATTAGTATCATTGGGGTGATACTCATCGAGGTTTTGATAATTCTCCGTTTCTAGAAAATTATCTTCATCATTCTGCCACTCTTCTACAACCGAGAAATTTCCACTGTGGTCAGTAAAGTCCCCAGGTGGTGTATAGTCGTTGATATTATTCAACTCCATTCTTGTGTTCGAAGTTCTTGTACTGGGTGATGCCTTAAATTGCCCACTCTGTCTGTTCCCGAAACGAGTATAACCATTGGTTCCTGCGTGGTATATGGCGATCCCATTGGTCTGTTGAGGGACTGCTTACTAGATGATTTCGAATCGAAAGGGTTGATAAAAGATTTCACGTTATTATTAGGCCTAGGTGACGAATTATTAAATCTGGGAGGATAATTTGGTCTCGAATACCCCCGTTGATTCCGATAAGGGACTTGAGGAGGTTGTGGGGCCCTATCATAAGGCCTACCACTGTGACTGCCATACGGTCTAAACCCACGGTAATCCGTTTGTCTCTGATAATTGGGTGAGTGATTAAAACTCAATTTACCTCTAGCTTGTCCATAAAATACATTCTGCTCCCTTATACAGAACGACAGAGCCACCGCCAGGGATTCTGGTCTCATTGCTCTAATTGATGAGCCCAATGGTTCTTTCAGGTTGGTCAGGAAGGAATTGAGGCACATTTGTCCGTTTCGTGGATCAAAATATTATTGTATAGTGTTGATTGAATTTCAATTACTTCACTGTAAAAACCTTCCACAGTTTTATTATCCTGTCTAATCGAATGTAAATCCCTAATAAGGGACGTCTCCGTTCTCTTATCAGAGTAATGGAGGATCAAATTATTCCTTATGTCATCCCATATAAGTGGGGTGCCGTACATATTCAAGACTTCGATCGCCTTGTCCACCACCTTGTTCCGAATGGCCCTTAAAAGTATCTGGCCATAAGGGGTGTTATCCGTGCCCCTGATATGGAGAAGTATTTCCTCCACATTATTAATAAACTCGAACAAGAGTTTTTGGTTCCCATCAAATTTTGGCAAATCCTTGATGGCGTCCGGAATTCGCAAGGAATTGAAAATGTCGCCCTGTGTCGCCATAAAACCCTCCGTACCGGTTGCTACTGTTTGCAACCCACTTGATCCAGGAACTGAGGTCATTCTGGAGAGTTCCGCTTGAACAGTTTCCGGAATAGTTTCTAGGGATCTGCTTTTAAACAATTTCGAATAAGGGGAGAACCTTTTTGTTATTTTTGACATTAAGGTCACAAGAAATTATATATATTTTCCCGTGTTGTTACAATTGAACAACTTTCACGAACACTTTTATTTTCTTTTTTTAAAAAAAAAAAAAAAAAAATAGTCAGACAAAGGGAAGAAAGAATGTAAAACTTCTCATCGAAGAGAGAACAAAAAGTCCAAAAGTAAATATAAGAACACCTTCCAAAAACACTTTAATCGAATTTCCCTTTTCCAGAGTTTTATAGAAATAAGATTTCAAATAAAAGAGCCCTTGGAGTTTTCATTTACCAAATCTAAGGACACCTTCCAAAAACACTTTAATTTTCCCTTTCCAGAGTTTTATAGAAATAGGATTTAAATGAAAGATGTAATGCCGCTTGTTTTTATCATTTGAATTACTTGTCGTTAGGAAAAGGTTTAAACTCAATTTGTTATAATATTTTTTTTTCTCATTTGAACGCCATCTATATCTGAATGATACATCTTATCCGCTAACATATGTATAACCATTGGTTCCTGCGTGGTATATGGCGATCCCATTGGTCTGTTGAGGGACTGCTTACTAGATGATTTCGAATCGAAAGGGTTGATAAAAGATTTCACGTTATTATTAGGCCTAGGTGACGAATTATTAAATCTGGGAGGATAATTTGGTCTCGAATACCCCCGTTGATTCCGATAAGGGACTTGAGGAGGTTGTGGGGCCCTATCATAAGGCCTACCACTGTGACTGCCATACGGTCTAAACCCACGGTAATCCGTTTGTCTCTGATAATTGGGTGAGTGATTAAAACTCAATTTACCTCTAGCTTGTCCAGAAAATACATTCTGCTCCCTTATACAGAACGACAGAGCCACCGCCAGGGATTCTGGTCTCATTGCTCTAATTGAT
This sequence comes from Eustalomyia histrio, assembly GCA_949748255.1. Lineage (NCBI taxonomy): Eukaryota > Metazoa > Arthropoda > Insecta > Diptera > Anthomyiidae > Eustalomyia > Eustalomyia histrio. The sequence continues at coordinate 19,621,961 of OX456524.1, forward strand.
GAGCCCAATGGTTCTTTCAGGTTGGTCAGGAAGGAATTGAGGCACATTTGTCCGTTTCGTGGATCAAAATATTATTGTATAGTGTTGATTGAATTTCAATTACTTCACTGTAAAAACCTTCCACAGTTTTATTATCCTGTCTAATCGAATGTAAATCCCTAATAAGGGACGTCTCCGTTCTCTTATCAGAGTAATGGAGGATCAAATTATTCCTTATGTCATCCCATATAAGTGGGGTGCCGTACATATTCAAGACTTCGATCGCCTTGTCCACCACCTTGTTCCGAATGGCCCTTAAAAGTATCTGGCCATAAGGGGTGTTATCCGTGCCCCTGATATGGAGAAGTATTTCCTCCACATTATTAATAAACTCGAACAAGAGTTTTTGGTTCCCATCAAATTTTGGCAAATCCTTGATGGCGTCCGGAATTCGCAAGGAATTGAAAATGTCGCCCTGTGTCGCCATAAAACCCTCCGTACCGGTTGCTACTGTTTGCAACCCACTTGATCCAGGAACTGAGGTCATTCTGGAGAGTTCCGCTTGAACAGTTTCCGGAATAGTTTCTAGGGATCTGCTTTTAAACAATTTCGAATAAGGGGAGAACCTTTTTGTTATTTTTGACATTAAGGTCACAAGAAATTATATATATTTTCCCGTGTTGTTACAATTGAACAACTTTCACGAACACTTTTATTTTCTTTTTTTAAAAAAAAAAAAAAAAAAAATAGTCAGACAAAGGGAAGAAAGAATGTAAAACTTCTCATCGAAGAGAGAACAAAAAGTCCAAAAGTAAATATAAGAACACCTTCCAAAAACACTTTAATCGAATTTTCCTTTTCCAGAGTTTTATAGAAATAAGATTTCAAATAAAAGAGCCCTTGGAGTTTTCATTTACCAAATCTAAGGACACCTTCCAAAAACACTTTAATTTTCCCTTTCCAGAGTTTTATAGAAATAGGATTTAAATGAAAGATGTAATGCCGCTTGTTTTTATCATTTGAATTACTTGTCGTTAGGAAAAGGTTTAAACTCAATTTGTTATAATATTTTTTTTTCTCATTTGAACGCCATATATATCTGAATGATACATCTTATCCGCTAACATATGTATTGCATTTTTCACGTTTGTCTTTTGATTTATATACAAAGATTGTTCTGGAGTTTGGAATGAAAACGTTAAAGATTCTGTTATGTTTTGGTATACAGAAAAGAAAACCGAGCTTTAGTTTTACTAAGATGATGCAATTACATCATTAGATATTCAATCGTTCCTTGGTGAAGGTTTTGTTTAGCTGGTGATCTATTTAAAATAATATCTTGTGTTGAAGAAAAATTAAAGTTTTTTTTTAAATTTAAAGCCTTTTAGAAGTTAAAGTTTTTGTGGAAAAATTATTTCCATAATTTTTCTTTTTCTTTAAACATAATTTGCATAATTGTGAAAGCTGAGAAGTTTATTTTCTTCAAATTCCTCCAAAATTTCCGAGATACTTTTGGCACGGTGTGTTTTAGCCATTTTGAATAGAATCGACATTTTGTGGAAAGATAATAATAAAAAGGTATGTTCTAATTGATAAATTAGAATTTTATTATTTTGCACCTTTTAGATTGTGTTACGTTTTGTCATTTTTAGTGACTGCGCTTTTTTCTGACTTCTGGGTCAATTTTGGTTGATTCTTCCCCTTGGTGCCATCTCTAATGGTAAATTAAAAATCAATTAAATATTGTTTTTATAAATTCTTATAAAACTCTCCTTTAATGTAGATTTGGCACTTTGTGTCTAATATAAATACCCAACATATAAATACCCTAGTTTGCCTAGCGTGGAAGAAGAAGAACGTTTTCATCTGGTATCCTCTCTCTTTGACTTAAGAACACGTCATTCTCAACGTCTTGCGCAAGTGAATTTTCATATTTTTTTTAGTGCAGTTCAGTTGTGTGATCAAAAAAAAAAAAAAAATCATACTTAAAACATAAGCCGCCGAGATGGCTTTAAAATATTTATTAAATTAAGGGAAAAAAAAACAATTTTTCTTATCCTCCTAACTAAAATCGTCGAATAAGTTCTGACTAGTGCTAAATCATCAAAAAAAAAAGGAAAAAGTTGGTACGAAAGTTATTTAAAAGAAAAAAAAGGAAAAGAAACAATTTTCCATATAGAACTCTATAATACTTTAAGAAAAAAAAAACTAATCGTCAAAAATCTTGTTCTGTGAAATTTTGCTTTAATAATCTTTAGAAACTTAAGCTAAATTTAAAGTTTTTCTTAGAAATTAGAGTACAAAAAAAAGGAAAAAATCTCTTAAGGCTAACAAAATAAAGTTAGAAATTATTTAGCCAAATTCTAGTTGAAATTACATAGTAACAAACTAAAGGAATTTATTAATGTTGATTGCCTTTAGTGTTAATTTTTTTTTTGTGCTCTAGATTCTATTAGTTTGGACGATCAGTGTAAAAGAATTTTTTTTTATTTTTGCTTAAAGTATTTTTTTGATTTGTGTTACGCTGATCTTTGTTTTTTTTTGTAAATTTCATAATTTTATTTTGTTTTTAGTGAAACAAAAGCTAAACCGGTAAAAATGAGAACCACACGCATATAAAGTAAAGCTACAAACTCTCATATAAACAATATTTTCTAAAGTCGCTTAATTAATATGTTTGTTTTTTTTTTTTAATTTCTTTAAAGAGTGGTTGTTTTTTTTTCGGTTTAGTTTTTCCCCCCCCCCCCCTTATTATTTAAGAGAATATTAAATCAACATTGTCAAATTTGTAAAGATAGATACTGGAGTTTCAAAGTTAAGATCCAAAGTGAATCGCATTGCTAAGTCAATGTAGAAATCTCAACATTATTCTATTTAATTAAGAGAAAGTACAAAAGAGAAGTTAAAAACCTTTCTCTAATCCTCAACTACAACAACGTTAATCTGCATCGAAAGCTTTCGACGATGGAGCAACGATTGTACTCATTAATGTAAGTTTTTTTTTTATTGCCATTTTTTTTTATATTTATTTTTCAACTCTTGTTCTTATTTTTGTTTACATCTGAAAGTTTGCTGGAATCAAGTTATGAATTAAAAAAAAGTAAAGAAATTAAAACAGCGATTCATTTTTTTTGGTTCTTTAGGGTGACCAGTTGTAACGTCAATATAAATTAATTTTTTTTCTATTACAATCATTAAAATTTAAAACTTCTAATGCATATATAATATTATATATTTCACAATTTATTGATTTCGATTTTTTTTTTTTTGTTCTTTGAGTAGACAAATTTCTATAAAAATAATAACATTTTATAGTTTTCTTTCTTCGTAACAAAAATAAGAACATATTCAGAACATTAATATATACTTAACACCTGCTCAATTTGAAGCCCCAAAGTAAATTTATTTATTATTATTTTAATGCTTTGGCAAAAGAAAGAATCCTTTATAACATTTTAATTTTAGTATATTTTTTCAAGCAATTAACTTAGTTTTTATTTACCGTTAGCTTCCATTTAAATTTAAATGATAATCTATAAATTAAATTTAGTAGATAGTTTTAATATTTTTAAATTTCACTGTAATTTTGAATTCCCGATTAAATGAATTTTGGATTTATAAATAAATCAATATGATTTCGTGCTGATTTAAATTTAGTCTGTTTGACTTCTAAACAAGGGTAAAGGTTGCTGTAGTGTTTTCGAAGGGATCATGAGTATAACATTTTTTCCGGATTTCGTATTTATGATCAAGGTCGGGAGGGCTTATGACTTATCATTTACATCTCGGTAAGCAAATTTTTTTTTGTTTAAAGGCCTCTTACTCTTTACTGCTGGTACCCCATTTGTCAACTTCTATCTTTTTACTTTATCCTTCCGTTTTCTACGTCTCTATTTCTTTATTATTAAATTGAGCTTGTTAAAAGTTTTGAAAGGCACGCAAAATCAAATTATTTTGTAAGGTAACATGGTGGTCATGAAGCAGCGAAGCAATTGAAACCCACCCCACACGACGAGCAATAAGGCCGGAGTATTAGCGTGCCCAAGCTTCAAGTCTGCTCATAAAAACATCAGACCATTTTAAAATTCTTTCGTTATATGTTACATTATAAAATTGGCGCCCAACGTGGGGCCTGAACAAACAAAAATAACTATTTTCATAAATTTACATCTTTGGATTGCATTTTTTTTAAGTGTTTCAAATATTTTGTTCGGCTTTAATCAAATAATTCTTTTTCTTCTTTTTTCATCCTATTTTTCGAATTTTAGCATTTGATAAATTTCTTCTGATATCACTTAATTGTTGAGATTTTGTTTATAATCAAGTTGTGTCAAACATCTTATTTACAACCATCAATTAATCGGTACCAATCAAATTTTTTTTTAGTAAATTTATACAACCTAAATTACGAAATTGCTTGGAATACAGTTTTGGATGTGTAAGCTAAATCTGGCCACAATTTAGATTAGTTGGATGAGTTTACGCTGTCATACTACAATAGGAACTATGGAACAATAGAGTTCTAGCCAAGTAGTAACAATTATTTCTCTTCTGAAAATTTTCCGCTTTTCTTTTCTGTATTTTCCACCAGCATCATTAAGTTAGAGTACTTTAGGCTTTTCACTGCAGCAAACGGTTACCTAAGTTAAAGGAATCAAACAGAGCATTGTAATATTTTCGTATATATCTTTTTCTTTTCATTTTATTTTTATAATTTTTTTTTATAAATATAAATAAATTCATATTTATTTAAGTCCCAATTTGCTTTCCATATATAAAACAGATCAAATTATAAAATCATTAGGTTTGCACTCACATGTAATTTTTTTTGTTGTGTGTATATTTAAATGAATATTTATTTTATTTTTTTTATTTCAAGTTGGTTTGTTTCTATCTCAAATTTTGTACATAAGAGAATTGGATAGTTTAGTTTTATTCTGATTTCAACTGAGAATTTCATTTTATTAAGAATTTTTAATTTTATAAAAATTGTTTCGAAAGTTTTCATTCTACATTTGCCTATTTTGAAACTTTAAATAAAATTTTATTACGTTTTAAGTTTAGTGATATTAATTCATCAATTATAATTTTATATTATAATCTGATAACATATATATATTTTTATACCCTTCACCATAGGTGGAAGGGTATATATAAGTTTGTCATTCCGTTTGTAATTTCTACAATATTGATCTTAGACCCTATAAAGTATATATATTCTGGGTCCTTATGAAGAGCGAAGTTGATTTAACGATGTCCGTCTGTCCGTCTGTCCGTCTGTCCGTCTGTGTGTTGAAATGGGTTTTCCGAAGAACCCAGACATGATGAGGACTTGATTCTTTTTTATTTCTGTTACATGTGATCCATTTCTGTTTGCTATTAAAAATCAGACAGATCGGTTAATAAATGGCTGAGATATTAGCAAAAAACCAGGACTACCTCTAATTTTTCCAGTAAAATCCCTTTGTTTAATATGTATGTAGAATTTTGAGCATAACAACACATCCATGTGTTAAAATTCAATACACAAACAACACACATACTCTAATTAACGAAGACTTTTATATATGTACCTCTATTGACGATGATTTTGTGTGAGCTACAATAGCTCAGTTGTCTAGATACTTTTTTTTTTCTCTAAGGCCGTGGGGTTCGAGTTTCAAATCTCGGTGAGGTCAATTCACTTTTTTTTTGTACATTTTTTTTTATTATTTTCTTAAGACTTTTTTTTTGCTTATTTTTGTTTTTTTTTTAACATTTAATAATTAATTTATATAAAATTTTATATTAATAATTAAAATTCTTTTCTTTCATCTCCACCTTTTATACACAAACAACACACATATAAAGATTTGTCATTTAAATAAAAACTAAACAAATCTCTAATGAACGAAGACTTTTATATATGTACCTCTATTGACGATGATTTTGTGTGAGCTTCAATAGCTCAGTTGTCTAGACGCTGTGTCACAAATACTTTTTTTTTCTCTAAGGCCGTGGGGTTCGAGGTTCAAATCTCGGTGAGGTCAATTCACTTTTTTTTACATTTTTTTTTTATTATTTTCTTAAGACTTTTTTTTTTGCTTATTTTTGGTTTTTTTTAACATTTAATAATTAATTTATATAAAATTTTATATTAATAATTAAATAATCCATAAATAGGCTAAAAACATCAACATTTTTATAAAAACCCTCTGATACAAACAAAATACAAACGTTTTTATACCTTTCACCACAGGTGGAAGGGTCGCGGGTTCGTTAAGATTTTATTTTTGTTTATTTTTTGTTTTTTTTTTACATTTAATAATTAATTTAAATAAAATTTTATATTAATAATTAAATAATCCATAAATAGGCTAAAAACATCAAAATTTGTATAAAAACCCTCTGATACAAACAAAATACAAACGGTTTTATTTCTATTTTTTGCTCCGATTTAAAAGAATTTATAAAAACATTTTTAAACCATTTTATTTCTCACATATTAAGAAATTTACCTTTGAGGGCAACTATTTTAGGTCATAACTTATAATAATTTATAAAAAAAATTATAAACAATTTTCCTTCAAATTTTTAAAATTAAGCTAAAGAAATTACAAATATTTCTAATAAAAAAGCGAAATAAAATCCTAAATGCAAATTTGCCAGCTAAATCAAACTATTTTGTAGAAATAAAACACATGCAGTTCTAGTGATTTCTTTTAACGATTTGTTGAAATTCTTTTCTTTCACCTCTTAACCTTTTATACACAAACAACAAACACTTTTCTAGAGCTGTATTATGACCTATGGATACGTCTTATATAGCAAAAGATCGAAAATCTTTAGTATAACATATTTGCTGAAAAACTCGGAAATATCGGTTCAGATACAAAAAAGTTATGCCCAAAACATACATTTTTTTAAAATACATATTTTCTGGAACCATAAATCTTCCCGAGTCCAAGTTTTATCTCCAAACTAAATGGTTAATTTCCTCTTAAAGGCGTCCGTATATAAATCTGTCCATTTCATATATGTCCATATATAAACTTCAGTTTTTTCCCAACCATGGTGAAGGGTATATAAGATTCGGCATAGCCGAATTTAGCCGCTCTTACTTGTTTTTAATCTAATTTCTTTTTGAGAATCTTCATTGAATTTTGAAATTCATTTTAGGGTTTGCACTTTTTTTCCGTTTTCGAATAACTTTTAACCTTTGATTCGTTAATCTAATCCTAATATTGTGGTACACTTAGGTTGTTCTCCATTCTAAATTTGTAGTTTTTTTTTGTTTCTTAACATGGGCCTTGGTGATACTCCCGCAGGTGCTTCAGGTACTTCCAAACACCCTAACTGTGAGGCTTGTGGAGCCGCCATTCCCTCTAAAACTCTTCTTCACACAACTATTTGTGGACATAATTTTCATAAGGAATGTTTGGCGAAAGTAATTAAATTGCGACCTTACTGTCCGGTTTGTAACGTTAGGGTTGTGAGTGAGGGTCCCTTGAAGTCCACGCGGGCCCAGACAACTCCCGCAAATACTTCGGTAACTGCACCTGGTGCAGAGATACCATCTGATGTTTCTAGTCAAAATCCTCCACTTGTGGAACCAGTTTTACCTCAGGTCATATCTGTTGAATCTATTAAAGAAATGGTATCTTCAATTGTGGCTGCTCAAAATGCTCAATTATTGTCAGATCTCACTAGCAAAGTTACAGGCATGGTAGATACATGTGTGAGGGCCGGTCTTTCTAGATCACGTTTTCCGAATATACAAACAGATTTGTCACATCAAGTTTCACAACCATCACAGCAATCAAATACACAACAGGTTCAAACACCGATACAACCATCGAACACTCCACCGAACACGCGCACTCCTCCCCACCTGATGCAAAATGTTGCTTCGGTGGAACAACGTACATTCAGGGAACTTTTAGGACTCGATCCGAATGCTCCATCAAATTCTGCTATGAATTCGTCTGTTTCTCATGTTAATACATCGTCCGATTTAAGTGTTCGTCCAGATAGGGTCCTGCAGATTATCTCTAATTGGAAAATCAAATATAATGGTAGTCCCACTGGTCTGTCCGTAGATAAATTTATTTATAGAGTTGAAGCTCTTACAGTTCAGACTTTACAGGGGGATTATAACCTACTTTGCCGCAATGCTGGCTTACTCTTTGAAGGCAAAGCTGATGTCTGGTTCTGGAGATATCACATGTCAGTTTCAATTATTATATGGCCTGAACTGTGCAAAGCTATGAGAAAGCAGTTTAAGGACTCAAGGACTGATGTGGATATACGCGAGCTTATTAGGGATAGGAAACAAAAACCCAACGAAACCTTTGATAGCTTTTATGAATCCATTGTAGATTTAACTGACCGACTTAATGAATCACTACCTGATAGAACACTGGTCGAAATCTTACGCCGAAATCTTCTCCCAGAAATCCAGCACGAAATTTTAAACATCCCTGTTAACACTGTTGAAGATCTTCGTGACATATGTAGGCGTCGTGAGTTTTTCCTGCAAGACATACGCCGAAAACATGGTTATCAATTACCTAAACCATCGCTATTACCGAGACGAATTGCCGAAATCGCTCAAGACTTTGATGAGGATAGCGAAAAGTTATTGGAAATGGATGACGCAGAGATCTCAGCCATGAGTCTAACGTGCTGGAATTGTCAGAAGCCTGGACATCGTTATCAAGATTGTTTATCTGAGAGGACAATATTCTGTTATGGTTGCGGTGCTCCTGATACTTATAAGCCGACTTGCAAGAAGTGTTCTCCAAAAAACGGAAAGGTGAATGCATAGCGAGGTGCACACCGGTCACCGAGGCAATCGGAATCGGAGATGAAATAACCATTTTAAAACGACCACCCGAAAATAACACAACAATCACCGAAAATGACTTTTCTATTACCGGAATTGATACCGCTACAATCTGTAATTACATTTCACCAACTTGCAATATGAGTTCAAACCCTTTTAAACCTTTCCACGTACGTTTAAGAGAGTACTATGAAGCCCGTGATAGGATATTCAATGGAAATCGTAAATCTACTCGCTCTGCGGGACGTATGCGAACCTTTTGGCAGAAATTAAAGAGCTTGAAAAGGAAATTTATTTGCTGTATTTTAGACAAGCCTTCTGATGTTAGACCATACGCTGAGGTTACCATCTTTGGGGGAAAAATATTAGGGCTGATGGATACCGGTGCCTCAATTAGTTGCATTGGTTTTAAGGCAGCTGAAAATTACTTAGCTTCGGGTTCTTATTATAAGAAGTTAAAATCGTCGGTTAGGACTGCTGATGGGAAACAGCAGAGGGTCGTTGGTTTTGTTGAAACTTCAGTAATATTTAGAGACATTGAAAAACCGATCACTATTTTTATCATTCCAAGCTTAGAGAAAGATTTGTACCTTGGAATCGATTTTTGGAAACTGTATGACTTACTTCCGCCTGGTTTAACTCAGTTAGAATGCATTAATAATCAATCGGGCATTAATGAGATATCGTCCCAAATACCCTTATCAATAATTCAAAAACAGCGTTTGAATCAGATCGTCAGTATGTTCCCTTCATTTGTTAAAGAAGGTTTAGGGAGAACTAATGTTTTATATCACGTTATTGACACCGGTGACGCGAAACCAATAAAGCAACGACACTTTCCAGTATCGCCGGCCGTTGAAAAACTCATTTATGATGAATTAGATAGAATGATAGCTTTAGGAGTCATTGAAGAGTCGAACAGCGCCTGGTCTTCTCCTGTGGTCCTTCACAGAAAACCTGGTAAAAATAGACTTTGTTTGGACAGCAGGAAACTAAATTCGGTCACTATTGGGGATGCATACCCACTTCCACAAATTGATGGTATTTTGGGTAGATTGCCAAAAGCCGAATTTATTACAAGCTTGGACCTCAAGGATGCTTTTTGGCAAATACCGCTAGATGTGGGATCTAAAGATAAAACGGCATTCACCGTTCCTGGGAGACCGTTGTATCATTATAATGTCATGCCATTTGGGCTCTGTAATGCCCCACAGACCATGTCGCGTCTTATGGATAAAGTGATACCACCGGCTCTCAGGACGGAAGTGTTTGTATATCTTGATGATCTGTTGATCATATCAGAGTCTTTCGAAAGGCACCTTGACGTTCTGAGGATTGTAGCGCAGAAGATACGTGTATCAGGACTTACAATTAACGTAGAGAAAAGTAATTTTTGTGTCCAACAAGTGAAATATTTAGGCCATTTAGTGGGTAAAGGTGTGATTCAGGCGGATCCGGAAAAAGTGTCCGCTATAACTGACTTTCCAGTTCCGCGATCTGTTAAGCAAATTCGAAGATTCTTAGGAATGACAGGTTGGTACCGGAAGTTTATCAGGAACTATGCATCTATTACCACGCCTTTGACTGATTTGTTAAAAGCGAAAAGGAAATTTGTATGGACCGATGAAGCCCAAAAAGCTTTTGAGGATTTAAAGACCCATTTGAGTACTGCCCCTGTTTTACATAGCCGCGATTTTTCGCAGCAGTTTTTTATACACTGCGATGGCAGTAAAACAGGTTTAGGAAGTGTATTGGTCCAGAAAAATGCGGAGGGCGAAGAGGTTCCTGTGGCATTTATGTCTAAGAAACTCAACCAAGCCCAACGTAACTATTCGGTGACCGAACAGGAATGCTTGGCAGCTTTGTTAAGCATAAAAAAATTCAGAGCCTATGTTGAAGGGCATGAGTTCACGGTAATCACTGACCATGCGTCATTAAAGTGGCTCATGTCCCAAACAGATCTCAGTACGCGGCTTGCTCGGTGGGCTTTAAAACTGCAGGGATACAAATTTAACATTCAGCATAGACGTGGTAGTCAGAACGTTGTTCCGGATACTCTATCTAGGGCCAATACTGAGGACTTGTCCGAGTTAGGGATTGAAAGTATGTCTAATTTTGACGATGATACAGGGGTTTTCGTAGATCTTAGCTCTACACATTTTAAATCAGACGAATATAGAGACTTACTCAGCAAAATTGCCAAAACGTTGGACAGACTTCCAGATATAAAAATTGTAGATGGGTACATCTACAGGCGTACTGAACACGCCACAGGAGAAAAAGTACAAGACGATCTGGCATGGAAGCTGTGGATTCCACGGGGAATGGTTCCGGAGATTCTTAAACGTGCGCATGATAATCCTTTGTCATCTCATGGCGGCATAAATAAAACACTGGATAGAATTCGACGGTTCTATTTCTGGCCTAATCTAGCTATCGATGTGAAAACGTACATAAACAATTGCGAAACGTGCAAATCTGCTAAACACCAGAATCAAATTCTAAGACCTCCTATGGGAAAGACTTCTGAAACTCAAAGGTTCTTCCAAAAACTGTATGTCGATTTTCTTGGTCCTTATCCAAGATCGCGATCGGGACATATAGGTATTTTCATCGTTTTAGACCATTTTTCAAAATTTTCATTTTTGAAACCAGTGAAAAAGATGACTGCTGATCCTGTGATACAATATCTGGAGTGTGAACTTTTTCATACTTTTGGGGTCCCTGAGACATTAGTTTCGGATAACGGATCACAATTTCGGTCCCACCAATTCAATAAACTTCTTAACCGATACGGTGTAAATCACGTTATACGGCGGTTCATGCCCCTCAGGCAAATGCGTCTGAGCGGGTTAATAGATCGGTCTTAGCTGCTATAAAGTCGTACGTCAAACCCAATCAAAAGAATTGGGATGAACTTTTGAGTAGTATTAGCTGCGCTCTTCGCTCCGCTGTGCACTCGGCAATCGGTACTTCGCCCTATTACTTAGCATTCGGGCAGCATATGATAACAAACGGTTCAACGTATCCTTTGTTACGACAATTGCAAATGCTCGATGATCGTGAAGTGAGATTTGACAGAAACGACTCTTTGCAGATTATGAGTAGAAAAGCTGCAGAACTCATGCAAAAACAATTCGAAAGGAACGAAAGAACCTATAATCTCAGATCCAGACAGGTAGCCTATGATGAGGGTCAAGAGGTGTTTCGCCGAAACTATAAACAAAGTAACTTCGAACAGGGTTACAATGCCAAATTAGCTCCTACGTTTGTGAAAGCTCGTGTGCGTCGAAAGCTGGGCAATAGCTATTACGAACTAGAGGATCTGAGGGGCAATTTGATAGGTAGCTATCACGCTAAGGATATTAGGCAATAATGGTCGTAATTCTTGTCTTATTTTGCAAGCGTGATCAGTTTTGGTGTTAAAAATTTACCCCCAAATCTGATTTTGGTGGGGGGGTATTGTAATGCCGCTTGTTTTTATCATTTGAATTACTTGTCGTTAGGAAAAGGTTTAAACTCAATTTGTTATAATATTTTTTTTTCTCATTTGAACGCCATCTATATCTGAATGATACATCTTATCCGCTAACATATGTATTGCATTTTTGACGTTTGTCTTTTGATTTATATACAAAGATTGTTCTGGAGTTTGGAATGAAAACGTTAAAGATTCTGTTATGTTTTGGTATACAGAAAAGAAAACCGAGCTTTAGTTTTACTAAGATGATGCAATTACATCATTAGATATTCAATCGTTCCTTGGTGAAGGTTTTGTTTAGCTGGTGATCTATTTAAAATAATATCTTGTGTTGAAGAAAAATTAAAGTTTTTTTTTAAATTTAAAGCCTTTTAGAAGTTAAAGTTTTTGTGGAAAAATTATTTCCATAATTTTTCTTTTTCTTTGAACATAATTTGCATAATTGTGAAAGCTGAGAAGTTTATTTTCTTCAAATTCCTCCAAAATTTCCGAGATACTTTTGGCACGGTGTGTTTTAGCCATTTTGAATAGAATCGACATTTTGTGGAAAGATAATAATAAAAAGTTATGTTCTAATTGATAAATTAGAATTTTATTATTTTGCACCTTTTAGATTGTGTTACGTTTTGTCATTTTTAGTGACTGCGCTTTTTTCTGACTTCTGGGTCAATTTTGGTTGATTCTTCCCCTTGGTGCCATCTCTAATGGTAAATTAAAAATCAATTAAATATTGTTTTTATAAATTCTTATAAAACTCTCCTTTAATGTAGATTTGGCACTTTGTGTCTAATATAAATACCCAACATATAAATACCCTAGTTTGCCTAGCGTGGAAGAAGAAGAACGTTTTCATCTGGTATCCTCTCTCTTTGACTTAAGAACACGTCATTCTCAACGTCTTGCGCAAGTGAATTTTCATATTTTTTTTAGTGCAGTTCAGTTGTGTGATCAAAAAAAAAAAATCGTACTTAAAACATAAGCCGCCGAGATGGCTTTAAAATATTTATTAAATTAAGGGAAAAAAAAACAATTTTTCTTATCCTCCTAACTAAAATCGTCGAATAAGTTCTGACTAGTGCTAAATCATCAAAAAAAAAGGAAAAAGTTGGTACGAAAGTTATTTAAAAGAAAAAAAGGAAAAGAAACAATTTTCCATATAGAACTCTATAATACTTTAAGAAAAAAAAAACTAATCGTCAAAAATCTTGTTCTGTGAAATTTTGCTTTAATAATCTTTAGAAACTTAAGCTAAATTTAAAGTTTTTCTTAGAAATTAGAGTACAAAAAAAGGAAAAAATCTCTTAAGGCTAACAAAATAAAGTTAGAAATTATTTAGCCAAATTCTAGTTGAAATTACATAGTAACAAACTAAAGGAATTTATTAATGTTGATTGCCTTTAGTGTTAATTTTTTTTTTGTGCTCTAGATTCTATTAGTTTGGACGATCAGTGTAAAAGAATTTTTTTTTATTTTTGCTTAAAGTATTTTTTTGATTTGTGTTACGCTGATCTTTGTTTTTTTTTGTAAATTTCATAATTTTATTTTGTTTTTAGTGAAACAAAAGCTAAACCGGTAAAAATGAGAACCACACGCATATAAAGTAAAGCTACAAACTCTCATATAAACAATATTTTCTAAAGTCGCTTAATTAATATGTTTGTTTTTTTTTTTAATTTCTTTAAAGAGTGGTTGTTTTTTTTTCGGTTTAGTTTTTTTTCCCCCCTTATTATTTAAGAGAATATTAAATCAACATTGTCAAATTTGTAAAGATAGATACTGGAGTTTCAAAGTTAAGATCCAAAGTGAATCGCATTGCTAAGTCAATGTAGAAATCTCAACATTATTCTATTTAATTAAGAGAAAGTACAAAAGAGAAGTTAAAAACCTTTCTCTAATCCTCAACTACAACAACGTTAATCTGCATCGAAAGCTTTCGACGATGGAGCAACGATTGTACTCATTAATGTAAGTTTTTTTTTATTGCCATTTTTTTTATATTTATTTTTCAACTCTTGTTCTTATTTTTGTTTACATCTGAAAGTTTGCTGGAATCAAGTTATGAATTAAAAAAAAAGTAAAGAAATTAAAATAGCGATTCATTTTTTTTGGTTCTTTAGGGTGACCAGTTGTAACGTCAATATAAATTAATTTTTTTTTCTATTACAATCATTAAAATTTAAAACTTCTAATGCATATATAATATTATATATTTTACAATTTATTGATTTCGATTTTTTTTTTTTTTTGTTCTTTGAGTAGACAAATTTCTATAAAAATAATAACATTTTATAGTTTTCTTTCTTCGTAACAAAAATAAGAACATATTCAGAACATTAATATATACTTAACACCTGCTCAATTTGAAGCCCCAAAGTAAATTTATTTATTATTATTTTAATGCTTTGGCAAAAGAAAGAATCCTTTATAACATTTTAATTTTAGTATATTTTTTCAAGCAATTAACTTAGTTTTTATTTACCATTAGCTTCCATTTAAATTTAAATGATAATCTATAAATTAAATTTAGTAGATAGTTTTAATATTTTTAAATTTCACTGTAATTTTGAATTCCCGATTAAATGAATTTTGGATTTATAAATAAATCAATATGATTTCGTGCTGATTTAAATTTAGTCTGTTTGACTTCTAAACAAGGGTAAAGGTTGCTGTAGTGTTTTCGAAGGGATCATGAGTATAACATTTTTTCCGGATTTCGTATTTATGATCAAGGTCGGGAGGGCTTATGACTTATCACTTACATCTCGGTAAGCAAATTTTTTTTTGTTTAAAGGCCTCTTACTCTTTACTGCTGGTACCCCATTTGTCAACTTCTATCTTTTTACTTTATCCTTCCGTTTTCTACGTCTCTATTTCTTTATTATTAAATTGAGCTTGTTAAAAGTTTTGAAAGGCACGCAAAATCAAATTATTTTGTAAGGTAACATGGTGGTCATGAAGCAGCGAAGCAATTGAAACCCACCCCACACGACGAGCAATAAGGCCGGAGTATTAGCGTGCCCAAGCTTCAAGTCTGCTCATAAAAACATCAGACCATTTTAAAATTCTTTCGTTATATGTTACAAAGAGCCTTTGGAGTTTTTATTCAACAAATCCAAAATTCTTTTATTTTCCGTTTTTTCTTCCTTTCCAGAGTTTTATGGAAATGAAATTTCGAATAAAAGATTGAGGACCTTCTTTCTTCACACTTCCGGTAATATCTCTTATTAAATTAATTTGCAATATTTGTTTGGTAAAATTTCTTTTATCTTCTTTTTCCTTTTCTTTTTTTTTTATATATTTTTTTTTTAATAATTTATAACTTAATCACATATCCCAAAAAAAAAATCACGATAATAATGATAATTATGTGTGTTTATGTATATATTTTATAATTTCAAGACTTACAGTGCCCCAAGGATGATGATTTGCATTATTGTTGGATTCTTCTTTTTTTTATAGTTGCCTTTGTTGTATTGTAGTTGTTGTTGTTGCCTTTGAGAGCGTTGCTTGTTAATACAAGCTTCCGTAGACTGCGCCAGTTATGTTTCAGAGGAAACTTCCAATATCACACAAAAAAAATTAGTTTTGATTTAAAAATTACAAAAGTTTTGATTTATTTAATTTTTACAAAATTACAAAATTATAATTTAATTTATTAAATTTACAAAAGTTTTTAATTTAATTTTACGAAGTTCTTTTTTTAATGGTCCCTTTGTGTCTGCCACGATATCCAGAAAATCAATCTTTTATATTATTCAATCAATACTGGCAGAACAATCAATATTGCTGATCGGAAAAATCTAAACTAGGAGTTCATTGTGCCACTTACAAGCAGAGCTTGTATGTTGCAACAATGTCTGGATTTTATAATTAGAACATCAACTGTAGGCAAAATTCTACAGTTGCGACAAAGTTAAATCAAAAATACATTGTTTTGCTGTAGAAAAGGGCATTGTTCTTTGTTACAATTTTACTAAGAATTTAAGTGTGCTGACGTACTTGAAAAATGTAAACAACCAAAATTATTTAGAATTTTAAATGTCAGCACTTCAAAACTATTAAATCATTAATTGTAACAAAGCAGAATGTTTAGAATGAAATCTTAATTAAAGTAATATTAATAATAATAATAATAGTGTTAATAATAATAGTAGTGTTAGTAATGATAATAATAATGATTTGTTATTAAATGATGGTTACTGTTGAGGTGCCGTAACTCCCGACCCTTTTTTTTCCTTTTGTCATTTAACAATGATCCACCCTTTTTTTTCATTGTATTTATGCCCAAACACACAATATTTTTTGACCAGTGGTCTTTTATGATAAAAACCACAAATGAAGAACCCTTATTTGCTTTAGTCAAAATATATTTCTATTATATTGTTACACAATATCAGTTCCAATCAATTGATTAGTTTTTCACTATAATTTACTCAAATGTGTTATTTCCTCATTTTTTCTGACACTTTTAGTAGTTCTGGTCTGTTACTTACCCAAAAGAGAACATTTAACAACCCATCAATTTTAATTCTAAACTATTATTTTGTGTTAAATATCAATTAATTTTTCATTTATATTTAAAAATAGTTGTTGCATGATATCTGTGCTCATACATACGAGTAGTAATATAAATAGATTTGTAATCATTATTTGGAATTTTGAAATTGAAATAAAATTTTACACTTATTTATTTTTAAATGGGTATAATTTCTTGTGAAAAGGGGATTATTTTTAATTTTATACATTAAGAATTAGCCCAATTGTTATTGGTTGTAATGTCATTTCAATTAACTAATTAATTTGGATGTTATTGCATTGAAATGATGAAGAACAAGATTGAAAGTGTGTGTTTTAATTAATTGCGTTTTTTATTTTTTTTATTGTAATACACAGGAAATTGTTTTTCACGTGAAAAAATTTCACTAGAAATTTAATGGCCACACAAATTGTAATTTAATTTGTAAAAATTAATAATTTGTTTATTTTATACAAAATAAGACTAAATCACAATAAATTTAACTAGATTTGGAAATCTAGTTGTAGTTCGAGTATACACTCACCAAAAAAGTCTGTAATGGCAACTGAAAATTTTGCTGTTATTACGGGAAATTCTGCTAATTTGAGCCCAGCGATATTTTTTTTGCTAATCTTAGCAATACATGTCTGCTGACGTGTAGTACAATGAAATTAGTAAAAAAAAATTAGTAGCCGCTACTAAATTTTAGGAAAACTTTTTCCAAAGTGGAATTTAAAATCTCTTCGCTAAAATCAGCAAAAAAAATTACTGAATAATTATTATTAGTACAAAATTTCAAATTTATTTTTTTTATCGAGCATCAAAATTTTTTTATTTTATTTATTTTTTTCAAAAAATATTTTATACAAAAGTAAAAAAAATCAAAGGCTTATAAATCTTAAAAAATTGTTAAAACATAAACGAATTTATTATTTTGTTTCAATTTGGTAATTTCTGTTTTGAAAAATATTTTAGTAAATTTTTTTTTTAAATTTTAAGATCAAATTTTAATTGTTTTTAGGGCTGATTTTTAGAACTAAAAAAACTTTTTGTGCTATTTTAAATGTATGTCCTATTTTTATACCCTCCACCATATATGGTGAGAGTATATATCAGTTTGTCATTCCGTTTGTAACATGACGAAATATAGGTCTAAGACCCCATAAAGTATATATATTCGTGATCCTTATGCAATTTTAAGTCGATTTAGCGATGTCCGTCTGTCTGGCGATCACGACGCGAAGACGCTAGCGGGGGTGCCTATTTTTACCCAGATAATTATACATCCTCCCGAGCAGTTTGGTATTGAAAATGAGCAAAATCGGTCTAGCGGTTAAAAAGTTATGGGTGAAAATGTGAAGATACCTCTAAATTTTCCATACAAATTGGTGTATTTTAGTACAATTTCATAGTAGCGATTGGTATATAATATATTTTCTCATATTTTTTCAACAATCGCTTAGAAATTAATAATATTTTGTACATCTCAAATATTTTTCACCTCAAAAAATTTTTTTCACCACTAAAATTTTTTTTCACAACAAAAAATTTTTTTAACCTAAAAAAATTGTTTCACCTCAAAATTTCCGCACCCAAAAAAGTTTTTCACCTCCATAATTTTACTTCAAAAGTTTTTTACATTGTTTGCATCAAAAACAATAGAGAACATTGGTGGAGGGTATTCAAAGATTCGGCACAGCCGAATTTAAGCCTTTTTTACTTGTTAGACATG
The DNA here is from genome assembly GCA_949748255.1 of Eustalomyia histrio. Taxonomy (NCBI): domain Eukaryota; kingdom Metazoa; phylum Arthropoda; class Insecta; order Diptera; family Anthomyiidae; genus Eustalomyia; species Eustalomyia histrio. The sequence continues at coordinate 19,640,493 of OX456524.1, forward strand.
AGTCGGTATATTCACTTCCGATCCCTTTTTTAATCTATGTAACATTTTAAGGCAATTTAAGTTTACAGGTGTAATTTAATTAGAAATAACATTTTCAATATCGACTTTTTTAAATTAGTATTTTTTTTTTTTTGCTAATTTTAGCAAATCGGTTTACAAAAATATTTTAAATGATTTCTAAAATTAGCTACACGAATTTGTAAATATTCTGTAAAAATTCTGTAATTTGTAAAATGTAAATAGCAAAAAGATTTGCTAAATAATAATTTTTTTCCTAAAAATCAGTACAAAAATAGTAAAGTGGGATTGAAAACCGTTTACAAATTTTTCTACTTATTTTAGTACCATATGATCCAAAACCAGTTTAAACAATATTTCGGGCATAATGTAAACGCAACCTAAAGGTGAACACTCAGAAAAAAGCATCATAATATTTATGAAAAAGTTCATAAACATAATGAAAATCTTAATGGATTTTGGTCCAATGTAACAAATTATAAATAACTATAATGAAGCTGTTGTCTAAAGTTTAATATTTATAAAAACATTTCATCATATTTATGAAAAAATTTCATTATAATGAAGTTTCATTAATATTTCTAAAAAAAGAAGTTTCATTAATATGAAAACTTTTTGAGTATTACAAACAGCAAACTTTTGTAATCGAAAGAAATAATTTGTATGAGGTGTTTATTATTTGTCATCAATTTGTATGAATACTTCATCATATTTATGAAAACTTTATAGATAGAATGAAAAATTGACGACAACCGATTCATGAAACAGTTTCATCAATATGTTTTTTTTTGATAAGTGAAAGAAAAGGTCTAAGTCTGTACTTATTTTCGAAAAAGTTCCTCATAATCAGAGGGTTTTAAAGAAACCTTTTATTTACACTCATTGAAATAAGCATTTGCAAAAAGCAAAAAAAAAAACAAGTAAAAAAGGGCTAAATTCGGCTGTGCCGAATCTTTGAATACCCTCCACCATAGGGGCTGAAGATGATATACGTATAAACTAAATTTTGCATGAACTGTAATATGAATATGTTTTGTCAATTTATGTAACGAACTTTTGTTATTTAGTTTTAGGCTGAAAACACACCGGATAAAGCAAAACGCGTTTTTTTGTTTCATGAAACAAGAGAACACTGCTTCCTATGAGACAACACACACCAAAGAAAACGAAACAAAACACACGTTTTTGTTTTGAAGTGTTTCGGTGATGGTTGTCGAAAATACATGCTTTTGTATACAAGCAACACACACTGAATGAAACAAAACTGTTTCGAGTCAGCGTCGTTGACGATAATTGCTTACATTCTAATGGCGCAACGCACACCAAACGAAACGAAACATAAACATAATAAAAACAAGTAAGAGCGGCTAAATTCGGCTATGCCGAATCTTATATACCCTTCACCATGGTATTCTGAAGGAGATGAATTCATCGTTGGAATCTACTACCTCATAGCTCTCCACAAACAAGCGGTATCCCCATTTATTTTTTGTTAAATGTCCAAAAATTTTAATCCAAAATAATATGTCATGTAAAATCTCAAATTTATATTTTTCCATATGTTTCAGCGCTTTTCTTGTCAAATTTGGCATTTTCTAGGCAAAAAAAAGTTGGCGACACTACTATTTATTTTTTATTTATATCATTCACAATAGTTGTGAAACGTATTTAACCTACGTATTTATCTTCACACTCTTATTAAACAAAGGGATTTTACTGGAAAAATTAGAGGTAGTCCTGGTTTTTTGCTAATATCTCAGCCATTTATTAACCGATCTGTCTGATTTTTAATAGCAAATAGAAATGGATCACATGTAACAGAAATAAAAAAGAATCAAGTCCTCATCATGTCTGGGTTCTTCGGAAAACCCATTTCAACACACAGACGGACAGACGGACATCGTTAAATCAACTTCGCTCTTCATATGGACCCAGAATATATATACTTTATAGGGTCTAAGATCAATATTGTAGAAATTACAAACGGAATGACAAACTTATATATACCCTTCCACCTATGGTGAAGGGTATAACAAAAGCAAAACAGAAAAACATGTTTCGTTGCCGATAGCTGACCTGTTGTTTTTTACAAAACATTTCGTTTAACCCTTTAATGCATACTGTATCTTTAAAGATACAACCAGGAAAAGCATATTAATTTCTGTATTTATTGACGAAATCGAGCAAAATTGGAAACTACTGCTAATAACCCTTTTTGCTATCATAAAGTATCAAGTTTGATTCAACTGCTTTTCATTTAGAGTAATTATATAACGGGAAAATTAAAATTTCAAAATTCATACGTTTTTAGAAAACGGCTAACTTTTAGTCGGATTTTATAAGTAACGGTTCTTTTTAATTAAACCAAAAGTGTATGTATTGTTGACTATAGTGTATTTAAATTAATTATAAAGTTTTAAACGAATTCGACCTTAGCTTTGGTTTTAATGTCACTTTTAGTGGTTGTATCTTAAAAGATACATTATGCACTCCGCACTAGCTGCGAATGTTCATTGGTTTTTTTTACACCATGTATTTTTGTTTTTTTTAAACACAAATTTTCTAAAAAACAAGTAAGAGCGGCTAAATTCGGCTATGCCGAATCTTATATACCCTTCACCATGGTTGGGAAAAAACTGAAGTTTATATATGGACATATATGAAATGGACAGATTTATATACGGACGCCTTTAAGAGGAAATTAACCATTTAGTTTGGAGATAAAACTTGGACTCGGGAAGATTTATGGTTCCAGAAAATATGTATTTTAAAAAAATGTATGTTTTGGGCATAACTTTTTTGTATCTGAACCGATATTTCCGAGTTTTTCAGCAAATATGTTATACTAAAGATTTTCGATCTTTTGCTATATAAGACGTATCCATAGGTCATAATACAGCTGTAGAATAGTGTTTGTTGTTTGTGTATAAAAGGTTAAGAGGTGAAAGAAAAGAATTTCAACAAATCTTTAAAAGAAATCACTAGAACTGCATGTGTTTTATTTCTACAAAATAGTTTGATTTAGCTGGCAAATTTGCATTTAGGATTTTATTTCGCTTTTTTATTAGAAATATTTGTAATTTCTTTAGCTTAATTTTAAAAATTTGAAGGAAAATAGTTTATAATTTTTTTTATAAATTATTATAAGTTATGACCTAAAATAGTTGCACTCAAAGGTAAATTATGTATAAAATTTTCTTAATATGTGAGAAATAAAATGGTTTAAAAATCTTTTTATAAATTCTTTTAAATCGGAGCAAAAAATAGAAATAAAACCGTTTGTATTTTGTTTGTATCAGAGGGTTTTTATACAAATTTTGATGTTTTTAGCCTATTTATGGATTATTTAATTATTAATATAAAATTTTATTTAAATTAATTATTAAATGTAAAAAAAAAACAAAAAATAAACAAAAAAAAATCTTAACGAACCCGCGACCCTTCCACCTGTGGTGAAAGGTATAAAAACGTTTGTATTTTGTTTGTATCAGAGGGTTTTTATAAAAATGTTGATGTTTTTAGCCTATTTATGGATTATTTAATTATTAATATAAAATTTTATATAAATTAATTATTAAATGTTAAAAAAACCAAAAATAAGCAAAAAAAAAAAAAAGTCTCAAGAAAATAATAAAAAAAAATGTAAAAAAAAGTGAATTGACCTCACCGAGATTTGAACCTCGAACCCCACGGCCTTAGAGAAAAAAAAAAGTATTTGTGACACAGCGTCTAGACAACTGAGCTATTGAAGCTCACACAAAATCATCGTCAATAGAGGTACATATATAAAAGTCTTCGTTCATTAGAGATTTGTTTAGTTTTTATTTAAATGACAAATCTTTATATGTGTGTTGTTTGTGTATAAAAGGTGGAGATGAAAGAAAAGAATTTTAATTATTAATATAAAATTTTATATAAATTAATTATTAAATGTTAAAAAAAAACAAAAATAAGCAAAAAAAAAAAAGTCTTAAGAAAATAATAAAAAAAATGTACAAAAAAAAAAGTGAATTGACCTCACCGAGATTTGAACCTCGAACCCCACGGCCTTAGAGAAAAAAAAAGTATTTGTGACACAGCGTCTAGACAACTGAGCTATTGAAGCTCACACAAAATCATCGTCAATAGAGGTACATATATAAAAGTCTTCGTTCATTAGAGCTTTGTTTAGTTTTTATTTAAATGACAAATCTTTATATGTGTGTTGTGTGTGTATAAAAGGTGGAGATGAAAGAAAAGAATTTTTATTATTAATATAAAATTTTATATAAATTAATTATTAAATGTTAAAAAAAAAACAAAAATAAGCAAAAAAAATGTCTTAAGAAAATAATAAAAAAAAAAATGTACAAAAAAAAAGTGAATTGACCTCACCGAGATTTGAACCTCGAACCCCACGGCCTTAGAGAAAAAAAAAAGTATTTGTGACACAGCGTCTAGACAACTGAGCTATTGAAGCTCACACAAAATCATCGTCAATAGAGGTACATATATAAAAGTCTTCGTTAATTAGAGATTTGTTTGGTTTTTATTTAAATGACAAATCTTTGTATGTGTGTTGTTTGTGTATAAAAGGTGGAGATGAAAGAAAAGAATTTTAACACATGGATGTATTGTTATGCTCAAAATTCTACATACATATTAAACAAAGGGATTTTACTGGAAAAATTAGAGGTAGTCCTGGTTTTTTGCTAATATCTCAGCCATTTATTAACCGATCTGTCTGATTTTTAATAGCAAACAGAAATGGATCACATGTAACAGAAATAAAAAAGAATCAAGTCCTCATCATGTCTGGGTTCTTCGGAAAACCCATTTCAACACACAGACGGACAGACGGACATCGTTAAATCAACTTCGCTCTTCATAAGGACCCAGAATATATATACTTTATAGGGTCTAAGATCAATATTGTAGAAATTACAAACGGAATGACAAACTTATATATACCCTTCCACCTATGGTGAAGGGTATAAAAAGAATGTGTTTGCACGGGCTGCTTTTGTTTACATGTGTGTACTCACTAAGGTCTTTTGTTTATTATAATTCAGTCATTTGATGTGAAAGGTTGTTTTCGTTTGCTGCGCAAAGTTTATTTTATTCTAATTGCATATAAAAAAATAATTATGAATTCATTTACTCGTATGGGAAGAACAAAAATGACCGATGATGAAATAGGCAAAATACTTTGCAATACTGAAGAATTTCCTTATGACAGCACTGATGAAAGCAGTGATTATGAAAGGGAAATTCCATAAATATGCTCCACTAAAAATAAAAGTGTTTTACTCATTGATAAGAATATCGATTCTGAGGAAGAAACTGAACTTAGCTTCGACTTGAATGACTCGGTTCATGACTCGTTTATTGCTTTAATGAACGATGATAACAAGTCCACAACCCCTGTTCTGTCTCCTATTATAGCATCATGTTCTGCTACAACCTTTACTAAAACAAGTACTCCAAATTCTAGTTTAAAAAATTTCCTTCATTGAAGTCAAAATGTCCTACCACAAATTTAGTTATTTCTAATACTCCAGTATCCAGTCAAATGACATCTCCTGTTTCTAAAGAAAGTTCTCTATTGATACCAGGCCTCCCTTGAAGAAACCCTACGTTATACTGGATTAGATAAAAAGTTTTCTTTCAGCAATACAGAACTTCGAAAGTTTATAGGCATTACCTTTTACATGACATATTTCAATTTACCAAATACCAGGGATTATTGGTCAAGTAGTAATGACCGGTCAGTGGACGTTATAAAAAGTCAAATGATTGTGAACCAATTTGAGAAAATAAGACAATATCTACATTTTAATGATAAAGAAAAAAGGCCATCACGCAACGATCCTACATGTGACAGGCTTTACCTTATTAGGCTTGTAATTGATTCTCTAAATTGTACATTTGGTTCTATTCCCAAAATGGCAAAATTATCTGTAGATGAGCAAATGTGTTCTACAAAAATGAATAGCTATATGAGACAATATTTGCCAAATAAACCTAAAAAGTGGGGATTTAAATTTTTTGTATTATGTGACACTAAGGGATATGCGTACAAGTTCGAAATTTATACGGGAGCAAACGAAATTCTACATTGAAAAGAGCCAAACCTTCAAGCATCTGCGAACATTGTATTAAGGTTAGTTCGTGAAGTTCCTAGGTTTAAAAACTACATCATTGACTTTGATAATTACTATACCACAATACCTTTAGTTACACTTAAAAAAGTTTGTAAGTTAAAATAACTGAAAATATCATTTAAAAGAAATGATATTTCATTTAAAAACCGGTCTACTTAATTTTCATTTAAATTAACTGCCATTTGTTATTTATTTTTAAATGTTGATTAATCAACTGACACATCCGTAAGAAACAACTGATATAATCATTTAAAATAAATGTCAAAATTTTACCCACCAATCCTTAAAAAATAAATGTTTTTTTCATTTATTTGAAATTATTTCCGTTTTTGTTTTTTTTTTAATATACTCGTACAATACAAAATGTATGTATGCATATGAAGCTATTAATACTTTTTGTGTGAATGTATTGGTATATGTATGTGTGTTTATGAAGTTCTTGTAAATTGTATTGAAAAATTTTGTATATATACAACCAATTTAAATAAAAAAACAAATTGAAATTATTTGAATTTTTTTTTTTGAAACAGACAGCAAACAAAATTTAAATTTGTAATAACTGTTACGGACACAAATAAACCACAAGTTTCCGTTTTGTGGGTAAATTTTTATTAAATTTCAAACAAATGAAAAAAATAAATGAAACTGAAAAAAATCGGTAAATGATAGTAAATTATTTCGAATAAATGTATAAAAAAGTTAATATAGATGTTTCTTTGAAAAATAAATGTATCTTCCTTTATTTTTAAATGAAACGGAAAACTTTTTTATTAAACTACAAACAGTTAACTACATAATATTCTGAGTGTATATACCTTAGAACCCTGGGAGTTCTTTCTGTTGGTACAATCCGACGGAACAGGATAAAAAATTGCAAGTTTCCAGAAGAAAAAACCATGATGAAGCCAGCGTTTTCCTCAATTGTTCCGAATGAAAATGATTTTGTTCGTAGATTTGACAAAAAGCAAAACAAAGTAACAATGGTCGCTTGTTAAGGACTACAATAAAAATATGGGGGGCGTAGATCTATTGGACAGTTCCATTAGCCGCCATAAAATAACACTGAAAAGCAGAAAGTGGACAAATAGATTATTTTACCATCTATTAGACATGACTTGCATCAATGCCTGGATTCTTTATAATAGAATTAACCAACTCCAAGCAGGAACAAAAAATTTAAGATTAATAGATTTCAAATTAGAAGTGGCGGATTCACTATTTAAATATAAAAATTCATCAAAAGATGTTTCATTTCGTCGGCGATCAAATCTTGAAACTGAAATCCAGAAGAAAAAACGTAAGCCGAATTCGCAGATACCGCCTCCCAAAGATGTAAGACTAGACGGAACTCAACATTGGATCATGGTAAGTACAAAAGGAAGGTGCAAAATGCCGGGTTGTACAGGCCAGACGAAGATGTTTTGCCGTAAATGTGAATTAAATTTATGTCTTACGACGGAGAAAAACTGTTTTTATAATTACCATAACCAATAGAAATAAGTTCTTTTATATTTTTACTTAATTATATCTATATTAATTACTTACATATATATTTTTTACCTATATCTATATAAACATATACATAAGTGTAACAAAACTTATGAAAAATAAATTTTTGTCATTAAAACGAAACCAGTCGTTGTTTCTCTTATGTATTTTTCTCATAGCGGGAAGTGCATAGTGTATCTTTAAAGATTCAACTAGTTTTTTCTTCATAAAATCAACAAAAATTATTTTTTTTGGAAAATTTAAACGCAGTTATTATTTTTTTTGTCGGATTACATATAATATATAGTTTTTGCAAAAATCTAAGAACCTATGCATTTAAGGGTTAAGATTATATGGATGCACCCAAAACTCTCTGCTATTTGTATCCTTTTCCTCAATTACTTCAAACAATGTAAGTAAGATTGGTACAATTTCATCGTCTGAGTCCGACCACATGTTGAACAACACTAAAAGGAAGTCGTAAATTCCATTTTGTTTTATTTTAACGCACACCAAACGAAGCAAGAAAACAAAACGTTATGTTTTGTTACATTCTGTTTCGCTTGGTGTGCGTTCAAATAAAAAACGTTTTTTTGACTATCGAATCAAAAACGTTTTGTTTGATCCGGTGTGTTTTCAGCCTTAGTAATGTTAAATATTTAGTTTTAGCAATGTTATTTACAGAGGTCTGCTCTGTTAGCGACTTTAACATTGTTCATTTTTACGTTAACTTAGTTATCATAGTATGTAAGAAAATAAATGTAATCGAACAATAAGGAGACTTAATAACATTTTTACTTACTTAACAGAAAAAAAATTGATACAGAAAAATTGTACAAATTTGTATGGAAAATTTAGAGGTACCTTCACATTTTCACTCATAACTTTTGAACCGCTTGACCGATTTTGCTCATTTTAAATACCAAACTGCTCTGGGTAAAAATAGGCACCCCCGCTTGCGTCTTCGCGTCGTGATCGCCATTTCAACAGACAGACGGACAGACAGACAGACGGACATCGCTAAATCTTCTTAAAATTGCATAAGGATCACGAATATATATACTTTATAGGGTCTTAAACCTATATTTCAACATATTACAAACGGAATGACAAACTGATATATACCCTCACCATATATGGTGGAGGGTATAAAAAAAGGAACTATAACATAAGTAAACTAAAAACTGGTCTGCAGAAAAAAACTACTAAAATCAGCAGAATCTGTTTACAAACAACACAAAAATAAAACCGCTAAATCTCTAAAATTTTAGTCATATTTGCCTTTTATTAGAAAATGAAAAAACTGTATATCAAAAAATTTCTCGTGGGGCAAAACCTATCATCTGATTTTCTTTCGCTATAATTTTAGTTTAAAGTGAAAGCTTATTTGGTTTTTAACTAATTATGTTGACTCGCTTTTATAAATTTTGTTTTAATTAATTGTGGAAAATTATGTCCGAGAAATGGCTGTCGCTGAAGTTGAGACAATTTTGGCCTGGTTTGATTAAATTTTGCATAACTATGCACAGCATTTGTGTTGTTAGGTTGTTAATTTCGGCCTGAGTGTTATTCTTTAACTCTTCCAAGGTGCTGAGCTTGTTTGCGTACACCAACAAATTTAAATATTTCCAGAGGCCAATCCAAATCACCGAAATGCGAGATAATAGGCGCTGGGAAGGCATCCTTTAAAATATTGTATCGTGTGCAGTGTGGAAATTGACCCCGTCCTGCTGGAATCACATGTCCTCTAAATCCAGATCGTTAACATATGGTAAAAAAAATCAGTCACAATGTCTCTACAGTGGTCGCCCTTCACCATAATAGCGTTACGGACGCTCCTTCGAAAAAATAAGGTCCGATTCCTTTTTTAAGGCAAGTGCACACCACACGGTGAGATGATTGCATGAAAAATGCGTAAATTTTCCGTCCCCCAGAACCGAGAATTTCGCTTTATTTCACCTTATTCAATTCATAAAATTACAAATAAAATCACTGGCGAATTATTGAGCGCAAACATTGTCTTTTTTGTACATGTTATCGATTTTATTTTTAGGCATGGTTGGCAAGCAATACCTTTTCATTACAACGGTAGTTGTCTATCACGCTCTGATCAATACCGATACGAAAATTTTAAAACTGCGATTGCAATAGTGACATGTGTCTTCAAATATCACGGGGTTTATTTCATAATATTACTGTTAAATTTTGTTATAATTGCAAAATACCGTTATAAACCGGTGTTTCGGTAGTTAAAAATATTTTACAATTGAACCGGTAAAATAGCGCAATAAACTCGGTTATACAAAAAGAAACTTGCCTTAAATGGAATGGCAGTTTTAAAATTTTCATATTGGTCTTAAAGTAGCTGTGGTAGCCAACTACCGTTATTTTGAAAAGATATTGAATGCCAACCATGCTTTTAGGTGAAAGTAAAAATTTCATAATTTTTTTTTCACAATTTCTTCACTATTCGTTAAAATTTTAAGTGAATTATTATACATTGGTCACTTAATGCAAAAAAAAATTTAAATTTAATCAAATTAAACTTTGGAAAACAGTGTAGTAGTGATATAACTTCAATTTTACGGGAATTTGAATTCGCAGTAATTCCAGAACATACACGCATAAATTTCACACGTGCCTACTTTACGAATGTCAAAACCAAACTGACATACGATGCCATTTACAAAATTTGTAGCACTTTCAAATAGAGGGATACTTATTGCTCCACCTTGTATTTAGTAAGAAATTTTTCATTTAGAAAAAAGTCACTTAGTTTGTTCCCTTTTAGAATTTTCCGCAACAATTTTGTAAAATTTTCTATGTTTATCCTCTGCAGTCCCAAGGAAAATCCAGCGTCAAAAGTCTTAAATAATATGTTTTTTTTATGCATCTGAAGGAAACAATAGTAAAAAAATGTTGTTCAAGGACATAAAGGACGACAGGACTCTAAGATATTGCAGGTGCAGCCGGTTGGACATTTTTAACTAAAACTTTCGAAATCATTATTTTTTATACATTTTTATTTCTGAATTAATGAAAATATTTATATCATATTCCATTAATATTTATTTATTTATTTTATTTATTAATCATATAATTACAAATTATATGTTAATACCCTAACCGAGCACTAGCAACAAAGGCCTTCGGCTCGTTGTAGCGAAAACAGACCAGAGCCTCTGGTGGGAATTGAACCCACGACCCCCGCACTGATAAGCTAGCACGCTACTATTCCATTAATAAAATTATAAATTTCTTTTAGTTTTTATATTTCACAAATTTAAAAAATTTAATTAAAATGGTTAAGTGCTCAAGAATCCGTGTTCTATGATCCAACTGATCACAAATGTAAAGCAGAATTTTTTATAGTGCCCAGCTTTCAAAAAAAAAGTCCTGGTTTTTAGTACAAAAAACATGTCCAGTTAGCTGTATAAATGGTCATAAGATGAAAAATTAATTTTTTAAACACGTCTGCAGACGTCTGAAAAAAGTCCAGCCGGTTGCACATCAGGGCCGAAGAGGATATAAAATTTAGCAAAGGTTTTAATGCAATCACAGATTTTTTTTATTCAACATTTTGTAATTTGAAAGCCTAGAGGCCTATGTGATGTCCAAGAATCTTAAATGTTGCATTGAAAAAAGAACTGTCAAACTAATTGTATCTAAAAGTCTTTAGAGGTCTTAATGTTCTTATGAGGTTTGTTTTTCAAGTTACCGGTAGTCCAAATATTTGTACATTTTGCTCTCTCATTTTGCACATAATTCAGACTTTGTCCTATTTAATACAGTGTCTTCACCTGCTCTGATATAATAGCCAGAGATTGCCAAATCGATTACTGAAAAATGTCCATTGCACTGTACATATTGGTGCAGAACATCTATCCATTTTATTGCTAAAAAAATATCAAAGTTTTTTCTAAAAAAAATATATATATATCAATATTTTTTTTTCTTAAAAAATAATAAATTATTAAACTTTTTCCCGGTTTTTACTAAAAACAATGTTGTTTTTAATCGCTAAAATAACCTTTAACTATGTAAGTGAAATTTTTGGACTTATTCAGTGACGTGGTGGTTAATTTTACCCCTTTAAATTTTACTACAAAATTTTAATACAAAACGTTTTTTTATAAATATTTATTTAAAAGAAAAAACGCTGCTACATTTTTAATTAAAAAAAATATAATTTTTTTTTATTCAATTTAACAAAACCCAAACTTTATTTCACATACTTTTTTTTAGTTCAAATCTGCTTAGATGCAATTAGATATGATTGAATCTATTTATTTATCTATATACGGCATATTTGATGCACTTTGTGGCCAGATCTGATCAGATATAGTGCCAGATATATTCATATCTAAAGAGATCTGGAAAATTTAGTTGCTTTTGTGGCTAGATATTACCAAATCTGGCTTTATAGGATCATATCCGGTAGCATATATGTTCATATTTGATATCACATCTGTACCAGATCTTATAGATCTGAAATCTTAACTTTTATTTTCTAATTGAATCTGTTTAAATATTATACGTCTACAGCAAATAGGATCTGATTATATATGATGCGCCTGATCTGCCTAGATGTGATTAGATCTAATTAGATCTCAAAAGTCGGATACAATTAGATCTAATGAGATCTATTCAGATCAGATTTTTATACGGTTACATCAATAACTTATAAAAATGTAAAGAGAGAGTTAAATCTGCCACTACTTCCACAGTTAAAGGTTAAAATGAAATCAAAAAGTCAATAAATTGTCTTCACTTAAGATGAAATCATTTTGACAATTGCTTTCCTATCATTTTATTGCATGTTATCATTTATTGATGTAGAAAATTAGCTAATGTAACTCCTACGACTAATATAGAGATAAATTAATTTAAATAATACTGAAATTCAAATTGGAAAAATGTCATTAAAATTTTCATTACATATTAAATAATTATAAAACAAAATATAGCTTTATATTTAAATATGTATATTAATTTATGTAATCATTAGCTAATATTTTTGAAAATTCTTATAACAAATCCTTGTAATAAATTTTAACTGATGATGCTGACAAAATAATATTTTTTTCTTTTCGAAAACATTAATAACAATAAAATGACATCACTTAAAGTACTTAAACTAAGTAGAGACAAAAGTATTTGACAATTGCAAAGTGTTACATACAACAACACAATGGTAACAGTAGCAAGTGGCAACTAAATATAAGAAAAAAAAATAGCAAAAAAGCTTCATAAATGAAAAACCGCAAAAGTCACATAAATCTGAAAATCACTTGTCGTACGGGCATTAAAGTTTTACGCGCTATTAAAGACATAGATACAACAAAACTGTTAAATTAGGACCCTTCATTTCTAAATATTTATTGTGAAGAACAAATAAAAAATAAAAAAATAAAATACCAAAGATGTGAACATATTTACTATGGAGAACAAAAATATAATAGTATGAAATTCAAGGATTTTATTCCACTTCATTGAAAACATTCGCAACATTTGTTTGTGACGTTAATTTATACAATAATTGTGGTTTTGGTTCCATGTTCCTTTTCTTTTTAAAAGATGTACTTCTCTAAGTTAGTGTGTGTGTGTGTGTGTGCTTGTGTGTGTTTTACGTAAAAGGACATCATATAATTTTTATAAGCAATAGAAATAGAATGAAAATTGCTTGTTTGTTTCAATATTACTATTGTGGATAATGATGGTTGTTGTTGTTGTGGTGGTATTAAACATTATACATATACATATCTACCCCCTGCCCCCCGCACTCAGCACTAACATCGACCACCACTTGACTAAATACGAGTAGTTACAAATTGACAGGCCTAACGAATCCTTAACACAAACACGCTGTAAATGAAGGCAAATAAACATTATTTACGTTGAAGAAAAAAAATTACAGAGATTTCAAAACATAATTTGTGATTTGTTAACAGAAAGTCTGACAAAATGACCCTGTCTTTGGATGGCATAACAAATGTTGCTTCTTTTGTACCTTTTATATAAAAAAATTAACAGATGAGAGTTTTTTTCCAAAAGAAGATTTTTTTTTTTGGTATTTTGTTAATGTTATGTAAATCAGTTGTCATATTTAAAATAATATAAAATTTTTTTTTACATTAAAAACAAATTTTTAAAAGTTTTTCTTTTTAAAAATCCCATTAACAGTTTCACACACATACACGCTTTTAATATGATTTCAACGGTTCTCATGTTTTTTTCTTTTTTTTAATTCATATTCATATAAAGTTTGTGTAAAAAAAAAAACACTTTTCTGACCACTTTACATTCTTTTTTTTTTTTGAGAAATACTAGAATTTACATTAAACACATTCATCTAATGAATATTGAAAACACTTCCTTTTTTTATTAAAATATAAAGTATATTTGATAAGGGTAAAAGTAATTTCGTAGTTTTTATGTAGATTAAATGTTTAAACAAATGAAACATCAAGCGCCTATGCAATGCAACAACACGGATGCCTTTGAGTATTCTTAAGCTTAGATGGAAGGACACATCATGCTAAAACTATGACTCTGGATTCTGACAGGTTACGTACAAGAGGGGTTTCATATCAACTATGTAGCTAAAAAAAAGTCAACTTCAAACTAACAGAGTTTATTGTTCTTTATGATCCCAGCAAATATAAATGGAAGTGATTCTTAGACTCAGAAAAAAAAGTTAGTAAAAAAATTTGTAAACGGTTTTCTATCCCACTTTACAATTTTTGTACTGTTTTTTTGTAAACAATTATTATTTAGCAAATCTTTTTGCTATTTACATTTTACAAATTACAGAATTTTTACAGAATATTTACAAATTTTTGTTGCTAATTTCAGAAATCATTTTACAAATTTTTGAAAACCGATTTGCTAAAATTAGCAAATAAAAACTGCTAATTTTAAAAAGAAGGATATTGAAGGAAATGTTATTTTTAATTAAAACTTACACCTACAAACTTAAATTGCCTTAAAATGTTACATAGATTAAAAAACAAGGATCGGAAGTGAAGATACCGAAAATTCGACATTAAAAGTAAAAAAATTGACTCAAATATTTTTCAAAACAGAAATTACTAAATTAAAACAAAATGATAAAATCGTTTCTGTTTTCACAATTTTTAAGCATCCCATGTAAAAATCGAAATATATATGAACATACATGGTCATACATGGGCTTGTATATGATCATACATGGGCATACATGGTCATATACGTCCATACATGATCTCATATATGATCATATATCTTCGGATCTGAAATTTGAGGGTATATGGTGATATATGTGCATATACTATCATACATGCTCATATATTATTCATGTATGTTTGTATATGATCATATACGTCCATATACCCTCAAATTTCGCATCCGAAGATATATGATCATATATGTATGATCATGTATGCTCATATATATTTCGATTTTTAGGTGGGATATGATTTTTTTTTTAATTTTGTCTAAAATGTTATTTGAAAAAAATAAATAAAAAAGTTTTGATGCTCGATAAAAAAAAATAATTTTAAAATTTTGTACTAATATTAATAATATTTAGTAATTTTTTTTGCTGATATTAGCAGATTTAAAATTTTACTTTACAAAAAGTTTACTAAAATTTTGTAGCGGCTACTAACTTTTCTCATAATTTCATTGTACTACACGTCAGCATACATGTGTTGCTAAGATTAGCAAAAAATACCGCTGGGCTCAAATTAGCAAAATTTCCCGTAATAAAAGCAAAATTTTCAGTTGCGATTATAGACATTTTATGGTGAGTGTAAGGAATTAATTTTTTATTGATTCCAAAGTATCGTTTAGTTCTGATTTTTCTCTTCTAATGCAGTTATTTTTCACCACTTCCAAAAGTGTGATTTTTAATGAAATTTAACACTTTTTAAATCTATGACGGGTAACCAAAGTTAAACATTAATCATAGATATTTCTATATAAATTTAAACTTTTATAACTACGGTTTAAGTTTAAGTGATTTGTTTCAATCTTTAATTTACAATTTACCATATTTTAAATTCTTAAAATCGTAGTTATTATTGCTGCAAAAAGTAAAAAATGTACTGCAATCAAAATTGCAAGAATTTCGAATAGATTACTGAATGTTCCGTTATAATTTAACCAACAACAAAACTCAAAACAAATGTGCCAGCAGTTAAATTCTCAGGTAGAAGGTAACGGGAGATTGTGAAAATGAGGCTAAGGCCAGATTACTGATGTCCTGTTAACATCTAAATTACAAATTAAAAATTTATTTGGGAACAATAAAAGATCTCATTTTCACTAAACCATAACGAGGTCTTTAGATGCAATAAAAAAGGATCATAAAAGAAAACTTCCAACCTTTATAAAAATCATTGGTTCCGATTCCAATTTTCACAACACCCAAATCAAAATCACAACTTTTTTTTCTCTTCTTTTGCTACTTTTTTTTTGCTGGGATACTAATAAAAAATGGAACAGTTTTTTTTTTTAATTTTTCGAAAAAGTGGCAAAGTAGTCATGGTTAAATATTAAGAAATTTAGAGCTTATTTTTAGTATACTTAAAACATACATTTTACCGCAAAATGTATTATTTTAAGCATTTTTTTGTATGTGAAGCGACAAATTTACAACAAGATGACATCAAATTTTTAATGCATATTGTGCTTCAAATGCGTATTTTTGTTTTACATAAATGCAAATTTTCTTATATATTGTTTTTTTTTTCTTTTTAGCAAAATATTCTTTTTTTTTGACAATATATGCAACGAAGTATGCATTTTTTTAAATGCATATTTTGTCAATAAATGCATATTGTGTTTAAAATACGTTGTTTTCACATAATATACCGAAATATACATTTATACGAAAATATATAAATAAATTCATATTTAGAGCAAAATAAGCATTAACAAATTGATGTAATTTTGTAGCAAATATTTAAAGATAAGTATTATATGCTATTCTCAAGCCGTTTACAATAAACATGTATTTCCATTAAGTCCCTTGCCCTGGTAATCACTTTAATTATAAAAATTGCATAAACAGCATTACTAGTTTCTTTGTAGAATAGAATTTATCATAATTTTGAGCTTATTTCCAGAAAAAATGCATTCGAATTTAAGTAAATAGGGAATTTAGTTTTTGCAAACCTTTTACAAAAACGCATCATACCAAATTATGAACCTGCACTAAAAGCAAATGCACTAGAATTTGGGAAAATTAACTTATTTGGAGGAAAAATAAAAACAAGGACTCAACTCCCTAAAAATACACTCAGAATATTATGTAGTTAACTGTTTGTAGTTTAAAAAAAAAGTTTTCCGTTCCATTTAAAAATAAAGCAAGATACATTTATTTTTCAAAGAAATATCTATATTAACTTTTTTATACATTTATTCGAAATAATTTACTATCATTTACCGATTTTTTTCAGTTTCATTTATTTTTTTCATTTGTTTGAAATTTAATAAAAATTTACCCACAAAACGGAAACTTGTGGTTTATTTGTGTCCGTAACAGTTATTACAAATTTAAATTTTGTTTGCTGTCTGTTTCAAAAAAAAAAATATTCAAAAAATTTCAATTTGCTTTTTATTTAAATTGGTTGTATATATACAAAATTTTTCAATACAATTTACAAGAACTTCATAAACACACATACATATAGAAAGACATTCATACAAAAAGTATTTATAGCTTCATATGCATACATACATTTTGTATTGTACAAGTATATTAAAAAACAAGTAAGAGCGGCTAAATTCGGCTATGCCGAATCTTATATACCCTTCACCATGGTTGGGAAAAAACTGAAGTTTATATATGGACATATATGAAATGGACAGATTTATATACGGACGCCTTTAAGAGGAAATTAACCATTTAGTTTGGAGATAAAACTTGGACTCGGGAAGATTTATGGTTCCAGAAAATATGTATTTTAAAAAAATGTATGTTTTGGGCATAACTTTTTTGTATCTGAACCGATATTTCCGAGTTTTTCAGCAAATATGTTATACTAAAGATTTTCGATCTTTTGCTATATAAGACGTATCCATAGGTCATAATACAGCTCTAGAATAGTGTTTGTTGTTTGTGTATAAAAGGTTAAGAGGTGAAAGAAAAGAATTTCAACAAATCGTTAAAAGAAATCACTAGAACTGCATGTGTTTTATTTCTACAAAATAGTTTGATTTAGCTGGCAAATTTGCATTTAGGATTTTATTTCGCTTTTTTATTAGAAATATTTGTAATTTCTTTAGCTTAATTTTAAAAATTTGAAGGAAAATAGTTTATAATTTTTTTTATAAATTATTATAAGTTATGACCTAAAATAGTTGCACTCAAAGGTAAATTATGTATAAAATTTTCTTAATATGTGAGAAATAAAATGGTTTAAAAATCTTTTTATAAATTCTTTTAAACCGGAGCAAAAAATAGAAATAAAACCGTTTGTATTTTGTTTGTATCAGAGGGTTTTTATACAAATTTTGATGTTTTTAGCCTATTTATGGATTATTTAATTATTAATATAAAATTTTATTTAAATTAATTATTAAATGTAAAAAAAAAAAACAAAAAATAAACAAAAAAAAATCTTAACGAACCCGCGACCCTTCCACCTGTGGTGAAAGGTATAAAAACGTTTGTATTTTGTTTGTATCAGAGGGTTTTTATAAAAATTTTGATGTTTTTAGCCTATTTATGGATTATTTAATTATTAATATAAAATTTTATATAAATTAATTATTAAATGTTAAAAAAAACCAAAAATAAGCAAAAAAAAAAGTCTCAAGAAAATAATAAAAAAAATGTAAAAAAAAAGTGAATTGACCTCACCGAGATTTGAACCTCGAACCCCACGGCCTTAGAGAAAAAAAAAGTATTTGTGACACAGCGTCTAGACAACTGAGCTATTGAAGCTCACACAAAATCATCGTCAATAGAGGTACATATATAAAAGTCTTCGTTCATTAGAGCTTTGTTCAGTTTTTATTTAAATGACAAATCTTTATATGTGTGTTGTTTGTGTATAAAAGGTGGAGATGAAAGAAAAGAATTTTTATTATTAATATAAAATTTTATATAAATTAATTATTAAATGTTAAAAAAAAAAAAACAAAAATAAGCAAAAAAAATGTCTTAAGAAAATAATAAAAAAAAAATGTACAAAAAAAAAGTGAATTGACCTCACCGAGATTTGAACCTCGAACCCCACGGCCTTAGAGAAAAAAAAAAGTATTTGTGACACAGCGTCTAGACAACTGAGCTATTGAAGCTCACACAAAATCATCGTCAATAGAGGTACATATATAAAAGTCTTCGTTAATTAGAGATTTGTTTGGTTTTTATTTAAATGACAAATCTTTGTATGTGTGTTGTTTGTGTATAAAAGGTGGAGATGAAAGAAAAGAATTTTAACACATGGATGTATTGTTATGCTCAAAATTCTACATACATATTAAACAAAGGGATTTTACTGGAAAAATTAGAGGTAGTCCTGGTTTTTTGCTAATATCTCAGCCATTTATTAACCGATCTGTCTGATTTTTAATAGCAAACAGAAATGGATCACATGTAACAGAAATAAAAAAGAATCAAGTCCTCATCATGTCTGGGTTCTTCGGAAAACCCATTTCAACACACAGACGGACAGACGGACATCGTTAAATCAACTTCGCTCTTCATAAGGACCCAGAATATATATACTTTATAGGGTCTAAGATCAATATTGTAGAAATTACAAACGGAATGACAAACTTATATATACCCTTCCACCTATGGTGAAGGGTATAAAAAAGTATTTGTGACACAGCGTCTAGACAACTGAGCTATTGAAGCTCACACAAAATCATCGTCAATAGAGGTACATACACATAGCAGAAAAAGTCTGCGTTCACCCATAATATTTTTCCTAAATTTGACATAACTTTTTTAATTTTTGCTGAAACTCAATACTGTCTTTTTATTAATTTGAGAAAAAGAAGCAAACAATAAAATGAAACCATAAAAATGATACATTTATTAATAAACAAAAAATTAAACGCAATTTCATTCAAAAATTTTGATTCTTAAGACAGAAAAAGTCTGCGTTCACTTCTTAGTATTGATATAAAAACTTCACAAAATGATTCAAGTCAATAATTTAATAGCTGGTAGGATATCCACGTCGTTTAATAACCTCAGTGAGACGTCTTTGCATGGAATTCACTAGTTTTTCGGTGTATTGTGTACTTATTTTCGCCCACTCCTCTTGATGACGTTTTTTAACATTTCTTTGCTGGAAATTGAGTGTTGACGGATTTTTTTTTCCAAATAATCCCACAGATGCTCGATAGGATTAAGATCTGGTGATTGTGGAGGAGTTCGAAGCTGCCTGGGAGCATGGTACAACTACCAATCCCGTACGACCCATGCCGTATGTTTCGGGTCGTTGTCCTGCTGAAACAAAAAGGTCCGTTCAAGTCCTAACATTCTGGCACTTTTTTTCAAATTCGTTTTTAGAATGTTCAAGTAAGCAAATTTGTCCATTGTATCTTCAATAAATTCAAGCTTTCCCACACCATTGCTAGCCATACATCCCCAAACCATGACACCTCCACCACCATGTTTTACCGTTGGAAGTAAGTTTTGTTTTTCATAGGCTGTACAACGTTTTCTCCACACAAGTTTTCTACCTTTAAACCCAAATATGAAAAACTTACTCTCATCAGAGAAAATCACTCGTTTCCATAACTCTAAGGGCTTATTTACGTACTCCTTTGCAAACTCTAATCGCTTTATTCTATTCACTCTGGATACAAATGGTTTCTTTCTGGCAACCCGGCCATGATAGTTGTGTTTCTTCAAAATATTCCGGACGGTGTCGGCACATAATTTCTTCCTAAATTTGTTGGCAATATTTTCAGCGGCTGTAACTGTTGGATTTACTTTGACCTGGTTGATGAGATCACGTTGTTCTCTTTCTGTTAGTATTGGAGGTCGGCCAGTGCGAGGTTTTGAAAGGTAAACACCCGTTTCTTTAAAGTTATTTACCACTCTCTGTACAGAAGAATATTGACGGCCAATGTCTTTGGCAATTTGTCGTAAGCTTTTACCATCTTTCCATAATTTTACTATAACTTGTCGTTCACTCACACTAATTTCGCGTCTTTTATTTTCCATAGCTTTAAAACCACTATTTTTCTTAAAATATTCAATGATTTCAATAAGTTTGCAATACTACTGATTCCACAAAATCATTTAACTGGACAATTATGCTTGTAAACAAAATAACGGTAACGGTAAACCTTAACACTAAGAAGTGAACGCAGACTTTTTCTGCCTTAAGAATCATAGTTTTTGAATGGAATTGCATTTAATTTTTTGTTTATAAATAAATGTATCATTTTTATGTTTTCATCTTATTGTTTGCTTCTTTTTCTCAAATTAATAAGAAGACAGTATTGAGTTTTAGCAAATATTAAAAAAGTTATGTCAAATTTGGGAAAAATATTATGGGTGAACGCAGACTTTTTCTGCTATGTGTATATAAAAGTCTTCGTTCATTAGAGCTCTGTTTAGTTTTTATTTAAATGACAAATCTTTATATGTGTGTTGTTTGTGTATAAAAGGTGGAGATGAAAGAAAAGAATTTTTATTATTAATATAAAATTTTATATAAATTAATTATTAAATGTTAAAAAAAAAAAAAAAATAAGAAAAAAAAAATGTCTTAAGAAAATAATAAAAAAAAAATGTACAAAAAAAAAGTGAATTGACCTCACCGAGATTTGAACCTCGAACCCCACGGCCTTAGAGAAAAAAAAAAGTATTTGTGACACAGCGTCTAGACAACTGAGCTATTGAAGCTCACACAAAATCATCGTCAATAGAGGTACATATATAAAAGTCTTCGTTAATTAGAGATTTGTTTGGTTTTTATTTAAATGACAAATCTTTGTATGTGTGTTGTTTGTGTATAAAAGGTGGAGATGAAAGAAAAGAATTTTAACACATGGATGTATTGTTATGCTCAAAATACTACATACATATTAAACAAAGGGATTTTACTGGAAAAATTAGAGGTAGTCCTGGTTTTTTGCTAATATCTCAGCCATTTATTAACCGATCTGTCTGATTTTTAATAACAAACAGAAATGGATCACATGTAACAGAAATAAAAAAGAATCAAGTCCTCATCATGTCTGGGTTCTTCGGAAAACCCATTTCAACACACAGACGGACAGACGGACAGACGGACATCGTTAAATCAACTTCGCTCTTCATAAGGACCCAGAATATATATACTTTATAGGGTCTAAGATCAATATTGTAGAAATTACAAACGGAATGACAAACTTATATATACCCTTCCACCTATGGTGAAGGGTATACAAAAACAAAAAATACAAAAACGGAAATGATTTCAAATAAATGAAAAAAACATTTATTTTTTAAGAATTGGTAGGTAAAATTTTGACATTTATTTTAACTGATTATATCATTTGTGTCTTACGGATGTGTCAGTTGATTAATCAACATTTAAAAATAAATAACAAATGGCATTTAATTTAAATGAAAAAATGAGATATCATTTCTTTTAAATGATATTTTCAGTTATTTTAACTAACAAATTTTTTTAAGTGTAGGAAAATATTTTCAAACATCAAGTTAAACAGCACTTCATTTAAGTAAAAATTATCCTTAAATTTGATAAAAAAATTTCTAATAAATATGAAACTTTTTCTATGCTAAAGGTAATTCATTTAACCATATATTTTAAAGTACTTTATACTCAATGTGTAAGTATTAACCCACTTTCCGCTTTGTGAGGTAAAAGCAGTGTCCAAGCTTTTTGCTACACATTTTTAAGCCCTCCACCATATATGGTGAGTGTATATATCGGTTTGTCATTCCGTTTATAACATGTCGAAATGTTGGTCTAAGGCCCAATAAATTATATATATTCTTGATCCTTGTGCAATTTTAAGTCCATTTAGTGATGTCGCAAGTAGGGGCGCCTATTTTTACCTAGATTATTGGACATCCTCCCGAGCGGTTTGGTATCGAAAATAAGCAACATCGGCCCAGCGGTTAAAAAGTTATGAGTGAAAATGTGAAGGTACCTCTAAATTTTCCATATAAATGAGTGTATTTTAATACAATTTCGTAGAAAAGACTGGCAAGTAAAATATGTTCTCTTGTTTTTTCATCAGTCGCTTAGAAGTGTACAATATTTTGTATTCACCTTAAAAAAATTTTTTCACCTCAAATTTTTTTCACCAAAAAAATTTTTTTTCCAAAAAGTTTTTTAACCTCAAAAACTTTTTTTCACCTCCATAATTTTTCTTCAAAAGTTTTTTACATTATTTGTATCAAAAACAGTAGATAACTTTTTTTAGGATATTGGTGAAGGGTATTCAAATACTCGGCACAGCCGAATATTAAATTTCATTAGAAAAAGGGTAAACAAATTAAAAATATGTACTGCAGGATATCCTGAAACGTAATAAATTGTGACAAAGTTGCTTATTAATGGTTCTCCTCGAAAGAACTGCAAAAAGTGACGCCCAAAGTGACATACGGCATCTATGGTTAAGGAGCACTGGGGGTCCTTTGTCTTCTTAAATTAACTAATATAAGGAAATTGTGGCAAAAATGCAAAATATCACAATTGCATTTCTTGTTATTATTGGAAAATGAAAAAATGCCATAGTTTTATTTTATGACTTTTTTAGCTTAAATTTTAATTGACATATACAAATTTAATTTTTTTAATTTTAATTAAAAAAAAAAAAAATAGATTTAGTGTCTTCGATAAATACAAAGTGTAATAGGCGCAACAATTATAGGAAAGCCATTATGCCGTAATGAATAAAATGGGTTGCGATATTTTGAATTGTAGTCAGCAAACAAAATAATTACATAAAAGCGCAAATTCGAAATTTTTACCTTTTACTAACAAAATTTTAAAATATATTTGAAGCTACTTTAAGTTCATTACTTAAGACTGTTAAGATTAGAGATGGGCACGCAAGACGACGAACTAAAAATTACAATAATGCACGATAACTTTTTCAATGTATACTTTAGTTTGTTTTTAATTTATGTAAAAAAATATATTTAAAATAAATAACGTTTTTCCACATTTTTCCTCGATTTAAGAATAATTTACTAAAGTTCTTTTAAATTTATCTCAAGAAATTTTTAAGAAAAAATCCTATAGCTAAATTTATTATTTCCCAAAAATTAGAAAACTTTTACTTAAAAAAAAAAAAATATTTTATTTAAATTTTTAAAATTTATCTGAACTAAGTGGCATGAAAATTTTCCCCAGAAGTAGTTCATCAGTTTCTAAAATACAATAAATTTGTATTATTACATAAGAAAAAATTATTACTTTTTGTTTTTAATTGCCTGAACTAAATGAATTTAAAAATGGCTTTCTAAAATTTACTACTCGCGAGGTTAAGTTCAAGTACTTTCTCGTTTTAGGTTAGACACTTTTTTTGAACTAAATGGGAGTAAATTATGTTCTTATTTTTTTTTTAAACTAAACTTAGTTTTGTTATAAAGGGTGTCCCAAGAAGAACGCAATTTTTAAATTTTAAATAAAACACGGATATTTAAAAAAAATCGTGAAACTTTATTTAATCGTAAAGTAGACAGAATGAGGTTATGTATGGAACAATATATCGTGCAGATGGCCGCCGCGGCTTTGCTGGCATGCACGCGATCTTTTAATGAAATTTTCAATGACCGTTTTGCATGAATGCTGCGGTATTTCATTAATGCAGCGCCCAATTTCCTCTTTTAAGGCCTGACTCGTCGTCGGCTTATTCGCGTAAACCATCGACTTCAAAAAACCCCAAAGAAAAAATCTAATGGTGTTAAATCGCACGATCTAGGCGGCCAATTCTGATCTCCGAAACGCGAAATAACACGACCGGGAAATGACTGATGCAGCAATTGAATTGTTTCTCTGGCTGTATGACATGTGGCGCCGTCTTGTTGGAACCACATGCCCTCCACATTCATTTCTTCAATTCTAGGCAAGAAAAAACTGGTTATCATTTCACGATAGCGAACACCATTGACTAGTTGCGCTTGACCTGCTTCATTTTCATAAAAAAAGGTCCAATGATTCCTCCAGCCCAAAAACCACACCACACAGTGACACGTTGAGGATGCATTTGCTTCTCGTGAATCACTCGAGGATTTCCTCACCCCAAATGCGACAATTCTGCCTATTGACGAAGCCATCAAGATGAAAATGGCCTCGTCACTAAAGATGATGATCGGTCGATCGACCTGGTCGATGGCGCGTTGGTGTCTTTACATCACTAACAGACACAGTTTCGGCAAATTTATCCATTAATCTCTTTACAGTTGACTCTTTTGGAGCATTATTGTGACCCCAAATTGATCGCAATTTGCGAACTGTAGCCGCAAAACTTTCACCATTTTGGTAAAACAATTTCACAATGAGAATGCGTTGTTCATTCGTGTAGCGCTCCATTTTTACTAACCTCGTACCTTCTACTATCAAACAATAACAATTGTTCAAATGTCAAACAATGACACTTCGAATGTTGCCAGATTTAAAAATTGCGTTCTTCTTGGGACACCCTTTATTTTAGTATGTAAATTTCTTAAAACTAAGATGTTTTTGTTGAAAAATTGATAAATTTTTATTTAATATACTTGTTTTTTTTTCTAAAATCAAGGACTATTACTTAGGAGAGATATGAACTATTTCTGAGTATATAAACTATTTCGTTATTACCCAAACATAGGAATTTTTTTATTCTTTTTAAAAAAAATTTTCTAAATTTTAATATCATTTGACTTAAATAGAGGAAAATTTTTAAATTATTTTATAGGAAATTTTGGTTTAATCTTTAGTTCATGTTTTTTTTAGTACTGTGTACTTTAAACTTTTACGATATTAATTAATTTTTCCCTAATCCAATATATTTAAAAAAATATTTAAAAGTGCAATTATATTTTACAGTTTTAAAACTTTTTCAGCAGTGTTCAAGTTAAAAACCCTTTTTTGAGTTTTTTAAAACTTTTGCATTAATTTGGTGAACTTATAAACATAATAAAAATATGCATATGTACATAGAAATTATTATTTTAATCTTGCCTGCATCATAAATAGTGTACGTATGAGTAATATGGAATGGATGTCTATGTAAATATAATGCATCCAAGTGTCAAACAAGTGTCACCACATCATCATGCGTATGCAAAGTTGTTAAACATAAGAATCATTTCAAATTTCGTATTTATTTTTTAGAAAAAGTGTCATCAACAAAAGTTTTTCCATATGTAAATTTTTTTGTACCTTTTAACTTTGAGGTAGACTTAAAGTACACTTAACAGCTCATACAACTGGAAGTTTTTTTAGTTTTTTTGTATATTTTTTTCTATTTTAATTTAACATAATCAGTGTCCTGTCAAAATATATTATTTAATACAAGTGTTGAAGATTAATTATTTTTAAAGATTTTTATAATTATAACTTTGAACTTTTATACTTAAATTTAAACAAAAGTTGGAATACTAAAAAATTCGCTGTAGCTGCTTCAATTGCCCTTATTCTGAAATTATTTTTTGACAAATGGAAATTTAAGGAGTTGAATTTTTTTGATTTTTGTCTATTAATAGAAATAGAATGACATTTTAAATTTATAAATCTTTTTCGATTCCCTACATAAAAGTTCCCAGACTCCAATAATACGTTTTTTTTTTGCAAATATTATCAGCAATCATTTGCAGATATTATACCAAAAAAAAACCGTTGAAAAACTAACGAGACACACGAGATAACGCCCATCCTAAAAGTCAGAAAACACAACAACATCTTACGTATCTTTTCGTTGATGACAACCAAAACACTTAACTGCAATTTAAGTTCAAGTAGTTCATGATATTTCCTTAAGTACAGTGAAGAAGCATTCTTTATCCGGTGGGGATTTTATGAATTTGCAACATTAACTACACAATGCTAAGCAAAACGATGCGACACAAAAAAATTCTCAACAATTGTAGCAATAATAACATTTAGAAAATACACCCAGAATATGTTCTTTGGAAAACAAGAAAAAGTGGTGGCATTAACAGATGAAGCTTAAAACAAGTAGGAAATAATCCTACGATACAGGGCTGCTGTTGTAAGGAAAACAACAGAAAAAAAAACTCTTATTATTCAAGCAGTCAAATACACTTGAATGCATTCAAGTGTTCCACCATATTCCAACATTATTATGTCGAAATAAAACTGGTGATGATGTTGTTTTAAGAGGTCCTTTTCCAACAACTAAAAGATGGCTGCGTTACTCAAGAAGATGAAAAGCAAGTAGGAGAAAATATATATATAGAGATGTGAGCAAACTAATAGGACTGCTGTAATATGAGATTACTCTTTGTCGAGGAGGAGAACTCTAAAAAGACATTCCTTACAAGATTTTTCATGTCTCTTTTTTATATCTTAAAAACCTAGTTTTTTTTTTGCTATCTGAAGTCAAATACATTTCCATACAAAATTCAAAAAAGCACATGCAAATTTTAAAATGGTTGTGATATATGCTTAAAATATTTTTCATTTAATACGTATTTTTTAGCTGGTTGCTTTGTACAAATCTGAATAATCTTAAAACCCAGTTTTTAGATCTCTTCAACATCTCAATACAAAACCCGCTCAAATGATGGCGTTTTAATAAAATACATTTCCTTTGATACTCAATTGGCTTTGGAAAAAATATGAATAATTAAAAAAAAATCACCCTTTTAAGACCTTTTCTTTACCGCCTTTTTTACCACCTTAATATGAATATGGCCCCCAATTGAAACACTTTAAAAACTCGCGTTTCATTGTTGGTGTAAAATGCTGCTTTTTAAGTATATTTTTTTTTAAGTTACAAAGACAGACAAAAAATTTATAAAATGGTTTATTTTTAATATATATTTTTTTTAATTTATAAAAGCAATTTTCTTCTTTATTTTTGTCTATTATTCAACTATAAAATTTGCTATCGAGCTACTTAGATTTAAATTGAATACTAACCCAGCTTAATTGGCCTGTTAAACTAATGTATAAATATAGCGAAGTTGTTTTTTATTTTATATAATTTTTAATACTTATAAATATGTATGAAAATGTATTTTTAGTCTGGTTCGAGATCTTAGAAAATTTTTCAAATCAAAAAATGTTCTTATTTTTTATTTAGTAAACATGGAAAATACACAGAAAAAGTTATTTATACACAAGCCGAATGGTATTTTCTGTTCAGCTACGACCTTCATCAACATTCTTCGTGCCCTCGAAAGTGCTAATTGTAAACATCTCATATTTTTCCCAAAGCAACTGTAGCTAAGTGGATAACAAATGAAAGTTCTTTGAAAGTTTTATCTCCAGGTGTATAAAACATATGTTACACCGAAATGCTTGATTTTTTTATTAAAACACTTTTATTTTTTATCATCTACGAGAGGGGGATATGGACCAACAAATCTTGAGATCCGGAACTAGGATCCCAGGTATGATTCTGTGACGGCTCGTTTGTGGACCTTTTTTTTTAAAGTGCCCCTCCTATGGGCAAGTACCCGTCAATATTCCAAATAGAGATTTACGCCATATATGTATGTGCATAAGAGTGTTTTAGAGGGGACACAAGGGGTGCCTTATTTATATTATTTTGGCCAGTCAAGCGGCAGTTAGGGTAATACCCTATGTCATCTAGACTTGTCCGGCACTTCATGGAGTCTTTCAATATACTCGGCGAATGCAACAAATTAATCTTAAGCTGGATTCCTGGGCACGAGGGGCATGCGGGCAACAAACTGGCTGACAACTGCGGGGCCCGTCGTTACTTCTTTGGCTCTGCAGGGCATATGTATCAGATAAAAATTTAGGATTTGGAGGAGATCCAAGACCATTCAGCGTTGGAATGCTACCATTGGCCAGCAGCAGGCTAAGATATTCTTAGCTTTTTCAATTTACACTGTAATCTCAGGTACCATTTAAGGACTAGATCTCTGCCTGATTCGGATACCTGTAGGTTGTAGGTATGAATTGGACGCTGAGACAGAGGAACATTCATTCTTCGTACGTCTTAGGCTTCGTGGTAGACGATTACAATTCTTTGGTGGATATACACTAGCCGCCTTGGAAATTTCGAAATATGTGCCTAGTAGGGTGATTGGCTTTATTGGGAGCAGCAATATTAATATCGAGTTTTAGTCGTGGTGCATAGGGCCTTTCTGATCTAAATTGTATTATGAGTTTCAGAGTTTTGTTTTTTGTGAGAACTCCTCTACAGTATATCAAAATTTTATCGGAGTCAATCGCTCCGCCGATCTTGCCTGTCAGTTAAATTTAGGTTTGAGGTTATTTAAATAAGATATAATTTTGTTACTATTTCTAAGTGAATTTGTATTAATACTACTGATTTTGTACAACTCTGTGATTTGTTAGTCCCGGTTTAGACACAGCAATTTTTTTCCAGTAATTTTCTTAACTTGCATTTGTGTCTCCACTGCGAAAGTCTCTTTTGCAATATTACTATCAAAAAAAGTACGAATTAGAATACCCCTTTCCGTTCTTCTCTCCTTCGTCTCCTATTAATTCAGAATTGCTGTAATTAAAATTGCTGTATGTAAACCGGGACTTACTAAAGAACATAAAAACGTATAAATATTTTGGCACTCACGTTGACATTTTCCATGTTCATCTTATGCTGGATTGCTATCGGCAGGGTTAATTTAATGTTAACTTAAATTCAGAACAAAAGCAAATGTAAAAAAATTTACCCAGTTGTAATAATTTCATATACAAATCTTATATTGTGATTAATTTCGAAATGTTGTGGAGATAAATTCTAATGTTGCAGTGTTTAAGATTATCGACCATCTCAGGAAATTAGGGCGTCAAAAGCGGGCTCAAAAATTACACTCTTTTAAAGTGTTCCAAAAAGAGGCAAAATAGCTGTAATATTTAAAAAAGTCTCCGCTAAAATGTAATAAAAAGTCAAATCAGTATAGTATATTGGCTGAAATGCTATAAAAAGCAAAAAGCCAAAGATAAAAGTTTTTTAACCCCATTTTGGCCACTTAAATTGCCGAAAAAGAACGATCTTAGATTTGGGTTTCTATTTCATGAAAATCAAAGTGTTTTTGCTTGCAATACCCACTGTTGGATTGGTGTTAATATTATGGCATCAAATGATCTGGATGTTTGGAACAATTTGAAATTCTGAAAATATTAAATCACCGCTATTTCAACATCCACACCTGTACCAGAAACAACTTATGAGAACGTTTTTATTTGTTTAATGATGTTAAAAGTTGAACATTTATTTTTGGATTTCTTTGTATTATAACGAATATATGTAAGTTTTCTTTTCACTTTTTACTTTGTATTTT
Organism: Eustalomyia histrio; assembly: GCA_949748255.1. Classification (NCBI taxonomy): domain Eukaryota; kingdom Metazoa; phylum Arthropoda; class Insecta; order Diptera; family Anthomyiidae; genus Eustalomyia; species Eustalomyia histrio. Next base: position 19,670,562 of record OX456524.1, read on the forward strand.
TTTTTTAATTCTTCTTATCTTTCAAAGAGCCTGACTGGCTGGGATATTTTGCTTCGTTTTTGTATTGTGCAAAGTAGAGTGACGCCATTTTTGTTATAGTAGTACGAGTTGTTTTTGTAGCCCCCAAATCACTTCATATATGTGTTTGTTGTATGATTCCTTGTAACGAGTACTAAAAATTGTAACTGTTAATTGCAGATGTTCTCAATTACAAGCTTTGATAAGCGTCTAAATGGCGCTTAAGTATCTTAGGCTTATAAGAAGTATACTAAATTAATGCAAAATGTACCAGGACAACAATATCTATATGGAACATTTTTAACGAGTATGAGTATAAAAATTATAACTTCCTTCCCCTTTCATTTTCAAGTGGATGCTATATATATGACTTTAAGACTCGGTGGGTGGTACTTAAATACATTCATACATTTTCTATATCCCTGTTTTTCCTCTTTGTAAATTTTATGGCATCTTACATTTTGCTTATAAAGATTGTAAAAATTGTGCATTAATTGTTGTATGGTATATAATTTTATTGTTTTTATTATACCAATCAACTTTTTCTTGAACTATTACTCTGGTTTAGCAATTAATTTCAAGAAAGATGTCATCACAAATATGGCTCCAGTAAATGGCGTCACCCACAGTTTTATGATCTATTTTTGATTAATATGTTAAATACAAAATAAATTGGATACACTAAAAATAAATTATTTTCATAAATACGGTAATTCTTTACTCATTAAAACTCATTAAGTGTTAATAGACGAAATAGTTAAACACCTGGTATCTCGAAAACTATCACTTTTCAGGAGATACAAAAAAAAAAAGATTTAAAATAAACTTGTGACTTTTTTATAATCCCATGTAAAAATCGAAATATATATGAACATACATGATCATACATGGGCTTGTATATGATCATACATGGGCATACATGGTCATATACATCCATACATGATCTCATATAAGACCATATATCTTCGGATCCGAAATTTGAGGGTATATGGTGATATATGTACATATATTATCATACATGCTCATATATTATTCATGTATGCTCGTATATGATCATATACGTCCATATACCCTCAAATTTCGGATCCGAAGATATATGATCATATATGAGATCATGTATGGTCATATATTGAACAATATATGGACGTATATGACCATGTATGCCCATGTATGATCATATACAGGCCCATGTATGATCATGTATGCTCATATACATTTCGATTTTTAGATGGGATTGCTTTTCTTTTTTTTAATTTAAAAACTAATGTTGAATTTTAAATTTCAAAATAAAAATTGTTTAAAAAATGTCACAACTTTATTAAAAAACGTGTTTTGGCTTTCCTGAAAAGTACTAGTTTTTGAGATACGATACGATGCTGCTGCAGTAAACTCTTGATATGTGACTTTTCATACGTATTGTCCAATACAGGAAAACTTATGTCCAACAAGTGGGTGTTGTAGGGTTGGGTTAATGTCGATCAATTTAGCGCTTTCTTTTAGTATATTATTGATTATAATTTAATGGAATTTAAAAAATGAGAGCTTTTCCTGGATAATTTGAAAGAAATTTTAGTTTTTAAAAAATTCAAAACTGGTTCATAAAGATATCGGAACTCTATATTCCCAATAAACATTTTTGCTGGCATTAAATCTAAAATCAATTATTATTCAAGTGATGTTTTTCAATTTCAAGCTGTAAATTTTATTACATCTGTAATTAATATACGATCTATAGGAATTACTTTTGATCGAATACCATTATTTGTTTGATCATTTGCAATTACAGACCTATTACTATTTTATCCTTACCAGTTTTAGCTGGTGCTATTACTTTATTACAGGTTGGTTGAGATGGCACTGCTAGCTCCAAACTTTTTTTTTCTCAAGTTGGTATAACTGTCCTGAGAACACATGCAAAGTTGCAAGTCATTCTGTCAATTCTTTCTTTGTTTACAAGCCATTTGAAGTTGACGTGTCATTGATTTTTTTTAATATGGAAAAAATTCAATATCGTGAATTCAATGGTGAATTTAAACGTGGTCGTACCAGCCTTGAAGACGATCCACGCGAAGGACGACCAACCACAAGCAGAAATCATTGAGCAGGTACATAATATGGTTAGTGAAGATCCAAGTTTAACTCAGCGTGAAATTGCTAATGCTATAGGCATCTCAGACGAACGAGTACTCCATATTTTACATGAAGAATTACGTATGAAAAAACTGTTTGGAAAGTTAGTGCCGCACACATTAACAATTCAACGAAAACTGGATCGAATATAAATTTCTCAGCGTAATTTGGAGAGTTTTAAGCTGAATAAAACCGACTTCTTGCGTCGTTTTATAACTATGGATGAGACTTGGATCTACCACCATGATCTTAAATTGAAACAAGAACGTTTACAGTGGACTGAAGCTGGTTGTTCAGCTCCAAAGCAGGTGAAGTCACAACGATCAGCAAAGAAGGTTATGGCATCAGTTTTTTGGGATGCAAAAGGAATTTCGTTGATTGATTATCTTCAGAAAGGTAAAACAATCAACTCTGAATATTATTGCAGCCTTTTGGATCAGCTGGATGAAAAAATTCGTGAGAAAAGACCTGGTTTAAAGAAGAAAAAAAATAATTTTTCATCAAGACAATGCACCTGCTCACAAAAGTGTTTTGACGATGGCTAAATTCAAAGAATTAAAGTACGAATTGCTTGAACATCCACCGTATTCACCAGACTTGGCTCCCAGTGACTAATATCTCTTCAGAAATCTCAAACAATTCCTTCGTGGAAAGCATTTTTCGTCGAATGAAGAGGCCATAGCAACCGTAGACTATTATTTTTCAGAGCTTCCGGAAAACCATTATAAGGATGGGATAAAATTATTGGAAGATCATTGGAACAAGTGTATTGAGCTTCTAGGAGATTATATTGAATAAAAAAATATATTTCGTAACAAAAGCAGTATTCTTTCATTTCGAGCGCAGGAACTTTTCAAGCAACCTGTATTAACAGATCAAAATTTAAATACTTTATTTTTATAACCCTTCTGGAGGAGGAGACCCAATTTTATACCAATATTTATTTTGATTTTTTGGACATCCTGAAGTTTATATTCTAATTTTACCTGGATTCGGAATAATTTATTATATTAATAGTCAAGAATCAGAAAAAAATGTAACATATGGATCTTTAGGAATAATCAATTGTTTTATTAGAATTCATTGTATGAGCTCATTATATATTTACTGTAGAAATAGATGATGTTGACACTCGAGCATACTTCACTTCAGCTACAATAGTTATTGCTGTCCCAACAACAACTAAAATTTTTAGTTAGCTGCTCTTTATAGAACTCAATAACATAATTATCCTGCCTCATTATGAACTCTTGGTTTTGTATTTTTATTTACAGTTGGTGGACAAATAGGAGTTGTGTTAGCCAACCTCTTCTCAATTTATGTAAAAATCGACTAAATTTTTTTTTATAATTTTTATTTATGAAAAAATTTTAATATTTTTCTATTGATTCAGAAAATATTTAAATTTGAATAATTATTTTATAATCAAATTTTTCACACTACGTATGTTAAATATGATATGATTATACGAACATATACATACAAGCTGATTATACACTGTGGGGCAAAAACCATCATAAGATTTACTTTCTCTATAACTTTTGTATGAAGTGAAAATGCATTTGGTTTTAAATTAATTGTGTTTATTCGCACTTATAAATGTTGTTTCAGCCTTGATACAAATTTGGGCTCTTTTGATTAAATTTTGCTTAACTCGCAGCATTTGTGATGTTACGATGTCAATTTCGACTCAAATGTTTTTTAACTCCTCCAAGGCTTATTCACCAGCACCAACAACTTCAAAAGTAAAGCCAAATCACGCGCTGGGAAGGAAGCCTTCAAAATTCGCATTATGTAGCGTGCAGTATGTGAAATGGACCCGTCCTTTTGGAACCACATGTCATCTTAGTCCAGATCGTAAAGTTTCAGTGGGAAAAATTTAGTCAGCATGGCTCTATAGCGGTCCCAGTTCACTGTAATAGCGTTAGAGTGGGCTTCTTTAAAAACGTAACTCCACAGCACACGGTGACCTTGAGAGAGTATAATGGTACTTCACAAATTATGCGTGGATTATCCGTCCGCTAAAACTTTCTAAATCGATGAAAAATATTTGATTTGTTTTTTATAAATAAAAATGGCAATTTTTAAATGAATTAAGTTATATATTAGTTTAAAATGTGCTTAAGATCTTTTTTTATAATATTGAAGTTTATATTTTATAGTTGATCTTTTTTAATACTTATATGTATGAAAATGTATTTTTAGTTTGACTCGAGATCATAGGAAAAGTTTTTTTCAAATGGTATTTCGGCACAAAGAATGTTGATGAAAGTCGTAGCTGACCAGAAAATGCATTCCATTCGGCTGGTGTCTAATAACTTTTTCTGTGTATTCTCCATGTTTACTAAAATTAAAAAATAAGGAAAAAATTTTTCATTTGAAAAAAAAAACTTTTCCTATGATCTCGAGTCAAACTAAAAATACATTTTCATACATATAAGGATTAAAAAAGATCAACTATAAAATATAAACTTCAATATTAAAATATAACTTGGCACGGTTAAAAGACTTGTTTAAACATATGTAAAAACAATTTTAAAAAACACATGTCTTTAGTATTAGCTAATAGCTAATTTGGACATACGGTAAACAAAGGAGAATATAAATAACACAAAAATAGTTAGTAAATTTCATCTGTACTCAATAATAAAAATCAACTGTATGTTAGCATAAAATAGCTTTTTCCGTTGATTTGTGAGTTAAATAGAGATATTTACAATTGGTATTTCGGCACAAAGAATGTTGATGAAAGTCGTAGCTGACCAGAAAATGCATTCCATTCGGCTGGTGTCTAATAACTTTTTCTGTGTATTCTCCATGTTTACTAAAATTAAAAAATAAGGAAAAAATTTTTCATTTGAAAAAAAACTTTTCCTATGATCTTTTTTTATTGTATAAAAATAATTTATATTTATCCCATTGGGTGGCTTCTTCAGAAGATTGAAGAAAACTAACAGAATTTTCATGAATTAAGTTATGTTATACACAAATATACACATTTAGAACTAATTTTCAGTAAAAAAAAAATTATATTAGAATTTTTCAGGTTCAACATAATAATGAAGAAAAGGTGGAACTACATTAAATTATTATAAATAATATAAAAATTAGCAATAAATTTGTCAATATTTAAATTCCTATGTATTATTGTTATGGTCTAATAAACGGTACGAAAACAATTCCGATTACTTCTAAATTCTAGACCCATTTGTAGCTGAGGATAAAACGTGTGAAATCTTAGTCGAAGCCCGAAGCAATATTTCACCTATTCATTATGTTTAAGATTGAAAGGATCAATAGTAATTAACTGATGTTTAATACTGCATTTTGTCTTGACCAAACTAAGCATAATTTGGTTTATATTAAATACAGCAGTAAAAAAAGAACTACCGTTTTTGTTTTGGGTTTTTTGTCAAAGGGTTACTCTTTAAAGTGTTGTGTGAAATTTTTATGATCATTAAAACAGTACACCACAAGCACCACAATAAAAACGTGTTGGAAAGGTTATTTTATATTTGTTTAAAAATTCGCACTTAAAAATTTATCACGCGTAACTGGATCAGTAGCAAAAATTGGGCGTTTGTGTGTTGTTGTTTTTTTTTTGTTCGTCTTATATTCTTTGGTTTTGGCCGTACACTTGCTATCTGAGAATTGAAATTGTTTTGGTAAAGTTATAGATTACAGAATACGTTGTTGAAATTTTAATTAATACGGCAAACTAACGAACAAAAAATCAGAACCAAAAACAAAAACAGTTATTGGCCTACAAATTGGATTTTAATATACTAACTCTTATACATGCACTACGAAGTATTTGAATAAATACAAAACTTTTTATATATGTACGAGGCCGCTATTAGCGCTGTTATCATTTTTTTTTTTTTTTTTGATTTTCAGTTTTTATTCAAAAGAGTTTAATTATTTGGGATAACAAAAATATTTTAATACTGTTTTGGTAAAAAAAAATTTATCGTAGTTTTTTTTTTTTTTAATTTGGTACTATATACGAGAGCGGATCAAGAAGTCCGTGACTTTTCGAACTTCCCTCGTAGTTATATGAAATGCAACACTGCTCCCATCCACCTTTTAATAGACTACAGTTCCGGCATTTACTTTGCGTTTAACAGCTGTTCAAAACATACAACCTTGTGCTGATTAAACATTATTTTTTGCGAAAAAAAAACCGTCAATCAAACCAAGGAAAAACTTGATAAATACTATGGGGACTCTGCACCATCGATTTCAATGGTAAAAAAGTGATTTACTGACTTTCGTTGTGGTCTTACAAGCACGGAAGATGCAGAACGTTCTGGGCGCCCAGTTGAGGTCTCTACACCCAAAACAATTGAAAAAAGTCACGATATGGTGTTGGCCGATCGGAGATTGAATGTGCGATAGATTGTGGAAAACATAGGCATCTCACATGGCTCAGTGGTTTCAATTTTGAAAGATTACTTGGGTATTAAAAATGCTTTTCGCAAGATGGCTGCCGCGTTTGCTCACAATCGACAATTAACGGAATCTTGTGACAGCTTAGTTTCTATGGTAAAAATCCATTAAGTAGACTACGGATTGCCCCCTTATTCACTTTACACTACGGATTTAGCCTCCAGTGACTATTTCATATTTCCAAACCTAAAGAAATGGCTCGGTAAAAAAGATTTCACTCATTTAAATTTTAAGTTTCTAGAAAAAGCCCTTAAACCTTTAAATTCCCCACCTTCCTGGGGAAAATTGCAAAACATATGTTATCAGTGAATTAGGTCATACTCCAGGGAACACACATTTTAAATATCAAGTTTCTAGCCAAGTTGGTTTGGGCAGGCCCTTAAAGTGGACACTTTCCTCCCTTTGAATCTCTATTTTTATCGCATTACTGACGAAAATTCCAAAAAGATCCAAATCTGTGGATTTCCTTATGCTCCAGGGAATACATATTTTAAATTTCAGGTTTCCAGATAAAGCGGTTTGGATAGGCCATTAACGGGGAGACTTTCTGCTTTTGAACTACCATTTTTACCACGTTCTTGGCGAAAATTCCTAATATTTTCGCCCCAGCGTAGTAGCCTGTATTCCATGGAACACATATTTAAAAATGCATTCTTTCAGTTAATGCGGTTAGGGGGAAGATTTCCTCCCTTAAGACAGAATTTCGGAGTGTTTTCGAGTGCATTAATTAATTAAAATTCACTTAAAAAATTACTTCAATTTAAACTTTTATTAACATAGCATTTTCAATTTAAGCTTCCTAAAAAGGGTTTACATATTTAACATTATATTCACTTATACGTTTGTTTGACAATAATCAACAATCAACAATTTAATTAAAATTCTGTTTAAAAACATAAGAACAAACTTTAACCAATCATAACATTTCCTTTCAATTCTCTAAATATTATTTCAATATCCTTTTTAAAACCATTTTAGCTAACAAAATAATAAATCCAAAAATCTGTTATTTGTTTTTTTTTTGTGTTAAAAAAATCTTCATATTTTTACTGGTCGTCTTAAAAGTTTCCCATTTTTTCTGAAGACTCGTTAAATTCTTTTAATAACATTTCGTTGGAATTGGTAAAACAAAACATATTTTTGTCTTATTTTCTTAAGGAAAATTTACTTAAAGAAAGCTTTCAGATTTGCATAATGAATTTAACTGTAGCGTCTTTCTTTGGGGTTTTTGTTTTGTGTCAAAAGGGAGGGAATTGCTGATGGAGATAGTGCGACATGACCAAAGGAAAAAGTTTTTCTTTTTGGCATTTTTTGTTTGTTTTTTGGTTGGTTGATATCAAAACAAATTCTAATTAATTTTCTAATAACGCCACATTTTAATGAAATATTTTCCCTGTCTCCTTTCCTATGTGTAAGGACGATGAAGCAAGGAAGCGGAAGTAAAAAGTGTTTGTTTATCAGTCAAAATGTGTATAATTACAAATGGCGTCAATATTAAAGATTTTACTACATATTTTTGTTTACATTAATGAAAATCTTGAATTTCGTATTTGACAAAGATGATTTAAAGATTTAATAAAGATGATAAAATGTCTAAAATTTTTGAAAACTTTTTCCAGTCCCTCAAAATTTTTTACATAGCTGCGAGTGGTAAGCAACAATGAGAAAAATAATATTAACTATAATAATAATCAACAAGATAGATGTCTTATTTAAAATCCCAATACGTACATAGTTTCTCGTCCACATTTTAACAAACACATTAAGCAGATATAAATGTCATCATTTTTATAGAGTTATGATGGATTTGCAGTCCATGTATGTTAACACCTTAAACCACAAAAACCACATAATAATTGCCCATTACGATGACAATGGCTTACAAGGTTTATCCATTCGTTCGTGCACTCGTTTATCTTTTAATGCAATTTTCCACTAATACCTTTATTAGATCGATTATGATTGATGTCCCCAAGTATTTATGTTGCATACTAAAAAAACAAGAGAAGAAAAAACTACAAAAACCATATGTGAAGAAAATAGTAAAAAAATCAAGTAACATACATTCACATACGTATCAAAATTTCCAGATATTTTTGATATGTAATGATGTACGACTTAATTTGCAAAAAAATACAAAAATACAAAAATGAGAAAAGAATGTCATAAGGTTCACATTAAACTTTTTTTTGGGTGTTTTCGTTTCGAACGTGATGATGTGTTTGTTATTTTTACTCAGGATATCGACGTGCAATTACAAATGTAAAAACCGACAAATTAAAATGCAAATACAAGATGAATCGTTTTTTGTTTTTTTTTCTTTGCTTTCTTATTTTGAAATGATGAAAAACCCATTAAGAAGGGAGTGAAATTATTATGAGTAGAAAATAATTTCTTTTAGGATGTTTGATGTATAGAGGAGGCGTTAGTTGACACGTGATCTTATTAATGTTATAAAAATTGGTTGTATTATTTTTATTTATGCATTCTCAGAATTTATATACTGTAAATTATCGTTAGGATTATAAAACACAATAATTTTCACTAAACGTCTAATAATCACACAAAGGATTTGGGCAGGCCTTTGAACTTCTTGAATCTCCACTACGTTCCTGGCAAAAAATTAATAAAATAACCTTATTCTCCAAGGAACACATATTTAACACTCTTAAAAAAAGTTGGTACAAAATTCTGTTAAACGTGTTCTGATTTAATTGAACTAATTTGTATTATTTTGTCTGAATTTAAAATTTAACTATTTTGTTTTGGGAATTATAACAATTAATTTAATAACAATTGACTTCATCCGTATTTGATCTAGTTTTACAGCAATTTTTATACCCTCCACCATATATGATGAGGGTATATATCAGTTTGTCATTCCGTTTGTAACATGTCGAAATATAGGTCTAAGACCCCATAAAGTATATATATTCGTGATCCCTATGCGATTTAAAGTCGATTAAGTCCGTCTGTCTGTTGAAATGGCGATTACGGCGCGTAGACGCAGACGGGGGTCTTCATTTTTACCTAGATTATTGGACATCCTCCCAAGCAGATTGCTATTGAAAATAAGCAAAATCGGTTCAGCGGTTAAAAATGTGAAGGTCCTTCTAAATTTTCCGTACAAATTGGTGTATTTTAGTACAATTTCATAGTAGCGACCGGCCAGTAAAGTATTTGGTCGGCAAGCAAAATATTTCGTTTTTTTACCAGTCGCTTGGAATTAAATAATATTTTATTTATTTATTTATTTATTTATTTATTTATTTATTTATTTATTTATTTTATTTATTAATCATATAATTACAAATTATATGTTAATACCCTTACCGAGCACTAGCAACAAAGGCCTTCGGCTCGTTGCAGCGAAAACAGACCAGAGCCTCTGGTGGGAATTGAAACCACGACCCCCGCACTGATAAGCTAGCACGCTACCAACTAGCCTACCGGGGCGCTAATAATATTTTATATTCACCTCAAAAAATTTTTTTCATCACAAAAGTTTTTCACCACAAAAAATTTTTTCACCTCAAAAAATTTTTTCACCCTAAAAAAATTTTTTTTTCACCTCAAAAAATTTTTTTCCCTCAAAATTTTTTTCCACCACAAAATTTTGTTTTCACATCCAAAAAAAAAGTTTTTTTTTACCACCATAATTTTATTTCTAATGTTTTTTACATTATTTGTAACAAAAACAGTACAACATTTTTTTGGATATTGTTGGAGGGTATTCAAAGATTCCGCACAGCCAAATTTAAGCCATTTTCTACTTGTTATTTCCAAATTTTACGAAATTGCACCAAATGCACCAAATTTTCTGAGTTACCGACGTTATTTATGGTAACGGTTGAAAGTTTGCTGCAACCAACGGTTGGCCGCTGTTATCAATCTGGTAACAGGATAACACCGTTAATATAGTTAATTAGTTCTGCTTTATGTTCAATTTAAGCAGCAATTAAAAAAAAAATCTGACATTGACCAATAAGAATAAGAAATAAAAAAAGGTCAAAATGGGGAAAAATAGCTTGAATAAAAAATATGTTTAAATCGATAATTTTTACTAAATCTGGGTTCACTCTGTACCATTTCGTTTCATGGAGTTAGTGTTTCAATTTCACTCGTTCCCCGTTTAATTTTGGAGTTTCCATTCCACTTGATCTTTATGTTTCCCGTTGGTGGAATACTTTCCCCTTTTAAACCTCCACTTTTACTACGTTTTGACGAAGATTCCAAAACTACCTTTTCATTGAATTCAACATATATTTTAATATTAGGAGTTTTAGCCAAAGTAGAAAACTTTCCCCATTTGAACCCTTATTTTTACCGCGTTGCTAACGAAAATATAAAAAATTACCTTTTCACTGAATCAGCGCATATTTAAACTTTCCTCTCTTTTAACCCCCATCTGTACATCGTTAAAAAATTTTAATCCAGTTTTTTAAAGATTTTTTTAAATTTTTTCGAAACAACAATACCAAAAAAACTAATACGTCACTCTGCTGGGTAATGTGACGGCTTTGTTTTAAAATACTCGTACTATTTCAGGTTTAAGCCGACTATTCTCAGAGCGCCTTTTGTTTCTATATTTCTATTAGTACAAATGGGTAACAGCTCTGTATCCAAACCAAAATATGAGCATTAACATTTTTCTTTTCGGAAGTATTTTAACACTGCCCATCTAAAAATCGAAATATATATAAGCATACATGATCATACATGGGCCTGTATATGACCATACATGAGCATACATGGTCATATACGTCCATACATGATCTCATATATGACCTATATCTTCGGATCCGAAATTTGAGGGTATATGGTGATATATGTGCATATATTATCATACATGCTCATATATTATTCATATATGCTCGTATATGATCATATACGTCCATATAACCTCAAATTTCGGATCCGAAGATATATGATCATATATGAGATCATGTATGGTGATATATTGAACAATATTGAACCATGTATGCCCATGTATGATCATATACAGGCCCATGTATGATCATGTATGCTCATATATATTTCGATTTTTAGATGGGTGTACAAATCAATTTGAATTTTGTAAATTTCAGACATGTTTCCAGACAGACATATCAAGATTTTTACCCCTACCTTTTGCCGCATAAACAGTGTTTTTGGAACAACCAAACTTAAACAACAAAACATTTTTCTAGGGCTTATTTTACTTGATCGCAAAAGGATGCATTGGTTTCAATCATTTAATCGAATTTTTTTACCAGCTGCACATCTGAAAATCGTTTTTTTAAATGTTGGATCTTTTAACATTTCTTAACCATTTATCCGGTCCTGAACTTAAAGATTGAAGAAATAATACAACAAATGTTGGAATAAACACTAATGATTTATGATTCAGTTTCACTTAGGTAAATCTATAATTCCGGCGTGATAATCCCGCTTATAATCCCACTTTTGCCCATAAGTAATACAGACATTACAAATGATCATTCTGTACTACCCCTTTTATTTATGTATGTAAAGCAGACTAGAATTCAATAACACTAAATATTTATTCCCATGTATGTATTAACTACATTTATTCTTCACTGCAGACCATACCATTCACCCAGTCAGTCATTCTTTCATTCAGTCAGCCAGTCAGTCATTCAAATTGCTAGCGAGTACAGTGGGTTAATGTATGCTAAACGTATTTGTCTACGCGACACTTCTTATTGAGTAGATACCGCCGTTCTCTTTCCCTGTCGATGTGGCATCACCATTCAGCTAGTGGGAATGCAGTTCTAAGTTTTGCTGCTTTTGCTTATTCTTCCCACTAGCTGAATGAAAACGACAGCGACCGGCTTTTTTGGTCACTCGTTAATATAAAGTAGAGAAGAAAAGAACAAGAAAAAAAAGGAAATCCAGAGTGATAATTTATATAAAGGAAATTTTGAAAGTTAAAGAAAAGTGAAAGAAAAACTTAAAGAAAAGTGAAATTTTAATTGAAAAATAAAACCTGTAAATAAAAAAAAAATATACTGTAAATTTAACTAAAATATAAAAGAGGAAAAGAAACTAAGTTGTATAAACAAAAAAAAGTGGAGAGGAATAAAACTTAAAATTACAAAGAAAAGTGCTGTGTCTCTTTCAAGATTATTCTACCACCCATCAGGAACCAGGAGTCACCCGCAAACACAACATTTTTGGTCCTTCTCCCGTGAAGTTTTTGGTGGAAGTTTCTGGAGTTATAGAAAAGAAGCCATTTTCCCATATAACAACAAAAATTGAAACAACGTAAGAAAATACAGTACAGTGTGGAGTAAAACAGGTGCGTAAATTAACATTATTTGAAATACCGGAAAAGTTTGCCCATAATAATTTGTTGCGAAAAGTGTGTCTAAAGTCCAATTTGTGGCTCAGATATTTTAAAGTTAAAAATTAAAACGGGATTTCAACATAAGAAATAAAAAGGCCATTTTTAATTATTCCGTTAACAATTATATTTGCTGTAAAGATATTTTTTTTGCCATTTTGGTGCCGTTACATTGTTAAACGTGTCTCAAAACGGGAATTTTGTTTTTCTTTTTCAACTTCTTTTGCCTTGTTGTTCACTTATACAAAATTGTTCTGGAATAAAATAAATTAAACATGTCGGTTTTGGAAAAATATTTTAGCGCGGCTGAGGAAGTTATTGGAACCGAGCCGCTGCTTTTAGAAGAAGATTTTTCGGCATATACAGTCGATGCCTTTGAATTTGAAAAATCAGAATTAAATAAAGTATGGGGAAAGTATAAGAAAATTTATGAGGAATGTTCTTTGGCAACTATAGAGAAAAAGAAAGATTTAGTTACGGTTCAGGCAAAACACCCACAGGTTCGAAAGGCATACGTACGTTGTATTAATATACTTTCAAATGCAAGAAAACAATTTCCTGAAGAAATTTCCAATGCAGTGGTTCCAAACCAAGGAAATTTTTTGCCCCTACCTCAAGTAGACACTGGTATTTTTTATGGCGATTATTTATCGTGGCCCACATTTCGGGATTTATTTACTGCTATTATAATAAATAGCCCACGACTTAGCCAAGTTGAAAAATTATCGTATTTACACTTAAAAAAGTTTGTAAGTTAAAATAACTGAAAATGTCATTTAAAAGAAATGATATTTCATTTAAAAACCGGTCTACTTAATTTTCATTTAAATTAAATGCCATTTGTTATTTATTTTTAAATGTTGATTAATCAACTAACACATCCGTAAGAAACAACTGATATAATCAGTTAAAATAAATGTCAAAATTTTACCCACCAATCCTTAAAAAATAAATGTTTTTTTCATTTATTTGAAATTATTTCCGTTTTTGTATTTTTTGTTTTTTTTATATATACTCGTACAATACAAAATGTATGTATGCATATGAAGCTATAAATACTTTTTGTGTGAATGTATTTATATATGTACGTGTGTTTATGAAGTTCTTGTAAATTGTATTGAAAAATTTTGTATATATACAACCAATTTAAATAAAAAAACAAATTGAAATTTTTTGAATATTTTTTTTTGAAACAGACAGCAAACAAAATAATAACTGTTACGGACACAAATAAACCACAAGTTTCCGTTTTGTGGGTAAATTTTTATTAAATTTTAAACAAATGGAAAAAATAAATGAAACTGAAAAAAATCGGTAAATGATAGTAAATTATTTCGAATAAATGTTTAAAAAAGTTAATATAGATGTTTCTTTGAAAAATAAATATATCTTCCTTTATTTTTAAATGGAACGGACAACTTTTTTATTAAACTACAAACAGTTAACTACATAATATTCTGAGTGTATTTAAAAAAACTGCCGGTGAAGCTAGAGAAATAAATCAAAATATAGCTATAACATCAGGAAATTTTGAGGTTGCGTGGAATAATTTAAAATCAAACTATGAAAATGAAAGGGTACTAGTAACCAAGCAGTTAACTTTTCTTATTAATATGGCCCCATGCCAAGAGGATACAGCTCAAGAAATTAAAAGGTTGCAAAGAGACAGTATGTCGGTCCTAAAATTATATGAATATAATATTGAATCTTGGGATGCGATTTTTATTATTCAATGTTCAACACGTTTAGCACCACAAACTTTACACCTTTGGGAACAATCGGTAAAAGACAAAACAAAGATGCCGAAATGGGAAGAATTGGACACCTTTTTAACTGATCGATATCACACTTTAGAGAGTATTAATGGTATTTCTAGGAACAGTCAGTGGTCCAGCAGTTCCCAATCAGTTTCTCAAATGGTTTCTCAGGGAAATTCTCACACAAATACAAAATTAAAACAGTTGAAGACCCACCATATTAAAGTTGATAAATTATTTTGCCAAATTTGCAAAAATGCTCATGCAATTAGTTCATGTCATAAGTTTTTAAATATGGACTATAAAAATCGTATTTCTGTTTTGAAAAAATATCGTTATTGTTTTAATTGCCTTACTATTGGCCATATGTACGGTGATTGCTCAAGTCAAAACGGTTGTTCTAAATGTAAAAGAAAACATCATACATTAATGCATAGAGATTTTACGGAGAAAAATAGAAGGCAAAGTCAATTCAACAGTGGTTCCCAATCTGTTAATCAGGCAAATCAAATACAGTCCACTAATAGTCGAAGTGTGTATAATGCAACTCAATCGCACCATACTAGGGTAGCAAAAGAAGTAATGTTAGCAACAGCGTGGGTCAATATTTGCTCAGGTGGTTCTACTCAGAGAATTCGAGTGTTAATAGATCCTTGTTCGGATGAAAGTTTTATCTCTGAGAGAATACAAAAATTATTAAAATTACCCACTGCTCCTCTTAAAGCCGCAGTCACAGGTCTGGGTGAAGAATTAGTAAGCATTTCAGAAAAAATTGCAACTTTTAAAATTGTTTCACTTTTTAATTCTAATTATGTTCTTAATATGGAAGCTCTGGTTGTTTCTAAAATTACTGGCAGTGTTCCTACGCATTCTTTTAGCCCTAAAGTGGGCGCTGAGTTACCAAAACTCTGATCCGGAGTTTTATAAAAGCGGTCAAGTCGATCTTTTGTTAGGTGGCGAATTATATCCAGCGATTCTTCTTAAAGGGGTACAACATGGTGTTTTTGAAACACTTGTGGCCCAAGAAACCATTTTCGTCTGGATTGTGACTGGTCCAACATCCAGTAATGCCCCTTCTCCATCAGTTAAATTGTCTTATATGACAAAAGTATCAATTGACGATCAGATGTCAAAGTTTTGGGAGTTAGAAGAAGTATCTCGAAGTCAAATATTGTCAGAAGAGGATAAAATTTGTGAGGAGATCTATCGTTCTACTACGGTGAGGAATACTGATGGGAGATATGTTGTAAATCTGCCCTTCAAAAATAATTGTCCATCACTTGGTCCAAATAGGCATATTGCAGTTAGTCAATTTTTAAGAAATGAAAAATGTTTGATGCGTAGGCCACAATACAAAACTATGTACGATGAGGTCATAAAGAAATATTTAACTTTAGGACATATGGATGAAATTAAAGAATCATCAAGTGGTCCTGGTTACTATTTACCTAATCATGGAGTTTTTAAACCAGATAGAACTACTACAAAGTTAAGAGTAGTTTTTAATGCTTCAAGTGCGTCGTCCAATGGGAAAAGTCTTAACGACATATTGCATGTAGGCCCAATTCTACAAAACGATTTAGTTACCCTTATTTTAAAATGGCGATTTTTTGAATTTGTTTTTAACGCTGACATTTCTAAAATGTACAGGCAAATTTTGATCAGCCCGGAACATGTCCCTTTTCAAAAAATTATTTTTCGAAGCTCTGAAAATGATAAATTACAAGATTTTCAACTGAAAACGGTCACATTCGGCGTCAATTGTGCACCATATTTGGCTCTTCGTACCCTTTTAAAGTTAGCAGATGATGAAGAGCAGCGTTTTCCAATTGGTGCCAAAATTCTTCGAGAATCAATGTACGTTGACGATGCCCTTGTTGGAGCTCATTCAGTTGCGGAGGCATTAGTTGCTGGTGATCAGCTGATTAATATTTTGAAAACAGCGGGTTTTGAACTACGGAAATGGACATCAAATTCTAAACATATTTTGAAAAATTTGCCCTCAGAATACCTTCTTAATTCCTCTTTTTTGTGTCTCGATGATAAAAGTACAGCTAAAACGCTAGGTCTTCGTTGGAATGCAGCAGCGGACCATTTCTATTTTATCACGGAAAAAATTCAACACAAATCATCGTTTAGCAAGAGGGAAGTACTTTCAATAATCGCACGTCTGTTTGATCCAGCAGGGTGGCTGGCACCAGTGATTATAACAGCAAAAATTCTTATGCAGCATATGTGGCTTGATAAGATTAAGTGAGACGACGCAATAAAACCAGTAAAAATTAGTAAAGTAGGGAATAAAAATTGGTTTTACGTAGCTTCTAGCTACAATCCCGCAGATCTAGCAACCCGGGGGATGGTCCCTTCGGAATTAAAAGAAAGTCTTCTTTGGTGGCATGGTCCTGAGTGGCTCAAACGCGAAAAATCATTTTGGCCCACCGGACCAGTTGAATTCGAAACCCTGGTAGAATCAAAAGGAGCACAAGTTTATGTTGCTAGATCGTCAGAAAAAGAGGATATTCTCACTCGTTTTTCATGCCTTGCAAGAGCAACTCATGTAATTGCGTACATGTTTCGATTTATAAATAAAGCTAGTAAAAATAGAAGCATAGGCGTACACCATGAAACGTTAAAAATATCGGCTCAAGAGTTGACTTTCGTTAGAAATCGTTTGTTCTCATTGTCTCAACAAATTCATTTTTCGTGTGAATTTAGTTGTTTGTTAAAAGGAAAGAAAATCGACTCTCGTAGCCCTTTACTAACCCTCACCCCGTTTTTGGACAAAAATCATATTATTCGAGCAAATGGCCGTCTGGGTTCTTCCACAAGTTTATCCTACAATGAACGACATCCCATTCTAATTGCTTACGGTAGTGCTTTAGCCCGTTTATATGTTGAATTTATTCATAAATTGGTTCATCACGGTGGCCCTAGGTTAGTTCTTAATACGATTCGTCAAGAGTGTTGGATATTAAAAGCAAAAAACCTGATAAAAACTGTCATTCATAACTGTAAAGTCTGCGTGTTATACCGCAAAAGGTGTCAAGGGCAGATTATGGCTCCTTTACCCGATGAAATAAGTACTTTTAGTCGCCCTTTTACGAACACAGGCGTTGATTTTGCTGGTCCATTTGAAATTAAAAGTCTTACTGGTCGATATTGCAAAATCACAAAAGGTTACGTGTGTCTCTTTGTTTGTTTTTCAACTAAAGCTATTCATTTAGAGGCTGTCAGCGATCTGTCAACCCCTGCCTTTATGGCTGCTTTGGCACGTTTTATCTCTCGTCGTGGTTGTCCTAATAAGATTTTCTCTGATAATGGTAGAAATTTCGTTGGCGCCGCAAGAAAAATTGATGAGAATTTTGTAAAACATATAAAAGAGGTACGCGATAAGGCTGTTTCAAAATATGGTCATCAACAGTTATCGTGGCATTTTATACCAGCAGGGGCCCCTCATAATTGGGGGCCTGTGGGAAGCCGGTGTCAAAAGTTTTAAAATGCACTTTAAAAAGATGTCAGGTCAGATTAAATACACATTTGAAGAATTATCAACCTTGCTAGCTACTATCGAATCGTGTCTCAATTCAAGACCATTAGGCCCTTTATCTGAAAACGTAGATGAAGAATTAGCTTTAACTCCGGGACACTTTTTAGTAGGCTCTACGCTCATGACCCCCGCAGAACCAGAAGAAGCGCAACCGTCTGGTAACTTACTCAACAGATGGCGAAAAGTTAAGGCCATGCAGCAAGAGTTTTGTCGTCGATGGAAAGAGGAGTATTTAAAAGAGTTACACAAGCGCAGTAAATGGAAATCTCCTCAAATCGACATTCAAGAAAACGATTTTGTGGTTTAAAAAAATGAGCCTGTTTGCCCTAATGAGTGGCGTTTAGGTCGAGTAATGAAAATCTACCGTGGTTCCGACGGTAAAGTTCGCGTAGCTGACCTTAGAACTCAAAATGGGCTTATCACCCGACCAGTCCATAAACTGGTGCTTTTGCCACGTAGCTCTCAATAATAACAATAACTTCTAATACTAACCTCTCTTTTCTTTTCGCCAAAATTTAATATATGTATTTTCATTATAGCCTCAAGATGTTTGATGGATTATTCAATGCCAACTATAGTTGCCCACTGCACGCAATCCGACAATGCACACGTTTCTTAATAATGCCAATAGAGGAGAAACTCAGAGCTGTTGCCCACCACGGGCTATGTACTAATTGCTTAGCACAATCACACCGTTTAAACCGCTGCCGCAGTGTCGATCGTTGCCGCCGTTGCATGCAAGATCACAACAGTTTGCTGCACCCAATGATTCCAGGCACGACCTGGTTTGAAATGACGGCTCAAGCAAGAGTCATTGGCTATCCCGGAGCTCGAGCTCGAGAGACGCGTATGCTCATTGATCCAAACGCAGCCCGATCCTCTCTTACTGCCACCGAGGCACTGCGTTTGCGGTGCATTCTTAAAAATGGTCGTACTACGGTGACAGTCTACCATCGGCTCCTAGAAAAACGCCGCGTAGATGTTGTATGTGCTGTGGAATTCCGCGAATACCCCATAAACCCAGCGGACAACGTGGAACGTGAAGAGGTCAGAGCCCAAGCACGAAAGAACGGTGCGATTGAGGCTGATCCGTGGTGGTACGAGAGATACCGTTTTTCTATGATACTTGGTGCAGATGTCACCAAACAAATCCTCATAGGTCCTGCTGTCGGTCGCCCTGGTACGATATACACCAAGGAGACAATACTAGGGCAAGCCTACTTCGGCGAAGGGAAGGTGGTTCAACGGAATCCGCGTTAAGAGGATGAAGAAGTGTAAGCTGCGTGGCCCTTAATTTACGTGCACCAGATGCAATGAACTCAAGGAGAGTTACTTTTTATTTTCATTTTATTATTATTTTTTCTTTTTATTTTGATATAAATAGTTACCACTGTGACTTATAAATTTGTAAATTTCCTCTTTTTTTTTTTCTCTTCTTTTCTTTATATATCTAAATGTATATCAAAGCCATTTTGGGTTTTGTCGTTCTCTTTATGACATGCGTTAGTTGCACTGTTGGTGCAAGTCGGGCGGTATGTCTACGCGACACTTCTTATTGAGTAGCGGCGAGATACCGCCGTTCTCTTTCCCTGTCGATGTGGCATCACCATTCAGCTAGTGGGAATGCAGTTCTAAGTTTTGCTGCTTTTGCTTATTCTTCCCACTAGCTGAATGAAAACGACAGCGACCGGCTTTTTTGGTCACTCGTTAATATAAAGTAGAGAAGAAAAGAACAAGAAAAAAAAAAAGGAAATCCAGAGTGATCATTTATATAAAGGAAATTTTGAAAGTTAAAGAAAAGTGAAAGAAAAACTTAAAGAAAAGTGAAATTTTAATTGAAAAATAAAACCTGTAAATAAAAAAAAATATACTGTAAATTTAACTAAAATATAAAAGAGGAAAAGAAACTAAGTTGTATAAACAAAAAAAGTGAAGAGGAATAAAACTTAAAATTACAAAGAAAAGTGCTGTGTCTCTTTCAAGATTATTCTACCATCCATCAGGAACCAGGAGTCACCCGCAAACACAACAGTATTCAAATTTTATGTATCGTCATTTAAGATCTACACAAAAACATAATTTGCTCACTGCCAATGATGATATGAAAGAAGGGGAACTTAAATTGCTCATACAAACATACAATAAGAAAAGTAAAATTATTTCTATTTACTTTAAATTTTAAATCATGGGTCTCAGACCGTTTGCTTTGTATGGTCAAGTCAATTTTGTAAACCATATTATTTTTGTATTTAACAATTTTATGTTTTAGTTTCTTTCTTTCTGTTTTTTTTATCGTTTTATATTAAGTTATTTAAATGCCATTGACTTGATTGTTTGTGGTTTTACGTCTGTCTGGATATGTTTCGCTGCATATTTTATAGTAATTTTAAGTTAATATTATTTTTTTTAGTTTAAAATGTTATAAATTTTTCTATGAAATGTTTTAGTTTATTTGTTTAAAGTGTAAACTAAATTTTGTTTTTTTTTTCATTTATTTATTTATTGAATCTTCACCTAATTTATGTAAACTAACAATAAGTATGCAAATCTTAAAACTAAATCTTAATATTAAGTCCAGCCTGTGCCAGAAGAAATTTCCATTCGTTTATAAATTTATGTTCATAGATATGTATGGCATCTGAAAAATTTTCCTTCATATGTTTGATAGGTCTGCAGTGTCCCTCTGTCTTAGTCGCCTATGCCCATCATTATTCAAATGATTCCGTGCTAGAACATTGGATGAGTTTCCAGTTTCTTCAAGTAGTTGTTGCTATATCTAGTGGTTTCGTTACTAACTAAGGGTACATTGAGATCTTTATGAATGTTGTCATTCCTAACATACCACGGGGTGTTTGTAATAATTCTCAAGAGCTTGTTTTGCCTTCTCTGAATTTTTTCAATATTAGAAGATGAGGCAATACCCCAGAGCTGAATTCCATAGCATCATGTGTTTTATAATCGAGTTGTATAGTAATAGTTTACAATCCAAGGCAAGTTAAGAGTTTCTAACGATTAACTAATAGAGTTGAATAGTCTCTAATTTTATTTTGGTAAGTTTCGCTTCTATATGACTTTTCCATGTGAGACGACGGTCAATATGTATACCAAGATACTTTACACATGTATCTTGGAGTATGTTCCGACCATTAATCCGAATCGGTGGGCAAGTTTCTCTTCTCAAAGTAAAAGTCATGTGAATACATTTCTGCTCGTTAACCTTAATTCTCCATATATCTAGCCAGTCCTCCAAAACTGTTATGTGGCTCTGAAGCAATCTAGATGCTATTAGCGGATCATTATGAACGCAAAGTATAGCTGTATCATCAGCAAATGTTGATGTGTGAGTGTTTTCATTCAATGGCATGTCCGAGGTGTATAAAATATATGGACCCAATTTATTAGCTTGTGGGACTCCCGCTTGTATATCCTGGGGGGAGCTGATAAAACTTTTTTTCGAGAGGGTAAATTTTCTGTTTGTAACAGCTTATGGGTATTTGGGGGTAACATAAGTTTAATCTTATATATTAGTCCTTCATGCCAGACTTATCAAATGCCTGAGATACGTCAATAAAAAGAGCAGAGCAGTATTTTTTATCCTCGAAGGCTTTTCTAATAACGGTTACTAAGCTATGAAATTGCTCAATGGTACTGTGTTTCCGCCTGAAACCAAATTGTTGTGCTGGCATTAAGCTGTGTTGATCTATAAGTACTGTACTGTCAGCTTTTTAATTAGTGACTTTTTAAACAACTTAGACATATTTGACAAAATACTGATTGATCTATACGATTCAACCCTTAAGTGATCTTTGCCTGGCTTGGATATCATTTTAACGAGTGAAACTTTCCATTCTGGGGGATAATATTCTAGGCGCATTATAGCCTTAAAAATAAATAGCATTATTCTTAATGCTACACGCGGTAGCTCCATAAGCTGATATTATCAATACCAGGGGTTTTTTGGAGTTTAGTGTAAACTAAATGAATTTGATTTTTATACCAGATACCAGGGGTAAGGTTATAACGAGTTTGTGCTGATGTTTTTAACTACCAAATATATCAAACTCAGACCTTAAGGTATATCAATCAACTCAAAAAGATATTTGCCAAAAAATTATATTTCATATTGCCACAAGGACGAACCCTATTGAATTTGGTTAGAATCGGCCACATTTAGACCTACATCCAATAGAAGGGTCCATTCTGAGTTGGGCTTAAATTGTATTATGACACACAAAAACGTAGATATCTGGTAGAAATTTGTGTTGGGAATGTTTTATGGAACCGTAAATCATGTCCTTAAATTTAAAGAATATTGGACTAGATTTGGATCTAGTCCCCATATAAACCCACCTTCTCTGTATTTGCTTAAATAAATTTCTTCGGCAATTTCATTCTGATTTATCACTATTTTTTGCCTTCTGTTTATAAAGACTCTTTCCGATAAATATTGTGGGTATCATTTAATCGGTATGCCCGACATTTAATAATTTTACTTGTTGGAAAAAGTTTCATATGTATTTGAATAACAAAATATTAATTAACGTCGGAAATTAAATGGGATTGGAAAAGCGAAATAAAAAATTTTTTAATGTCAGTCGAGCTAATTCTAAATGTGGATTTAAAAAGCATAACACTTTGGAAAT
Source organism: Eustalomyia histrio (assembly GCA_949748255.1). Classification (NCBI taxonomy): domain Eukaryota; kingdom Metazoa; phylum Arthropoda; class Insecta; order Diptera; family Anthomyiidae; genus Eustalomyia; species Eustalomyia histrio. Next base: position 19,693,452 of record OX456524.1, read on the forward strand.
TAATATTTTAGAGGTTTTTTGAGAATTTAGAAATGTATTGATTAGTATCGATTTAATATGAAGAAAATAAACCCACTTAATTTTTTCCAAAGGCTCTTGAATAAATGTCATCTCCCATTGACAAAGTCTAGACAAAATAGTTTGAAATAAAATATTCCTTAAAATATATTCAAATTGCAAAAGAACACCTTAAAGGTAAGGTTTTTTTTCTTAATTTATTTAAGAGTTCTTCAACCAAATAAAGTTATGATGATTTCCCCCAACAAAAAACTGTTTGCTGGAAAAGAAAAATTCATATTGTTAGAAAAATAAAGTAATAATTTAAGAATATAAATTTTTCAAAATATTTATCTACAAAACAGACGGGCAATCTACCACTAACTAATAATGTGTATAAGTATGTGGAATACACACTCACACACTAATGATATGCGATTTATATTGGAAAAATGAAAATAACCATTGGCTACTCCACCCTCAAAATAAGGAAAGAATAAAGTGCAACATATTTTTTAGGAATTTCATTTAACAAAAAGCTTTTTACCACACCAAAATTATGCGATCCTTGAAGCATATTCGTATAATAATAGCAACAAACATACACACACACATTTTGGCCGTTATGCTGCTGTGGATGATTTTTCAACAAGCCATTATCAATGACCACAAACAACAAATAAACTCTAACAAAATTGTTTGAAATCATGGAGTTAGAGAAATGTTATAAAAAAAAAATAAAATAACTGATTCTTTTGGATAATAATCAGAGACTACAGCGGGTGTCAAAAAAGCAAGATAAAATAATATTTCGAAAGATAGTTGTAATTATGACAAATAAAAAAGTTAAAGTCGGGAATGCCGACGAAGTTTCATAGGTAAAATCGTATTAAAAGAATTTTCCAATTAAAAAAATCCAAGCCATTTTGAAATTTAACGAAATTTTGTAGATATATTGTGTCATGTAAAACTTTTAAACATCCCTAATTTTGGACTACTACCTCTTTTGATTCCAGCAATATTACGTACGAAATCGTATTTTTAAAATTTTAAACTTTATTTAAAATGTTTATTCCGTTTGATTCAGAATCATGGAAAATTTTCAAATTATAATATTTTATAATCTCGGAAAATACACAAAAAAAGTTATTAGACACTTGGAATGCGACCTTCATCAACATTCTTCGTGCTCTATACACTCAGAAAAAAAGTTAGTAGAAAAATTTGTAAACGATTTTCAATCCCACTTTATTATTTTTGTACTGATTTTTAGTAAAAATAATATTATTTAGCAAATCTTTTTGCTATTTACATTTTACAAATTACAGAATTTTTACAAATATTTGTTACTAATTTAAAAAATCATTTTACAAATTTTTAAAAACCGATTTGCTAAAATAATCGAAAAAATTTACTAATTTTAAAAAAAGTGGATATTGAAGGAAATGATATTTCTAATTAAAATTTACACCTTCAAAATTAAATTGCCTTAAAATGTTAAATAGATTAAAAAAAGGGAACGGAAGTGAATATACCGACTCATGTCTAAAATTAGGACATCCACTTAAAATAGCACTAAAAGGATTTTTTATTTCAAAAATCAGCCCTAAAAACAATTAAAATTTTACCTTAAAAGCAAAAAAAAAAATATACTAAAATATTTTTCAAAACAGAAATTACCAAATTAAAACAAAATGATAAATTCGTATGTTTTTAAAATTTTTAAGCCTCTGATTTTTTTTTAATTTTGTTTAAAATATTTTTTGAAAAAAAAAATAAATAAAATTAAAAATTTTGATGCTCGATAAATTTGAAATTTTGTACTAATATTAATAATATTTAGTAAATTTTTTTTACAGATTTTGGCAAACAGATTTTAAATTCCACTAATTTTTTTTTTTACAAATTTCATTGTACTACACCTCGGCAGACATGTGTTGCTAAGATCAGCAAAAAATGCCGCTGGGCTCAAATTAGCAAAATTTCCCGTAATAACAGCAAAATTTTCAGTTGCCATTACAGACTTTTTTGGTAAGTGTAGCGTTAATTGTAAATATTTCTTATTTAACTGACAATTTAAATGGAAAAAATCTATATGAGAAATAATCCACGTTGATTTATTCAGTTAAGATAAAATTTACCTACTCTGTGTTGTTTTTAACATTATTCTTTATTACTCTAAATATGTCCAATAAACTGTCAGCTAGTTATTATTGAGACTTGGGGCTTGTTTCTCTTTTTGCCGTTGCCATTCATATAAAAATAAATACATGTAGAAACTTCAAATTGAATTGTTTAAATATGTTTTCCTTCTAACCCATTATGGACCAACTAACAAAACTTGTTGGTAATATTGATTGTTCTGAATAAAACACGTTAAACAATTTCGCACTGTTCCAAGTGTGTGATTTTCATAGAGAAGTTTTATAGTTGGTCTATATAAATTTTATGTGAAATGTTTTTTTCAATGAATATAAATAAATAAATTTTTCCGATTGCGATCATCCTAATTTTTTCCATAGAGGGAGCAACGGTCAAAATATGCAAGTTGACAAAATAAGAACTACTCTATGATAGATGATGAAAAATTAATAATTTAAAATATTTGTAAAACTAATAGAGTCAAAACAAAATTGACCAAATGTTTGTTCCTTTAGAATATATGTGACCTTCTCCGAGAAAAGGGACCTAGTGTGTGAAAGTGAAGTTTTGAGAAAAACGCATTTAAAGTTTCATAACGCATTATCACTGTGAACACACCTTCAGTTGGGAGATGCGATTTGGTATGGTTAGTTATGATTGGGTGCCGACTTTGGTGACGTCATGCTTATGTGGTGACGTATTTTTTTTAACTTTAAGTGTGACAACACCTTTGCTGACGAAAAAAAAAAAAACAATTTAAAACCAAAAAATCAAAAAAAAATAAAATTTTAATGTTGTTCTCATTTTTTATCGATTTTCCCAAGTTCGTTTTGTACGTTTTTATGGGGAAAATACATTTTTATCAGAAATCTTACTCATTTCATCTTATTATACACTCTTAAGACCAAACCCGTTTTTTGACACAGAATCCACTTTTTAGACCGAACCCGTTTTTTGACACACTAGGTCCCTTTTCTCGGAGAAGATCACATAAACTAATAAACTAATACATAAATATGGTCCGGAATTGGGCTAGGCAGGTTCCTAGTCTTAGATTTAATTTTTACCGTTTGTTTTAATTAAACTTCAAATGATTTTATTTTTTGCCGGAAAACAAAAGAATTTGTTGTTAAATTAACTGATTTTTCAGTTATTATTTCAAGTGCGAATGTATAATCTTTTTTGGGTTGGTGTTTTTTTGTTACTCGTTGTATAATTTATAGAAAATTTACTAACTCTACTAAAATGTATAAATATAAATAGTACTGTTGCCAATTTAGCTATTTTCTCTTCAAATCTAGCGACTTTTAAACAAATTTAGCGAGTCAAAATGTGATTTAGCTATTAGCGGAAAATCTAGCAAATTTTTTTGCAAGTCAATCTTGACGGTACAAAAAGCATTTTTTATACATATAAATCTACAAAGCAGTTGGTCAATGATGACCAATACAAATAATAAACATTCAATTACAAATTATATCTTCATACCCTAACGAAGGCTTTTGGCTCGTTGTAGCGAAAACAGACCAGAGCCTCTGGTGGAAATCGAACCCACGACCCCCGCACTGATAAGCTAGCACGCTACCAACTAGCCTATTGTCGAGATGTTTTTTATTTAGGGGTTTATTGCAAAATTTTTAAATAATACCTGCAAAAAGTGAAAAATTTTGTAATTTTTAGTCAAATTTGAAAAGCTTACAAAAATTTAGTTATTTTTTTTCAACAAAATTGGATTTATAGCAAAATTTTTAATTTTTTGTAGAACTTGCAAGAAAAGTACCTCTGCCTTAACATTCTGATTATGATGAAATGTCGATATGCCATAAAAAGAAGAAATCTTAGAACGCCATGTCTCGGCTTTTGGGACACCTAGGAATTTAAAGTGTCAAAAAATGGTTAAAAATGGGTTCTTATTTTTGTTTTAGCTTTTTAAGGTATTAAAACTAAAATCTTTAGTACAGGTACTGTTGCAAAAATTTAAAAAATGTTACGTACTTCAGATATAGATGTTACTAAATTTTTATATTTTATTTCCTATTAAATTTTAGTGGAAACGTATTTTTTCTTGTTTCGAAATTTGTGGTATTTTAGATTTTAACAAATTTTTCGCGAAGCCTTTTTTTGAGACTTTTTGGAACACCTTGGCATGCATATGCTTAAACAAAAGTATTATTTATATCAAATTTCGTAATTTTTCGAATATATTATTTTAATGCGACATGCTGCCAAACAAAAAAGTAACCAAAAATGTGCGAGTTTCTTTCCCTATTTCTCTATATCAACGAACAGGTCGAAAATATTCTTAGATTTATTTTTTCTATCACATATCTTACTTTTATCAAGATCAAATGTTTAGATTGGGGGGTACTTTTCTTGTTAACTGATATTTTTTTTCGAAAAATGCTACATGGCTACATTGATAAATAGTAGTATGTGTTAAACTTAATAAAAAAAAATGAAAATGTATTTTTTTTTCTGGAAAGAAAAACAACCTTTAAATAGTGACCATATTATCATTATCATCGGAAGCAGCAACAGCAACATTATCAATATCTCATATGAAAGAAAAACATTTACGAAAATTATATGTACTTTATTGTAGACTAAAGTTATTTTATATAATTTTTTTTTATTTTACTTTTCAAAACAAACAAACAGCAATGATTTTTGGTAAAGTATCAGCGTTGTATGCTCGTTCGTTCGTAAGTTGATTCTAGCTGGACTCATGCATAATTCAATAGAATTTCTAAATGATTATTCTTTATGTGACTGTTTATTTCTTTTGGCCATTTATTCATTTCTTTTATTTCTTCCTTTTTTTCATTTTGTGTTGGCGATTTTTTATATTTATTTTTATATTATTTTGTTTTTGGGTATCCATAGCGAAGTTTCCACATGCTTGACTTCACAATGATGTCGAAAGAATCATCATAAAGATGACCAGCAGCTTTTACAGTTCTAGTGACGCATAAACATTAGGGGGACATGCATTCAATTGTAGGGCAATCGAATGTCTCTTTTTTTTTAATAATTTAAAGGAGAATAAGACACTAAAGAAATATTTTAAATATTTTGACGAATTGTTAGGCAAAATAGTATTTTATATATCAGCATCAATAGTTTTAAAATAAATGCAACCCTTATAAACATAGCCACAGTTATGTTAGTAAATGAATTCTGAATTTTTTTTTAACAAATTCACATATGAAAGCATCTCTTTTTATTTATTTTTGGTGATGATATGTTGAAATGTTTGTTTCCTTTTTTTATTTTATCTGTTTGTTTTTTTAGTTTTGAACCATTCAGACAAAGTTTATTTTGCCAATGATATTAGTATGTAACTCCACCCATAATCATATATTCCCCCCTCTTTTATACCGTCTTATTTTTCCTATGACCGTTGAATTCGATTGCCACATTATCATTGGATTTTATTATATTAAGTTGTGGTCAATGTGGTCGAAAACAAAACAAACAAATATAAAATAAATTTTATTTGTTTTTTCCCTCAATTGAATAAAATGGTATTTTAATGTTGTGTTGAAAATATTATCTTTCTTGCGGGGTTATAAAAAAGATTTGAGATGATACACGATAAAGATGAGAGATATGAGGGATGTTTAAATTGATTGTAAAAAAATTGGAAAAATTATTCTAATAACAAAATATAGAGTTTACAGAGTTAGATCCAATTTCTTTTGGTTTTTCTTTTTATTAGTTAGGATTACTCGATTTACCACTATCTTTATACCCTGTTTAGGTTATACAGAGTTTGTGCTGAGACTCACCTATCAATTGACTCAGAATTACTTTTTGATTCGACTTAATGATGTCAGTTCTACCGTGTGAAATTTGGTTCCCAAGAACGATCCCAGGTTAGAATCGATCCATGATTAGACCTACCTGACTGCATTGGCCTTAAATGGTATTTAGATAAACAAAACTGATTTGGTGGTGATTAGCGCATTGGTGGTGATTAGCGCGTTGCACTGTTATACAGAAGGTTGCGGGTTGAGTACCCATTGATGGTATAAGAATATGTTTGAGTTATTTATCTCTCAAATTCCTCCTTCGGTGTTCCTATAGCACTTAACCCCCCACCGACGTAAAACAACATAACAGGACTACGAACTAAAAAGCTTCAATAATTCCGCAAACTCTTCGTAGCGGCATCAACTGTTTTAAGAATTATCATCGCGCGCAATTATAGTGTTTCCATATTTGAAGCCCTTCATATTTTACCACCTTTCATCTTTTCCCTATACCCATTCCAAAGAAAGTAACACATTCATTAGTATCAATAATTTCCTCAGTGTTGCTTTCACGCAGAGAAAAAATATGGTTGGGACAATCATATCCGAAGAGCATCATATATTTTTGGGCTTATGATTGTGCCAACCATAGTCGAACTATAATATGGTTATCATATTATGATAATAAAATAACCATAATTCTTCCATAATATAGTCCCTACAGTCATATTATGATTCAAAAATTACCATATTATAATTCTAAATAAAGATATTATGATGTTGAATTTTAGTTTAAGTAAAAGTCTATAGAATCTAAAAATGTTTTTATCAGATAAATTTAAAAATATCTAGTATTTTGTGTAAGAAAAATTATTTCGTACAAAAAAAATCTTGAGTTATACAGACTCTTACTTATAAACAAATATTTTATAAATATTATAAGAACTTTTTACAAGAAATAAATTAATAAATATATTTTTTAAGAAATATTACTTATTGTTTTTATTGAAACGAATTAAAAAATATAGAATCTTAATATAAAATCTTTTTGACAATTGATTAGTGTAAATAATGTTATATGTATAAGAAATTTTCGAAAGAAAACCCTTTAAAATAATCTAAAGTTAAAAAAAAAATTAACTGGATCTTAATGGGTCAATTGATGAAATTTTTAAATGCCACATGAAAGGTAGAAAATCCATCTGACATTCTTAGTAAACAATATATGATTATTTTTTCAATACATTTTGTAGTAAAAACAAACTGACAGAACTGATAAAATTTAGGTTTTTATGAAAACAAGAAATATGACCGTAAATGTCAAAGTCATGTTTTATTTGATGTATATTTATTTATTGATTCTTATTTGATATTTTGATATCATATAGTCAAAATTTTTGTTACCACAGTATGATTACAGCCAATCATGTTATAAAATAGATGGTGTCAATCATAAAATAGTAAAATATTTACTAAATAATGATGGTAGCGACCATGTCGATGGTTAAAAAACTAATAACATGGTTGTGACAATCATACTCGATTGCAGCAAACTTAATATATTAGCAGTGATCATGTTGCAACCATGTTTTTTCTCTGCGTGTTTCTTACAAAAAAAAATTGTTCTACTTGTTTCTCATTTTATTTGTCATAAAACCGCTAGTGTTATTTATTTTTGTACTATAGAACTTTATTTCATTATTTTCCAATGACAATTGATCCAAACCCAATAAAATATTCTAGTAATCAAATTTTGATCAGCTAAATCTGTAAGGATTTTAATTTGAAACTATAAGAAAATTAAATATTAATATAATTTGGAATCTTTACTAAATGCTGTTTTATTTTAAAATAAAAACACGTATTTTTTAAGATAGTTGTGATTTTTTTATTGGATTGTAAAGAAGACATGTTCCGATAAAGTATAAAATAAAATATCCTTCAAATGGCCCCCTGTTCCTGTACCGAATGTCACTTCAAATTCGGCCCAATCCTAAAAAAAGTAAGGCCCAATCCTTTTCCAATGGGCAAATTTTGGACCTTGCTAGGAACGACATTAGGTTACTAACAGGATTTTTTACCGGACACTTCGGATTGAACTACCATTTGTGGAAGATGAATCTGTTGGAATCGCCTCTGTGTAAGTGTGTTGTTTTGCATAGGAATAGGAGGAAAGTTTTCAATAGTGAATTTTTAGGTCCAGAGGATATTAGGAACTCTTCTCCATCTTCTATATTAAAGTCCACAGGGAATATAATACAGAATTTGGTTTAGTTTTATGATCCTTGGTACAAAAGATCCATATGGGTCGCAGTACCGGCCGTAGGATCAGATCTTTTCTTAATAATAATAATAAGGCCCAATCACCCACCAGACAGTTGCTCGTTGAGGGTGCATTTGTTTCTCATGGATTTCCTGAGAATTTTCTGAGCCCCAAATTCGACAATTTTGTTTATTCACAAAGCTATTCAGATGGAAATGTGCTTCAAATCAGAAGCTGACTTTTTTTTGAAAAATTGGCATTGACTTCACTTTGCTTTTCCATGGTCTGCTATATAACATGGTCTGAATAAACATATGTGACAGCTGCCAAATTTCGGATTTGCCACTTGCGCAATGACACTAAATTTAAAAAGTGCACTGTTACTGAGACACCGTATACAACTTCTAATATTTAATTTTTACAATACTTGCAAATCAATTTTTTTTTTTTTTTTAAATATTAATTTGAAAAAATTCTATTCAGAATTGTAGTTCTACGGAAGCCAATTGAGCTCAAATATTTATCATAAAATGTTATAATTATTAACTTGGGGCAGCCATATCTTAGCCAATTTTTTTTATCGCATCTGATCGATCTTAGCCTTCTTCTTTTCTTAAGTGTGCGTATCTAATTTTTAACAGTGTCTGAATAAAAACCAATTTTTGATGCAATTGCATTTTAAATAAAAAGCATTTTTAAAGTTGGGAAATACAATAAAATTCGGTGAAATAGCATTGTTAAAATTGAAATCCTTACGAAAAAGAACAAGAAATTTGGTTGTCACAATGTATCTGTTTTCTCTGTGTACATAAGGAAATAATAGGTAAAGTGGCCCATTAACTGGTTTTTTTGTGATAAATAAACAAAACAAAATGAAATATTAAAAAACCAAATAAATCAATTGGTTTGGCTATATATCATTTTATTGTGGCAACTAAATTAACAAATTTGTATGGCAATTTTGAGAACTACTCACTGGACTGTACCGTGTGTGTCGTTTCATAATGAGGTTTGTTCTTGATCTGTATAAATGTAATGTAAGATGTTCTCAATTCGGTTAAAAATCATTAAAATTATTAATTTTAAATGAATAGAAAATATAAAATTAATTTGTGATAATAAAGACTACACATACAAGCCGAATAGAATACATTTTCTGGTCAGCTACGACCCTCATCAATATTATTCGCACCTTCTAGTGTTTGTTGTAAATATCATTCATTTAACTTGCACCTTTGAAGAAAAAAGTTAACGAAAATTAGTCCCACATCGATTTATTAAGTCAAGATGAAATTTACTTATCAACTCTAGTTAGTCATTTCCATTATGTCAAACTTATGTCAAATCAGCTGTTAGCTGTTTTTCTGTTTCCATTTCGCAAATGCAGGTAAAAACGGTTTTAAAGTTAAGTTTTAATTATATGTAAAATCACACCATGACGATGCCGTTCACGACGTAAAAAACGCTCTCTTTTTTATATGCGCAAATTACAAAGGTTCGGCATCTTTTCTAATTGTTTTTTTTTTTCAAATTTTTTGCGATTCCAAACTATTGCAAATCCGATTGGGTTTTAGCAGACTTCCAAATTGGATTTACAAAAAAGATTAAAAAATAGGGAAATTTGCTAAAATTTTCGCAGAAATCAGAGAAATTTGCTCAATTTTCCCCTGTTTTCTCTCAGCTTTCAAACCTTTGTAGTCTGTATAAAGTTTTATTTGGCCGCTGCCAGCGTTGCAATCTCTATATTATTCTTACTCTATAGTAAAATAATACTATGGCGGTCATGAAAACAAATAGCCTTTTTTAATTTAAAATTTGTGTGACGAAAAAAAATCGGACCATGATTAGAAGGACTACACAATTTATTTGGTATTAAAAGTCGCCTTCCTTTTTGATTTTTTCGGTAATTAGTTGCGGGTAGCCGATTTTGTTTTTTAAGGCTAACAATGGAGTGGCAACTCTGGCAAATTGTGGTTTAGCAAATTTTAAACTTATACTATCGTTACATACCTTTTAAATAAAAAATAATAAAATTTTAAAAATATTTTAATTTAAATTTTAGACAATTGTTCCTTTAATAATGTTATAAAAAAAATTATAATTAAAATAGTTATTATATTTCAGATAACATCATATTTCTTACGAACGTTTTTAATTGAAACATAAACTAAATGTGATTCTAGTTCAAATAATATTTTTTCATTTAAAATAAAATGTCAACATTTTCTATTTTATTTTGAAAGTTTTAAAAATAAATAGAAACATATTTAAATTTAAAAAAATCAAACTTAAGTTTAATTTCAAAGCTATTTCTGTTCTTGCTGATTAATTTATTTTTTATTAACCCTCCCCCTCCCACAATTAGTTGTTAAAACAGTTTTGTGTGTCATACGAGTAAAACACACTTTCTAGTAGAGAGGACTTTCTACTAAACCTTTAATAAAAATCATGTTATACTTATCACCTTAATGTGTATGTTATTACTGTCTGGATTTTAATCATTTTATAACTCATCTCAAATATTAAAAAAAAAAAAAAAAAACCTTTAATGTGGAATTTTTGTAAACTGCTTAGTGCACGTTGCTGTATTATTGCATCATCATGTTTCGATCGAAAAAATGCTGATCCAGCTGCATTTTAAATAAAAACAAGTAAAAAAGTTGAAATTTGAAATGACGACTATATGATACCCTAAACCATTTATTATTAGGGTAAAGTTTCGAGAAGCGGTCAAGGCTTCTGGTCATTTTTTATGAATAGGGAAATACGACGTTGAATTTTATTGAAACTGGCGAAAAAGTTAATTTAAGCAAAGACCTGAAATGAGGGTTTATAGGGATTGAATATGGTTTGATTTTCTTTAAATTTAGAGGCATGATTTATGGTCCTATATAACATTAACAAAATGCAAACAGACATATACACACAGAGAACAGATTCGTTGTGTCAACTGAATCTGTTGCCAATCGACTTTTGGTAGTTACATATACTATCACATTATTTGGTAGCAGTAATCAATATATAAAAGTTACCCCAACCGAATTTATTTGGTAATCGCGGCCAAATTAACTATTTGGTAAAGGCAACCGAATTTTTTTTTACAAACTCCTATCAAACTAACAAAACACGATTTCCATTTGGTTTTTTAAATTTTTTTTATTAGTAGAAATCAAAAATAATTACATATAACAAAATTACTATAATTAATAATAAATAAAAACAATAATAATTAAATGTTTTTGTGAAAGTTTTTTCATAGAAAAAAGTCATCGGTATCTGTAAGTTTTTCTACTCAAGAAAGTTTTTGGAATCTGAGAATGTTTTTGTAGCAAAAACAACAGAATCTAAAAATTTTCGGGGAAAGTTCTTAGAATTTGATGGAATGTCCATAGACAAATTTCCTCATAATCTCAGTTTTTTAAAAAGCGAAACTCCTCTATAGAAAAAGTCATTTCCATCGAAGGGCTTTTCGACGATACATTTTTTAGAATCTTTCTAACAAAACAAGTTTTCTGTAGGAAAGTTCTTCTAATCTTATGGTTATTTTATAGAAAAATGTCTTAAATTTTGAGGATTTTTCTTTAGAAAGAAATACAACAATATAATGGGAATTCTTTAGAATCAGAGAATTTTTCTATATACTCACAATATATTATCCGTTACCGAATGTAGTTTTTTTAAAAAGTAATACGTAAAGTTCGTTTTTAAATAAAGAATCAATTGAAATTCATTAAAATATATTTTTTAACTATTTGAATCAGTCAAACTATAGAAATTTACAGACATTCAGTAGGAGTTGATATTTTCTTTTAAATGTAAAATTGTATGTTTTCTATTTCTAAAAATAGAAATTGATATAATTCCTTTTTGTTTTTTTTACCAAATTAGTTTGTATGTATATATATACAAAATTATTTTAATAAAAATTACAAGAAATTATTCAAATATACATACACACATTGCCAATAAAAATATATACATCTGTATGTGTTGTGTTTTATAATTTACATACAAATAAAAAAACTTTCAATTTGAAAAACAAACCACAAAAGTAGTTTTTTCTAACTTTTTATCAGTTAAAAATTGATGGTTATTTTAAACGACTTTCCATTGTTTTTACTTTTGTCGATTATTAAACAATGATTGAAAATAAACAACAAATAGGGGTGAATATAATGAAAAATCAGTAGTCCTGTTTTTGATTGTATTTTCGATTAATTTATTATGTATTTTAAGTTGTTTTTAACGAAATAATATTGTGAGTGAGGGAAAAATACCTAAGAATCTTAGGGCTCTTCCAAAGAAAATGTCTTCAAAATCTAAGAACATTTCTACACCAAAACATCCAACAATTCTTCCTATTGGCAGTCGTCTTTAGAATCTGCTAGTTTTTCAAAAAAAAAAGTCTTTAGAATTCTAGTGATTTTTTATATAAATATGTCCTCAGATCCTAAGATATTTCTATAAAAAGTCCCTAAAAGCGGAGGGGTTTCTAGGAAAAAAGTCCATGATAGCCATGGGCTTTTAGTATGGAGAACTATTTAAATTCCTAGGGTGTTTCTTCCGAAAAAATTCCTCTAAATTATTGTACTTAGGTTCTGTGGACTTTGTCTATAGGAACTTTCTCCTATAGAAAAACAATCAAATTCAAATCTTTACAAACATTTTCTTTTGAGGACTTGTTCCCACAAAAACTCTCGGAGGACTTTTTTTGTTATAAAAAACCCTTAGATTATTAAAACAAAGTATTGTATTAAAAAAAACAAACCTTCGATTCGGAGAATTTTTTCCTATAGAGTTTTGAGGGTGATTTATCTATAAAAACAGCTATTTAATTTGATGACTATTTGTACAACAAATAAAACATAGATTCTGATGTTTTTTCTTAACAAAATACACTTAGATATTGATGAAATTCACTCTCAGGTTCGCAGGAGTTCTTCCTAAAGTTAAACACTCAGATTCATAGTGCTTTTATCTACAGAGCAAACTTTCATCAAATCTTCAAATTCTAAAAATTTGCATATCCCTTAAAAGCTGGGTATTTGTAGCGAATTCTCATTTTATAATGATAGTCTAAAAATTATTTAATAATAAGGATATGTTATCTTTTAGAAAACGTATAATTCATTTACCCTTTCTTTTTGTTGTTCATCAATCATGGATGATAATAATGAAATATTTTGAAAATGCTACAGCTCTTTTTAAAATACATACATACATATCTGCATCTAAATTCAAAAATTTTCGCCAAAGTGATGCAAAATAAATTTTTGTATAATTTTTTATTAAAAAACATTGTTTTGCTTGATTAATATATTTATATTTTTTATTATTTACAGTTATTGTTATTAATCTTATTGGTTTTCTGTCATAGTATTGTTTTGTTGTTTATGGTAAATGAATCTATTTGAAATTATTTTTAATGTTTTGTGATTTTGTAATATACCTAAAAATCTTTCACAAAATTCACGTTGTATAATTTTGTTTATTTTGGTAAACAGTATAAAATTCTTAGTAAAATATTAGTAAACATAATTTTTTTTAAATTTGAGGGTTGTATCTAATTAATTGGATACAATTCCCCCACGAGGGCGGATCAATAAGTCTGTGACTTTTCGAACTTCCCCCGTAGTTTTATGAAATGCAACACTGTTCCCATGAAGTACGACCTGTTAATAGACTACTCCCAATTTTGAGCAAGTTCCGTCATTTACTTTGCATTTAACAGCTGTGGGAGCAGTGTTAAATTTCATTTAAAGAAATGTCCCTTTCTGAATTCTGTTGATAAATATATATAAATTTAGTTAGAGTTACAAACTGTTTTGTGTCTAAATTAAACTATTTCTTAGTACTATTTATATTGTGTAGTTATAAACGTCAGCACGAACTAATTATACCCTAACCACGAAGTGATGTTAGGCACAATAAATACTATCAGCTATTAACCAATTGTTTACGTCTTTGACGTTGAAGCATTTTAAAATCAACATTCGTTATGTTATCGCCGAGATACTGCCCGATATGTGAGAAAAAGTGGTCGAAAACTACGTTAAAAGGATCGACTGCTTCATCCAATCTAGAGGCGGTCATTTAAATGACATTGTACTTCGTACGTAATGGCAAATCCAAGTATTATAATGAAATAAAAGTTTCATCGAAATCATAGCTTTATATATGTGTTATTTAACCTCACTTTTGAAACCGAAAAGTGGATAATTAGTTATCTTTGTAGGCAAGAACATACAAAATTCTTAACTGATTCCCCCGGCCAGATATGAAATAAAAAAATAGAAAATTTAAGTTTTTACTGTATATTGATTCGGGGTCTTCCTCGCTCATCAAAATTCAGCATCACATTTCAAAATCAAATATCCTGGTCGGTATTGATTTAAAAACATCTACTAATTACTAAAAAAATAATTCTAAAACAATTTTTTTTATTTTTGTTGTTTTGCGCTTAAAAAAGCAGAAAAGTAATGGCGGAAAAAAATAAAAATAAATTTGCGATTAACTTAATGGGTATAAATAAAATATTAAAAATTTTAATTTTTTGAAAAGAAAACATTTTACAGAATTTCTCAACACTTGCATTTTATCAGCAAAATTATATTTCCAGCAGGGCGTTTTCTTTTTAAGCGTGCAGTTGCTTAATATTTATTTTTTACTTACATAGTTGTTGCATCTTTAAGCCTCTTGGGTGAATGGAAAGCCTAGCAATGATATTTGTGCAGGTGTCAACAAAGTTTTGTCTGGAGAGATTTTTGTCGAATCATAACGAGAAACTCTGGAATTAGATGATCGTATATATATTTAGATTAAATATGTGGTATTGATTTTTAATTACATAGAAATATTTTTATATATTGATATGTGTCTCAGCTTCGTGGGGTGTTTAATATTATCAGTGCAATTAAAATTTTTCCATTTAATTCAATCGATTTGATTGTTTATTTTTATAATTCTGATTATTTTTTTTTTTTAAATAAAATAAATATGTAATAACAGTAAAAAAATATAAATAATCAGGGTACTCACGATGATGTTTTGCATATACGGCCCTCAGTTATCAGTGTCATAATTACTGAAGGTTGAGAAAATGCAAATAACTGTATAAGCTTTTTTGCATCGTGTGCAAATAACGATCGTGAATACCCCAAATAATTAAATTCAATTGAAAGAAGTAAATAATAAACCAAAAGTAGTTCATTGAGCCATTCTTTAAAGGAGTCTGCCCAAAGGGGGGCTTGTCCAGAAATAAAATCATCATGTGATTAAAATATAAAAACAACAACAATAATCACATAAAACTGCGTAAGTAATTATTTAAATGAGATTAAGCACATTTAATTTATATTTTTGTTATTGTTTACGCATTTTAGATTTTATGTCATTTACACGTTTAAACTCAATTTGTTTAATTAGTAAGATCAACTAAGGTTAGGATTTGAAAATTTTGAAATAATTTAAAAAATAATAATATTAAATATGATAAGCTGATTCTGTATGGGAGTATTTTTTATTTGTTATTTCATTTCCATCGGCATTAAAGTCAAAAAAGTTCATGTTTAATTATAATAAAATACTGATAAAGCTGAAACCTTTCCTTTCAAAATATTTCTTTTTAATTTAATTGAAAAACGTGATGAGTTTAAAATATTATTTCAGTTTCAATTGGGTTATTGACTGTAAATTGTTAAATTTTTATTTTTTGTTCTGTTTAAAATTGTTTTATATAAAAATATATTATTTTTTTGTTTTATTTAAAAACTAAAAATAAATTTAAAATTTTGTCATAATAACAAACAATACGTAATTGGTGTTATAGTTTTTATTTTTAAATTTATAGCAAAAAATTCTAAAAACTATTGCTAAATTAAAAAAAAAAAAATACAAATAATAAACCAAGATTACAACTTCTTATCAGCAAAATTTTTTTGTTATTGATTTATAGTGAAAACTAACAACAAATCGATCATCGATCACATTGGCATTTATTTTAAATATAGTGCATTATCATATGGAAAATTTAAACAGTTTTAAAAAAGTATTCCCTGAAATAAGACGTGAAAAATAATAAAAAAAAAAATTATAAAAAATTTATTGTATTTAATTATTGAAAAGTGATTAAAATGGAATCTCATATTACATCAAGTGGTAAGTAATGGTGATAATAACGCTTAAATATTATAGGATTTATAATTAATTCCCATGTGAAAATGGAATTATATATGAACATACATGATCATATATCGGATTGTAAATGATACATTTTCTTACAGTAAATGCATAGTTCAATATACGACAATACATGGTCTCATATAGGTTCAGATCCGAATTTTGAAATTATGTATTCGTAGGTGATCATGCCTTATCATATATACACACATATGATCATATATGATATATCCTTAAAATCACGGACATATATTGAACTATGTATTTCCCATTTTCACATAACATATGTTATATAAATAATCGCATTTTTAATTCAAATTCTAGTTGAAATTACTGCTAATTCTACTACAGTAGCTTGTTGTCAAAACAAAAGTTCCTGCTCTAAATCTTTTCCTGACAAAAAGTACAAAGAACTGCAGCCAAAGGGTAAAGAAGTTACTGGTCTAACTTGTGAATGTGGTGTATTTGCTGCTATAGCTTGCGGTGAATGGCCAACACAGGTAATGTTAATTTTATTATGTGACAAATATTAGTAATACTTCGTTACCGGTTATTTTAAATATCGGAATATTTTTAGCAGAATATTGAGTTAGGGGCTCCTTTTTCCTATTTATTCCCATTTTTGAACAGTTTATTATTGATATTCCAAAAAGTACTTTAACGGTGAATTAGCTCATACATCTGGGAAAAATTTAAAATTTCAGATATCTTGCAGACGGAGCATTTGCTCCTTACCTCCGGCTTGGTGGATGTCTACACCAGAACAGCAGCAAAAAATCTTGGCTAAAGCGAATAGAGATGGGCGCACTTTTTCCCCTTTTATCCCATTTGTTCAATGTTTTTATTGGAAATTTAAAAAAAGTATGTCCTTAGTGACTTAGCCCATATTCCAAGAGCACATGTTATAAATTTCTAATCTAAGGGAGTTTTTACCCCTCCGTATTGCCACACCGTAAACATTTTCTGAAATCCCATCTTGGGTGCTTACGCCACATTATGAATTTGAGCTAGCCTAATTATGTACTACGGGAATCAGCACAGCAAGGAATACACATTTAAAATTTTAGCTTTTTACGTTACGAGTTCCAAAAAGTATCTTTTCAGTGAATTAACTCATACTCCATGTAGCAGATTTTTTATATTTTATGAAACACTGATTTTGTTTAAACGCCCATTTTTACTACGTTTCTAGCGGTAACTTTAAAAAGTATAAATAAATTAGCGCATACTCCAGGGAACACATATTTTAAATTTCTTGTTTGTAGTCAAAGAGTTTTGAGCAGCCCGTCAAGGGAAAGATTTTTCCCTTTTTTCCCCTTTCCGTAGGAATTTCCAAACATTCAGTCTTGACGAATATCTTCGGGAAATTCAGTCAGTAACGTTATTCCTTCATATACACGCAAATAATTTTTACATTAATTCACTGTTATTTATGTAAAAAGTTTTATTTAATTAAAAGAACATGTAAAATACCAATTTTTTTTTATATTTTTATAATTAATTGTCTGATAGTTATAAAATAAATGAAAGGTCGTTTATTTTTTTTACAGACTTTACAGTTAAATTTAATGAAATTTTAAAAAATTAAAAAAAAATCGAAATATCATTTATTTTTACGGATTTTGTTGACGAAATAACGGAAAAATCATTACTTTTTACGAATTTTCGGATTTGTGCTTCGTTTGTTAACAGTTAAAATAAATGAAAAATCATTTATTATTTAGGGCAAGTTAATTTTTTAACATTTAAAAATAAATGAAAAGTTCTTTTAATTTAAATGAAATTTTAGTAGATCGGTTTTTAAAATGATTTTTCATTTATTTTTAAATTACATTTTCAGTAAATTTAAAATGGAAACTATTTTTTTAAATCGTATTTAGAGGTTATGTTTTTTTTTTTTATTAAAAAAGGCTTTTTAAGAATTATATTATTGTTTTAGCGGAAAACAATTTCTTTATGCGAGGGGATATTTTGTTTTCGGCCGACATTAATTGTGGCAAACGAATTTATTGCCAACCGAACGGTTTGGTTGGAGCCACCAGTATACTTGTTTGTGATAACCGAAATTTAGTTATTACAATAAAATTTTAGTTGATACCATATATCATTATCAATTGAACCAGCAATATATTTAGTTTCGACAATCAAATAATTCCGTTGCAGCAACCAAATTATATGGTTGGCCAGCAATTTTGAAAACAACCCAAACACAAATTTTGACTACATTAAATTAAGAATTTTATATTAGAAATCTACAAATCAAATTTTGAATTTTGTATGTTCATTTTCGAAATGATTTCAGGGTCAATCATTTCAAAAACTATGGCATAATATTTTGGTGAACTTATTTTTACCGTTTAAAAAGTTTTTGTTTAATAAAAATAAATTTTTGCTTTAAAATGTCATTTTGAATCTAATATTTTTAGTTTAAATAATTTTGAGCTCATTTTTAAAAATCACTGACCGAAAACCCCTGATGTACAATTTCAGCCTACTGCTGCTATGACAAAGATTTTTGGCCAAAGGTGACTTTAATTTGAAACATTAATCTTTATTTTTTTAAACGGAAATAAAAATAATTCCATATTTGGACCTTTGCAAAAAAAAAAAAAAATCAGTTATTTTTTTATAAAACCGTTTGACATATAGCGAATCTATGTATTGACAAATAATTAAAAAAAATAATAAAATATTTCAAATACTAGTTAATTCGAGCCCCTAGAGCGTATGATTATCATACACAGATATTATTTATAACAATCATACGCACTGATGTCTGTTTTCCCATGTCTATAAATTTGTTAACATAGACCGGCTTACTTGTCTCAAAATAACAAAAGTTTTGAGCTTAACCATAATTATAAATTTAAAATTTGTGTGGAAATAAATAACTTTAGTTATTTTTAAGATAATTTACCCGCTAAAAATAGGAAATAGCTTCGGCATTTAAATTAGAAATATATTGCTTTCATTAAAATTTATTTATTTTAAAAAATATTTGAAAAACCAAAATATTTTCAAATTTTATTGACACGAAACTATCCCAGAAAATCTGTGTAATTAACATGTAAATTATTCTTTTACGTCAATTGCTTTATTGATTTTTTTTGACTCGATCATAGGAATCAATATACAGTTGGCTTCGAATGTTATTAAAATGTTTCCCCATATTAAATGCGTAAACATGTTATTGCCGAATGTTCACTTAAAATTATTAAGAACAATAACCGAAAAATGACGTATAACAGCAACAGCATTGTAAATAACAACAAAATACTATTATCGCTCTTAGAGAGCACATGCATTTACAGATTTGTTTAATTTGTTTAATTTGTTGTCAATGGAAAATAAATGAAAATAAATGTGTTGTTGACATCAAATTTAGTATATTAGCACTGATGATAACAATTATTGACTGAACAACATTGAAATAATACCATTTTGTTTGTTGTTTACATTTTTTCAGATTGATATCGCTTAAGTCATATGTTTAGGTTTAGTGGCATTGCAGCATCGTGGTCAAGAATCAGCTGGCATAGCGACAAGCGACGGAAAATCCTCTAAAAAAATTAATGTGCACAAAGGCATGGGCATGATTAATAATATATTCAATGATGATGCCATCAAACGTTTAAAAGGTAATTTGGGCATTGGTCATACACGCTATTCAACAGCAGCTGCCTCGGAGGTGGTAAATTGTCAGCCATTTGTGGTACATACATCACATAATGGAGAATTGGTTAATTGTGAACAGTTAAGAAGAGAGGTAACCGAAGATATAAGAAATGTAAAATTATTTAGAATTCACAAGTTGTGTGATTTCAATTATAGGTTTTAGATCGTGGCGTTGGTTTATCCACACACAGTGATAGTGAATTGATTGCTCAATCTTTATGTTGTGCTCCGGAAGATGTATCCGAACTGGATGGTCCTAATTGGCCCGCTCGTATACGCCACTTTATGACTTTGGCACCTTTGTCATATTCCCTGGTCGTCATGCATAAGGATAGAATTTATGCCGTACGCGATTCCTATGGCAATCGTCCCTTGTGTATTGGTAAAATTGTACCCATAACATTGGGCGCTGGTAAAGTTAAAGATTGCCCTGCCGAAGGTTGGGTGGTTTCCAGTGAAAGTTGTGGTTTCCTTTCGATCGGTGCACGTTATGTGCGAGAAGTTGAACCTGGCGAAATATGCAAAAATTGGCATTTGAACAACAACTCGAATACTGTTATGCTGCGCACACAACCGACAGCTGACTGTGTCAAAGTACTTCTACACGTCTTCGTGCAGAAGATCTTTCTACTCCGCGGGGCAGTAAGAAGTTTGGGTACTTTCTTAAAAGAGTTCTGATTCACTGAACCGAAGAAAGCTGTCAACAACTGTCCTAATTCGAAGGAGTATCCCATACTATGGCCAAAATGATTTTTTGGAGCTTATGCGGTTAAAAGGATTCTTTTGGTCCTCAACGTAAATAAGTCACTGTGCTGTTGAAATAGACCTTTTCGATGCTAGCTCCTCATATCGCGCAGTAGTCTTCGCTTACTGCTGAAAAGTTTCTAATGTTTACCTTAACCCTAAAAAGGGTGCATGTAATAACACTGATAAATATCGCCTAATGGCAATATAAGCTCTCCAAGATGATGGAGAGTATGTTTAATTACCACTTTGTTAATTATCTAGAGAACAACTTCTTAATGATCGACCTGTTCTACGAGAGACCTGTTGGGATTTCTCTTTAAAATCGGTCTATTCACTGGTGTGGTGGGTTCAGAATTTACCACATAAAAATGGTTGTCACAATTAGTTTGCTTTCTCTATGTTTTTAATGTGTAAAATTTATATATTTTGTATAAAAAGTTAAAATTAGATTATTTTAAATAAGTTTTCTACAATTTTTTACAAACTTCCTTTGAGTGTAAACATCTTTTTTTAAATTTATTATGCATCCCCGTTGCTCATTTCAGTCCGGCTTACCATTTGCTGAAGTTCTTTGTAAAAATCGTTATATTGGTCGTACATTTATTCAACCATCAACACGCTTGCGAAAATTGGGTGTTGCTAAGAAATTTGGTGCGCTTTCAGAAAATTGTGAAGGGAAAAGATTGGTATTGATAGATGATTCAATAGTACGTGGTAATACCATAGGACCCATTATTAAGTTATTAAAAGATGCTGGTGCCAAAGAAGTTCATATACGTATAGCAAGTCCAGCCTTATTGTATCCCTGTTATATGGGTATAAATATACCCACTCGAGAGGAATTGATAGCCAATAAATTAAATCCAAATGAATTGGCTGAATATGTGGGTAAGTAAAAATTAAATGTTTAAAAGAAATGTTTTTGTTATTAATATTTTCTTTTAAAGGTGCTGATAGTTTGGCATACACTCAAACCTCGTTTTATGCTATTGATTCGTTCCGCAAAAATCCGCATAAAATGAATTCGCATAAAACGATACCCTAGCTTCATATAAAAACTACTGATTCGTTCTTAAATTTAAAAAAAACGCATAAATTCAAATCAAAGAATTAAAAGTCATACAAAACCGCATAAAAAAAGTCAACAAAAAAGTTTATTTCATTTACTTAAAAAAAAAAAATTAATTAAAAATTTATAAATAAATAAGGAAAACAAACAAACATTTAATATTAATTCAGTATAAAAAAAGGAACAAAAATTTAAATTTAATTAATATTTTTATAAGATTTTATTTTTCAAAATCATTTAATAACTGTCTGCATCGTTTTTGAACTGGTTCTATATCGCTTTCATCACTAGATGGAACAATTATATCATTTGGTATATCATCACTTTCATCTCCTGAAAGGTTCTCATTATGACAAAAAGAAACGGCCGAGGATTCTTCAAGAGCTTTTTTGTTTTCTTCTCGTACAAAATAATTTGTCAACAGACTTTGTGATTTTGATTTTTTTAGTTGTTTGTACAACTCTTGATATCCTGAAAATATATCGTTAAGGCCACGTTGAATCTTTATTGCTCGTTCCGTATCTGGATCCACATTGAAAATTTCGTTTTGTAAAGCATTCACTGTGTTAAGAATTTCACCAATTTTTTTTTGAAGTAAGAGGTTCAACAACTTCCTCACAGTCGCTCTCGCAATGAGTTTCTTGGATATTATCCGTAGTTAAAGTAATAATATCTTCATCGGATAAAGGCACTTCAACAAGAAGTTCTTCTAAATCATTGTGGTTCAGAGAATCAAATCCTTCTCCTCCAATTTGACGAGCCAGGGTAAAAATTTCATCAGATAATGAAGATATTTGCCCTCCAGTGTTGCTACTAACACAGTCAGGCCATACAGCTTTCCAGCACGCATTTAAGGTATGCGGTCGTATTTTGGATGCGGCAGATGCAGCCAGAACTATGCAATCAAAAATAGTAAATTTTTTCCATGCTTCGATTAATGTTAATGTTTCATTTTCAATTTTATTTAAAATGAATTCATATGTGCTCTTTATGTAGTATTTCTTAAAAGTGGCAATTATTCCCTGATCTAGAGGTTGAAGAACGCTAGTTGTATTGGGTGGCAAAAATGTTCTAAACGAGGATGTCCAGGTGCATTGTCTACAATTAGTAAAATTTTGAATTCCAGACCTTTTTCCTTCATATAAGCTTCCACTTCTGGCACAAAACATTTGTGAAACCATTCACTAAACAATGCAGATGTAACCCAAGCTTTTGCATTTGCCATCCAGTGAACTGGCAAACGTTTTAAATCTTTACCTTTAAGCGCGCGTGGTTTCAAAAACTTGTTAACAACTAGTGGTTTCAACATTTTATCTCCTGAAGCGTTGCTGCATAGTAAGAATGTTAATCTTTCTTTACAAGCTTTAAATCCACTAGCTCTCTTTTCGGATTTTGCAATGTAGGTTCTACTTGGCATTTTTTTCCAAAGTAGGCCAGTCTCATCTGCATTGAATATTTGATCTGGGCAGTAACCTCCTTTTTCAATTATTTTTTTAAATTTTTCTGGGTAATTTGCGCATGCCTGCTCATCTGCTGATGCTGACTCACCTCTTATTTGGATATTGTGAAGGTTATTTCTTTTTAAAAATCGTGCCAGCCATCCATTACTTGCTGAGAATTCTTTTGGCGTGGAAACTGAAGACTCTGATTGTTTAATCTTTTCATAAAATACAAGAGCTTTTGCTTTTATCATGTATCCGCTTATAGGAATCTTCCTTTTTATTAAATCCTCAATCCATAACACAATAGATTTTTCCACTTTTTCAATCAGTGTGTCTCTTGAATAAGAAGAATATTTAGAGCTCAGTTTTGTGCCAGAAATAACGGATTTTCTTATGGAAACCTCATTATTTTTTATCGCGCGTATAGTTGATTCTCCCAGTTTGTACTCCTTTCCAAGTGCCGTATATTTTGCTCCATTTGCAATACGATCTAGAATTTGAATTTTGGTCTCTAGGGATATTGTTTGTCGATTTTTCTTATTTATGTTCATGGTGTTATCTGAAAAACTAAAAATTTCTTAGCACAGAATCTTCAAAATTAGAAATTTAATTCGCTTACTTTGTCACTTTTACGATAAATAAAACGAAAAACTAAGGTTCTTTTAAATATGTGATGTCATAAAGGAAATACATAAAACAATTTACTGCAATAATAACATCCAACCTGTTGATACAATTAAAAGGGATTTCCCCTAAATGGTAAAACAAACGCACATAGTACATACACAGTTTGAAGCTAAACTTGTTTGTTACCGGCGGCGATGTTACCATGTATACTGATATCAGTGTTGCTCATTGTTAAAAATTTGTATATGCAATAATAACGCAAAAAAAATTAAAATTTTAAAACCGCATAAATTTGAATTCGCATAAAACGAATTCGCATAAAACGAGGTTTGAGTGTATTTAAGTGTGGATGGTTTAATTAAAGCTGTACAATTTAATAAATCCACCTCAAATCCTACTAAATCAGGTTACTGTGCGGCATGTTTAACGGGAGAATATCCTGGTGGTCTACCAGATGAATTAAGTTGGTAGTTTAAATAGAAATAAGTTTATGAATTTTCATCTTAAGTTATTTAATATTATTTGTTAGATGTCCTCTTCTACGTACCCCCCTGCATTTCATATACATATATAGTTATTTTTTATATTAAAACCTAAATACTCTTATTAAAATATTATGCATAATAAAATAAAGTTTAATCTTAATATTACGTTTAAATAATGAAATGTTTACATAACTTTGTAAGCAGGTTATTATGCCTAATTTGGCAAAATAACACATCACACATCTGTATGTTATTTACTTAGGGCAACATTATGTTGCTCATTACCATCCGCCACAATTTCTTCCTTCCACTTTTACTGCTACTACTGTTTCCATGTCACTTTAAATGCAAATTTTTCATTTGCCAACTTTTTTTTTTTATACAACATAATTATCCTGTCACATGATTATATTTTCATTTTCTTTTTAAAATATGTGAGTTTGTAAGTATGAATGTATGGAATGTTTGGTTGTTTGTAATATCGTTTTTAGCAAAAGGAAAAATTTATGCAATATGTTGGTTATATCAACAACAACAACATCATCATCATTGTAAACGCAAAGGCCTTTTTATCTAAAGGCGTTAACATTTAAAACAAAATAATGCGCATATATAAAAATATAAAGGAAATTGAATTCATAAGAAAAATTCGAGAAATGTAAACAATATTACTATACTTAAAACTACACTCTAGATTAATTGAATAAGGAAATTACGAACACTTGTTATAAATTATAAAGAAGTAACTTTACAGACAGACTTATTATAGCCCAGCCTAAACTACTGGAGCTAGGAAACTTTATTGGTTTTCTTTCAGGGAAACCTTCTTGGGGAAAATTCTCACTTGGCAGCCAGACCGAATTCCCTTGACATGAAATCTGAAATTTTAAGTATTGTTCAAAGGGTGAAAAGTCTGCCCATTGACGGCTAGAAACCTTATATTTGAAATATGTGTTCCCTGGAGTGAGGGCCAATTAACTGATGATACTTTTTTGTAATTTTTACCAGGAATTGAAACAGAAGGAGAGGAAAACGAAATGCAATGTATGCCGAGTATGAGTAAGGGGAATGAAATTAATTGGAACGGTCAGCGATTGTAATTGTACACCTAGACAATTGAAACGAAATGCAATGGAATTTAAAAGGTAGCGAGTGGAACTGATGCATTAAACACAGAAAATGAAATGGAATGGAGCGAGCCTGCGTTTTAGTAATATTTATTAATTTAAACATATTTTTTTATATATTAGCTATTTTCCGCAATTTTTTAGGTTTTTCAAAAACTTATCTCTACATAGTAATTATATTTGTTAATTGATGCATTATGAATGACAATGAAATATAAACGATTGCTAATTTAAAAAAGTATAATGAAAATAATATAATTTCATTTGCTATGAATGCATTGGTAAAAAAAACCAACAATTAATTAGTTCTCTCAAATATTTAATCACGCAGAGAAAAAACATGCTTGCGATATGATCACTGCTACTATATTGTGCTTGCTGCAATCGGGTATGGTTGTCACAACCAAGTTGTGGGTTTTCTAACCATCAACATGGTCGCTTCCATCATTATTTAGTAAATATTTTACTATTTTATGATTGCCACCTTCTATTTTATATCATGATTGGCTGTAACCATACTGTGGTAACAAAAATTCTGACTATGAAAAAAATATGATAATTACCATAAAATGCTGGCAACAATCAATAAATAATTATGTTTTCAAAGAAAGAAAAGTTCTTTAAGTCAATGATTTTTTCCTTAACAATTTTTCTTCAAAAAGTCGTTAATATTATTTTTTTTTAAGAAAAAAACATTTCTAAAGGGAATATTCTTAAATTTAAAAAGCTTTTTCATAGCCTATGAACTTTTCCTCTAAGAAATTTTCTTAGATTATGGATCATATAATGATAATCCAGGAATCATTATATATGAGTGACCATAATATGATAACATTTTGAGCATACATATGGTTATTTTATTATCATAATATGATAACTATAATATAGTACGACAATGGTTGGTACAACCATAAACCCAAAAATATATGATGCTCTTCGAATATGATTGACCAACCATGTTTTTTCTTTGCGTAATCCCATGTATGGTAGAAATCTACTAAGACGGGATTTTTGGAAATTTTTATAGGTGGGGCAACCTCCCTGCCATAACATCCTACTAAAATCCTTTGGGTCAAACATCAGAAATGGTTAATGGATTTGAATTTTGTACTTTTTTAACTCATGAAAAAAGATTCATACACCCAGAGTAAAGATTGGTTGCAATTCGATCAAAACCATAAACATTTATTTGTGAGGATTTTATTTTATTTGGAATAACCTAAAATTCATAAATAAAATGTTGTATTGGGAATTAAAAAAGGTGAAAATAAACTAAAAATCAATCCTATTATTCAATTATTGGTATTTCTTTTAAAATAAAATACGTTTAGTATTAAGTACAATCTATCAAATTTATTAAAAAAAACTGTCGATATTCAAAAGGTGTAACTAAAAGTGCGGTTTTTCTGATCAAATATATCAGTAGAAGCAACCGAATTGTGGATTGTATTGATAATAGACGTCACTAATGATTGGTATTGATAAACAAATTTTATATTATATCTGTTTTCTTAACAAATTGCTTAAAGTCAAAATTAGCCATCAAAATTTATAAGTGTTTGTGATGTGGTGGGTAGACAGGTAGCTCAGTACTCCAAATTTCCGAGTTCAAATGCCTGAAAAGGCAGACATTTAAAAAATTATTTTTTTATTAAAATAAAATATTCAAAAGAAAATTAAAATTAGTTGTGGTGCAGTAAGCAAGAGAGTGTGAACTATGAATTTGATTGTCCAGGTTCGATATCGGAAAAATCTAAAAATAATTTTTTTTTTTAAATAAAATTTTGTGGAACGTAATAATATTTGTGTGGAATATAAATATTAAATAGTACAACTGAACATTGGCTTTCACAACTAAAAATATAATTTAATATGAAAACAGTTGTCGTAACCGCCAGAATTCGATTGGCAACAAATTCGTTGGCCACAACTGATACTGTTTTCTGGGTGTAGATTTTCGTCCAATGTAACACTTCATAATTATAATGAAGCTGTTTCATAAAAATACAAATTGATATAATTTATAATTGAATATAATAAAAAAATTAAAAAAAAAAAATGTTAAGACATTTTATGAAATCCTTCTTCAAATTTCTGAAATTGTAAATTTCTGAAAATTGTAATGTGATCTATTCATTCCAGACTTACAAATAGTATTGCTGTAGGTCCGCCATATTATTTCTTCGAATTTGGAGGGAAGGGCAGGGGGTGTATTCAATTGACTCGTAGTATAGTATCGTATATGTCAAGTTAAAGTAGATTTTCTTAGCATGACTTGTCAGTTTATATTTTCTTTTATGTAAACAATGGCTAAACACCCTAAACGGGCGTTTAATCCTGTGGATTTTTTTTATACTTGGTGTCATCATTATATTGTTATGGGTTCAATTTTTTTTTTTCATTTTGCAAATAAATTTTGCAAAAATGTCAAAACATACTTACACCCACATTAAAAAAGAAATTGTACAAAATTTGACGACTTATTTAAAAAGTCTGATAAGTTTGCAATATTTACAGGGTTGTGGAATAAAAAAAACAATATTACGTTTATATTTAATACACATTGTTAGTGTTTTCAAGTTGATTAATTTTGAGCAATTTTTTTTGCTAGATTCTAAAATTGTAGCACAGATACCCTACAGTTGGCAATATTGGCAGTGTGTTAAAAAGTTTTTTTTTTCATAGAAATTTATTAAAATATATTAACATTATTTAAATTAAAATTTTAATAGAAATATCTAAATTTTTAATAATAAATTAAATATTTAATTTAATTTTTTGCAGGGTTTTAATTCAAACTTTAACTGATATTATGAACAAATTAGATAAAACCCTTATATTTTCGGGATTGTGTTACAGATATGACAATAAACTTAATACACCTTTTAACACTGTTTATATTTTGTATTATAGGGGAATAAGAATTATAACATACAAAACAGACACTCGTTTTTTTTGTAGAAACTGCCACACCCACTAGTTTGACGACTAAACATTTTGACAGCATAGCATCAGCTCAGGAGGAGTTATCTTAACTTTTAAAAAATACACATTTTTTGTAACTGTTATTTCAAAAAGACCACTATAACATGATCTTACTATTAAAACCGTACGAGAAAACGCCACAAAACATGCTTTAAAAAAGCACACATTTTTAATAACAGTTTTAGAGTAACAGTAAATGAAAAGCGTACTCATACTCAACACTCACACAAAGAAAACACATCCATACATAGGTAGAGAAGCTGAAGAAGAAATTTAAGCAAAATTGTACAATACTTTCAATGAGGATAAAAGAAGTTATGTAAATTAATGTTTACTCAACATCTTTTTAGGAATGAAAATAAAAACAAAAAAATGTTTTTGTATCCGTTTAAAAAACACTCACACACATATACACTTCTCTAAGAGTTTTCCTTAACACACACTAAAAAACAAAGCTACCAACAAAGGCGGTTTTTAGTGGTTGCGGGTTTTGTTTTATATTCCTTCCATTTTATTAATGGAATGTTTAGTTTTAAATTGCATTTGCAACATTTTAAAATAAAAACTGTATTAACTGAAATTAAGTAAATTAACGGCTTTTTAGGCAGATCTTAAATAGGTATTGGTTAGGTTAGGTTAGGTTGGAAAAGATGAATCGTAAGTAAAGATAATCTTTACAAACAACTCATGTTAAGCTAGATTGTCGGTTTGTTGTGCGTTCTCATGTAGATTCAAACTTTTTAGCTAATTAACAATACTTTATTAATGGAACTGTGTTACATAAGCATAAGCACATTGCAATTAACTGCTTTTATGCCTTAAAACTGTTTTTTTTTTGCAGCGAACGATTTTCAAGCGAGAAGTATGTATAGTCAAATTTGTGTAATTATAAAAAAAAATAATATATAAGTCACATCTCCCGGTGTTTTCACATGCAATAAAATTATAGCAATTGTCCAATCGATTACAGGAGAACTTCAAAATGATGTCAATTGCTCTGCAGTGGACAATAATTTCCCGTTTCATTGCTAAGAGAAATCATGGTCTTTTCTTTGAAAAACTCAAAATTGTTGGCTTCTATTAAATGCACAAATCTTTTTTTTTTTTCAAAACGATATATATCGCCAAGTAAAGATACAACACTTAGAATATTATGTAGATTAATAAACAAAATAAAAATATAAGAAACATACATTTATTTTTCAAAGAAATATTTATTTTAACTTTTTTATACATTTGTTCAAAATGATTTACTGTCATTTACCGATTTTTTCAGTTTCATTTATTTTTTTTTTCACTTCAAATTAACGGCTTCATAT
The DNA here is from genome assembly GCA_949748255.1 of Eustalomyia histrio. Taxonomy (NCBI): domain Eukaryota; kingdom Metazoa; phylum Arthropoda; class Insecta; order Diptera; family Anthomyiidae; genus Eustalomyia; species Eustalomyia histrio. The sequence goes on from OX456524.1 coordinate 19,723,260, forward strand.
AAGCTTTGTTCTTGGATACTTTAAGAAATAAAGTTCATAGTTGATGTGAGTCTAATTGTGTTTTTGTTAATTTGTCTCCAAACAGTCAACATAAAATAGACAATCATCAAAGCAATGATCCAACAAGAGCGTGGATACTGAACAGGGTGTTGTTGCGGCAACTGAAAACACTTAGTATTTTATCCTGCTGGAACTGTGGGATTTTTTAATTTTTTGTTGTCTATAATTTACTTATAAAAGTTTCATGTCTCTTTGCATTAAAACAATTTATACAAAAATAATATGATTATATGATCTAAAATCATAATAATACCATTCATTTGTTTGAAATTTAATAAAAATTTACCCACAAAATGGAAATCTGTGGTTTAAAAACAAAAATTAAAAAAAAAAAACGGAAACAATATCAAATAAATGAATATATCAGTAATTTTTAGGGAATTGGTAGGTAAAATTTTAACATTTATTTTTAATTTAATTAATCATTTATGTTTTACTGATGTATCCGTTGTTTAAAAAAAATTTAAAAATAAACAACAAAAATTATTTGATTTAGATGAAAAGTAAGTAGACCGGGTTTTAAATGAAATATCATTTCTTGTAAATGGTATTTTAAGTTATTTTAACTTACAAACTATTTTACGTGAAGAATTTTAAGTTATTTCTCTTAACGCAAAAATCCTTCCCATTACAATAATGTCCGACAGTTTTATTCGATATTCAAAACCCTTTGGATTTTAGCGGACTTTTCATGAAGAACTTTTTCAAATATGTGACAACATTGGGGTAAAATATGCGTAATATAATGATGTGCACAAAATTTTATATATATATATGTACACTTACCAGAAAAACTATGCGTACAAACATGTTCTGCAAGTTTGTCTTTAAAAAAATGTGTTAAAAAAATACATAGAAAATTCCTTTTTTTTTACAGCAAGTAGTATATTTAATAGGCTTTATTTCAATGTAACTTCTTCCTTTCTAGCACTTAAACTTTTAATAATATAACAAAAAATTTTCAAAATTTTATTTTTTTAATCAGAAAAAGTATGCGTACAAAAGCAAAAATCTATTGAAAAATCCGTATTTTTTGACAATTTAGTACGAAGTCGAATATCCTTTACATTTTATAATCTCAGCTAACCGATTTGGCATTGACTGGACCAATTTCGTTGTATCCTCTGCTGTTATTTTGCTCCATTCTTCGACAATAACTTTTTTCAGCATATCCTTGGAAGTAATGGGGTGGAGGCGGATCCTGTGCTCCAGAAGGTCCCACAAATGCTCAATGGGATTGAGATCAGGGGATTGCGGTGTCGAATTTAGCCTGTTTCGAACATTATAAAGCAACCACAGCTTTGTATTCTGGGCAAAATGCTTAGGATCATTGTCCTGTTGGAACAAAAAGGCACTATCTAGTATCCGACTTCGTACTAAATTGTCAAAAAATACGGATTTTTCAATAGATTTTTGCTTTTGTACGCATACTTTTTCTGATTAAAAAAATACAATTTTGAAAATTTTTTGTTATAATATTAAAAGTTTAAGTGCTAGAAAGTAAGAAGTTACATTGAAATAAAGCCTTTTAAATATACTACTTGCACATTTTTTTTAAAGACAAACTTGCAGAACATGTTTGTACGCATAGTTTTTCTGGTAAGTGTATATATATATATATATATATATATATATATATATATATATATATATATATATATATATATATATATATTCATTGCCCATACTTTGAAGACATCTGTATGCCAAAAAAGTCCCTATAATATGCGCTGTATCCAGTAAAATGTCCTCAGTGTAAACAGAAGAATAACGAAAAGTTTTACTGGATACAGCGCATATAATAGGGACTTTTTTGGCTGTATATACAGATGTCTTCAAGGTATGAGAAATGCATATATATATATATATATATATATATATATATATATATATTAGGGCGGGTCGATTTATTTTTCGACAATTTCCCTATGATTTCCGTATTCTATGGGTTATTCCATGAAAATTTGCCGAAGGAACCATACCTCTATCGTTAAAATCGAGTCCCCTACTTTTTGTTGGTGATTTTTTCCCAAATTGACGTTCGTATGAAATATTACCTACACGTTCACATCCATAACTCAAAAACTATCCATCGGGTTTAAATGCGCGTTGGAAAGGTGAGCTCATTTTGATAAATTTACAAAAAAAATCTCCAACATTGGTTTAACGGTTCAAAAGTTACGGGCATTTTTGTCCAAATTTTGGAGCCTTTTTCCATTTTTTTCATGATTTTGTCCAAGAATATTACTTTCATGGCCATTTTTTTGGCTCAATCCATTATTTAATTCAATTTACAATTCAAAACGAAGAGTTTAAGCCCAAATTTATCGAATTCGGTTGATTAATTCTTGCGATATTGCTAAAACAAAATAACACATAAAACCAACTTTTTGATTTTTTTTCCTTTTTATTTTTGCTCTCTTTTTTGGGTTTGCATACGATTTATAAAGAATAATTCTTCGCTGACGTCATTTTGACAAATACACAGCAATTCTAATTGGACGAAACAATCAGCTGTAGTTGGCGGGGTGGGGATTCCAGTGTATGCTAGTTTTGTTTGAGCGTCATTTCAGTGAAGTGTTACTTGAAATAACTAACAAATAATCAAACTATTTTGAAATTTAGAAAAGATTTAAAGGTAAGTGTAAAAACATTGCTAACTATTATAGTTAATAGTTATATTATTATTCTATGAAAAACATATATAATTCTTTTAGTGACGGTTTAAAAAATGGATTCAGAGCCTGGTTCATCGCAAAATCCAACAGATACCCGACGCAGTAGTTTGCAACATTTGGTCTCTCATGATGTTTTTTCTTTTGGCGTGGGCTGTGAATTACCTGATATTAATCTGTCAACTAAACGAGATATATTGAAGTACTATTTTTTCTTGGCCGAACGTTCAAAAGCCCAAAGCAAAATGTTTTCGTATAAAAGATTTACTCCCCAAGTAGCAGACAGATTGTTAGAAATTTGGAATCAACTTAATATTGAACTTATACTCAAAGGTAGCATCATTAGAAAATTGAATAATTTGCTTGACGCATATAGTAATGCAGATAAACAACGAGTAAAACGCGCAACAGAATTCAAAAAATTCGTAGAATCAACAAACCAATTATTCAACATTGGAAAATGTAAATGCAACTTGAAAGAAAACGACTGCTCATGTGGATCTATCCCAGAAAACTTAAAAGATTTCATGCGCGATCAATATAATGACAGAATACAAACGATACCGGAACACGATAGTGGAAGTGAAGAGACGATACCAACGACTATACCAACAATCCCAGTGAGCAACGATCCTACATACGAACCACATTATGACGAAATGGAAGTTGATACAATACTAAAAACTATGCAATGATGTGTGACAGATTTGGTGTGCATGATAGAATGGGATCAGCATTGGCAACAGCTCTGATGGAAGACCTGGGCGTAAAAGATGCTCATGGCAATCTTGTCATCATGGATAAAAGTAAACTTCGTAGAGAAAGAGAAAAATGGAGACAAGACGCACTTCGTAAGCGGTATGATGGCTCGAATTTGATATCATTTTCATTCGACGGCAGGAAAAATGATGCTCTAACTGTAGAAAAAATTGATGAGAAGTTGCATCCAAGGATGGTTAAAGAACCTCATCTAGTTGTTTTGAGGGAACCAAATTCTCAATTGATAGGCTACACAGAACTAGAAAGTGAAACTGCGGCAAGCAAAGTCAACAAATTGATCGAATTCTTCCAAGAAAAACAATTGTCTCTCGATTCATTAATTGCCATATGCGCTGATGGTGAACCAACAAATACTGGCGTACACGGTGGAATTTTGCGACTATTCGAAAAACAGTTAAAGAGACCACTGCACTGGTTTGTGTGTCTTCTGCACTTTAACGAGCTTCCGTTTAGACATTTGTTTGACACTTTAGACAAATCAACCACCACTGGACCACGATCAACTACCGGAAAGTTGAGCTCAAAAATTGCTGATTGTGAAAATCTTCCGGTATGTAATTTTTATAGCTAATTCTTTACCATTTTTTATTCTATTTTTTAGCTTTTATGTTTTCTTTTCAGGTGGTAACCGATTTTGAGGAAATCGCTTTGGAAAATATGCCTCCTGGTGATTTAAATCCAGAAGAATTATCTACTGATTCGAGGTACTTGATGTTAATGGCCAATGCAATTTCTAATGGTGTAGTTCCTGCGGATTTATCTCACATAAAACCAGGGCCAATTGCACATTCTCGTTGGCTGACCAAAGCCAATAGATTATTACGGTTGTATGTGACAACTAATAATCCAACTGAAAATTTAAAAATTCTGGCTAACTATATAATAAAAGTATACACGCCAATGTATTTCAATGTTAAGTATTATAGCTCTGCCGCATACGGTAGTACATTACTTTTTTAATTTATTACTTAGACACGATTTTTACCACGGAATTTACTTGGAGTTGTAAATACAGTAATTCAAGATAATCCATATTTTGCACACTCAGAAAATATCTTGCTATCTATGTTGTTTGATGATAGAATGGAAAAACGAAACATTGCTATAAAGAAGATTTTACATTACCGAAGAGATATTGTCGACCCAACGGAACTTAGAGTTTATAAAAAATCTCTTATAAACTTTAATTGTACGGAATATACAAATATGATTGATTTAAATGACGATACCATTTTATTCGAACCACCGTTTACGCAAAGTTATTCGTATGAACATTTGGAGGGATATTTAAATTACGAAGTGCCACCGTTCGATGATCCACAAATTCCTTTACACATTCAAGGAACGGAAAGACATGTCCAATTGCTGGCTGCCACTGCTAAACGAGTTGCAGGAAAGAATGTAGAAGGCGCTATGGCGACGACATTAGAGAGCCGTACGAAAACACCCAGACTTGAAAGCAAACAAGACTTTCAGAAAAAATAATGTTTTTTTTCACATTTTGTCTTTTACTACACTCAAATTGAATATTTTTTTTTGATAATAGGTTGATAGATACTTTATTATCTCTTAATTTGAATTTTTGTAGAAAAAAAAATAAAAAGGGAAAAAAAATCAAAAAGTTGGTTTTATGTGTTATTTTGTTTTAGCAATATCGCATGAATTAATCAACCGAATTCTATAAATTTGGGCTTAAACTCTTCGTTTTGAATTGTAAATAGAATTAGATAATGGATTGAGCCAAAAAAATGGCCATGAAAGTAATATTCTTGGACAAAATCATGAAAAAAATGGAAAAAGGCTCCAAAATTTGGACAAAAATGCTCGTAACTTTTGAACCGTTGGACCAATGTTGGAGATTTTTTTTTGTAAATTTATCAAAATGAGCTCACCTTTCCAATGCGCCTACTGGCGATTAAACCAGATCGATAGTTTTTGAGTTATGGATGTTAACGTGTAGGTAATATTTCATACGAACGTCAATTTGGGAAAAAATCTACCAACAAAAAGTAGGGGACTCGATTTTAACGATAGAGGTATGGTTCCTTCGGCAAATTTTCATGGAATAACCCATAGAATACGGAAATCATAGGGAAATTGGTGAATTTTTTCACTCCCTACAAATCGACCCGCCCTAATATATATATTCATTGCCCATACTTTGAAGACATCTGTATATACAGCCAAAAAAGTCCCTATAAAATGCGCTGTGTCCAGTAAAATGTCTTCAGTGTAAACAGTAGAATAACGAAAAGTTTAAGGACAGTCCCCAAAGCAACAAAATGTCTTCATAGTAACTTGTGGAACGAAAACCCGTCCCCGCAACATGTGCTGTGCACATATAACAAAATGTCTTTATAGTAACTTGTGTAACGAAAAACCATTCTCGCACATATATATTTATATATATATATATTTCAAAAATTTAAATGTAGAAAAAATGTAAAAAAAATTAACCACACTTCTTAACCCAATACCAAAGATTGGGCCGTTGAAAAATATACATTTCTCTTATTTTCTTTCTTCTATTGCATGTCCGGTCGGCGAGAACCCATATGGATACCTTCCTCGTTAGTCAAAAACAAAACCTTCAATTGTACCACATTTAAAAAAAATCGGCGTAATAATACCTCAAAGTAATTTCTAAAATTCTTTTGATCAATTTACAAAAGTTTGGGTAGCCCTTGTTTTGCAGTAAACCGAAAAACGGGGTTTTGGTGTCGGTAAAGCGGGTTTTTATTTAAATATTTATATTTTTTTTTTCTATTTTTTTAACATAATTTCAATGTGAAAAATTTGACATTGCAGTCAGTAGTAATAGTTATAAATGAATACACTCAAAATATTTTTACAGTAACTGTAGATTATTTAAAAGTAATCTGGACATTTGATTTCAAATGATTAAATAGTTATAATACAAGAAAATATATTTTTCAACCCTTTTGTACATTTAAAAAAATAATTAACATATAAATACGTATTTTCTGTTACAGTGAATATTTTGATTCAAAATCATTTTTTTTTAATAATCTAATTGTCTGTTAAAATAAAGAAAATAAATGAAAAGTTATTAATTTCTACAGACTTAGTAGTTAATTTTTATGACATTTAAAAAACGAAATAAACAAATTGTTCATTTATGTATTTTTGCGGATTTTGTAGTTAAGAAAACGAAATAAAGGAAAAATCATTTGTTTTTATGGATTCTGTAGTTAATTAGTTTACAGTTAAAATAAAAAAATAATGAAAATATCATTTATTTTTACGGATTTGTGGTTGATTTTTTAACCGTTAAAATAAACGAAAAATCTTGTATTATTTATTGTAAGTTACTGCATTAACATTAAATGAAAAGTTAGTAGACCGGTTTTTAAGTAATTATTCATTTATTTTAAATCACATTTTTAGTTAATTTAAACTACAAACTATTTTGAGTGTACTTGTTAGTTTAGCCTGTAAAAGTTGTTAAAATTATCACTTTTTTCGACATTTAAGCGAAATTATTTCATTGAAAATTTGATTAAAAAAAAAAAAAAAAAAAACAACTAAAATGAATGCTTCATACACGTTTCCTATCGAAATATGGATTTTTTTTAGAAAGTTTTGAAAAAAAATTTTTATCTTATATTTAATCTTTTTTTATTAATAACTTATTTGTTCTTTGAACTTAACGTTTGTTTTTTTATAAAAAATTTTATTTATTTTTCAATATTTCGCTACTCCATTGTGTAGCATCTTCCGGAAATAATAATTATAATGACAATTTATAAACAAAAGTATTTCCTAAAGATGAAAAATAAATATTTTTTATAAAAAATTTATTTTATTTTTTTTTATAAAAAGTAAAAATTACATTTGATAAAAATCTCTAGATTTTCGGCTAATAGCTAACCGACAAATTGTCCTGCTATAGGTAAAATAAAACCGCTAGATCTGACGAGAAAATCGCTAAAACTTTGTTGATACGGGATAATCTTAAACAGGGTGCAGGGTTCTTAAAACATTTGTGATAAAAATACATGAAACCGCCCAACTTAGTTAAAGGCATTTCCTTATCTTCACAATTTACACTGAAGGGGAACTAAATATGATCATTGTGCATCATCAATAATATCTCTTCTATCACTTTGCTTTTAATAATATTTTCTTAATTTTTTTTTTTTTTTGGTTGCAGGGAATTCAAAATTCGACTTTGCCCGAAAAGTATTTACTATAACTACTTTCAACAACATTTATATGATGTTTGTCTAATCCTGAAAAACAAAACATAAGGCAAGTGAGCAAAAAAATGAATGAAGCGATAAAAAAATTGCAAAAAATTTTCGCAAGTTAAGTTTTTTTTTGCACTAAACCTGGTCCTTTGAAGAAAATAAGGTGGAGATGGGTGGCAGGATTTTGCAGTTTAATAAAAGTGACGCATGAAACCAACCATCCACAAGGGCAAGCAAATACACACTTACTGCTACAGATTCCAAACAATTCTAATAATAAAAATAATATGGAGTCACTTAAGGTAAGTAAATAAGCAGAGGAAAAAAAAAAAAAAAAAAGAAAAGAAAATGTACATTTCTTTCATAAAGCTAAAAGCTAAAAGAATTATAGCTAATATATGCAAATGTAATATAATGAAAGAGAAGCGCTGTTCCAGACTCTACCCTGTTTATTTACTGTAATGAAAAACAGCAACTGAGCAACTTATGAAATTGATTTAAGTTAAATATTTATTTATGTTTTATTACTTTGGTAAATTAAAATAAACTTTATATCCTTGAAATCCAATCTACATACATACATCCTTAAGGACAATTTTATCATATAAATAAAGCAACAAGTGTTTTTTTTTTTTGTTTGTTTGTCAGTATCTTTATTATAAATCAAATCAATTCAAAAACGTGTTTGGCATAATGTAAAACATTTTCTTTGTGAAATTGTTTTTATCATCTTAAGCAATGTCATTAGAAAATCAAACTTCCTGTTAACATTTACTGGTCATTTACAGGTCATTCTAATATTTCCTTAAAAAAAACCCTTTCCTTCTGATTTACTATTATTCAGAAATTTATTTATATCTTCCTTATTTTTAAGAAACATTGCATGTAAAGTTGACATTTTTCTTTCATTTATTCTACTATTTTATAGGCATTTTTCATTTCATGTTGGTTTTTTTTTGTTTGCTCTGTCATTCCTTGAAATGCCTCTGAAAGATGTCCGTTTTAAAGTCAACGAAAAACAGAGACAGCTAAATGAATGGACGGACGGACGGACGGATATATAGATAGATAGACAAACATTTACATTATTTTATTATTTCTTTTATTTAAACTATTTTTGTGTTTAATTACAATTTTGGTTTAAACGAGATATTTTTCTTTATGAATATTTTGTGAAAATGTGCCTTCGAGTGTTCCTCTAGTCTACTTTGTTTCACTTGTCCTGTATCTTTGATAACTGCCTTGTTTTGAAATAATATCCTTTGTTGTTGTGGTCTTTTTAAAATGTTTAAAATTTATGTAAATTTTACATAAAGTTTCCTGATTGTTGGCCAAAGTTGACAACAACACGTTACTAATTCACTTTTTGTTACAGTGATTTATGAAAAATACCCTCCTGTTTTAAAAATAACAGCAAAAATATGGAAACAGTTGAGTGTTTTTCTTTCATTGAAAAAGACACAAATGTTGTTTAAACGGTATAAAGATATTTTATTTAAAAAATTACGTATATATTTTTTTTAAATTCATAATAAAATTTCAATACCAAAAAGTTTTTCATAATTAAATAAAATTTTTAATTTGGCGATAATCGCAAAAGACGTTTAAAATTAATCAAGAAAATCAATGCAATCAATGTTTTTAAATTATATCAGTCGCCCGCCCAGACATTGGCTAATGGATTATTTTGAAATTAAAAAAGACATAATTTTTTTGGCGTCTCTTCTAAAAGATTCTTTTCCATTTATGCAATTTTTCATGCAATTTTTTTAATTTGTCGGACTGTGAGAAATTAACATAGTGTCGCATGGAAGTGAAAATTTTAACTAGTGACAATACTCTCAGTGTTGAAGTTCAGACTTTATTTAGGTTGGTGCGTACACGTAAAACGTAACGAAGAATCAATTGAAATTCATAGAAATATATTTTTTTAACTATTTGAATCAGTCATTCAAAAAACAAACTATAAAAATTTACAGACATTCAGTAGGATTTGATATTTTCTGTTAAATGTGTTTTATGTTTTCTGTTTTTAAAAATATAAATTCATATAATTCTTTATTGTTTTTTTTTACCAAAATAGTTTGTTTATATACAAAATTATTTCAATAAAAATTACAAGAAATTATTCAAATATAGATTACACACAAGAAAATAAAAAAAAATATACGTCTGTGTCTGTGTATGTTGTGTTTTGAAAAACAAACCACAAAAATCGTTTTTTCTACATTTTGTGAGTTAAAAATTTATGATTAGAGCGCCCCGGTAGGCTAGTTGGTAGCGTGCTAGCTTATCAGTGCGGGGGTCGTGGGTTCGATTCCCACCAGAGGCTCTAGTCTGTTTTCGATACAACGAGCTGAAGGCCTTCGTTGCTAGTGCTCGGTTAGGGTATTAAAATATAATTTGTTATTATATGTTTAATAAAATAAATAAATAAATTTATGATTATTTTAAACTACTTTCGATTGCTTTTACTACTTATGTCGATTATTAAACAATGTTTGAAAATAAACAATAAAATGGGCTGAATATAATGAAAAATCAGTATTATTGTATTTTCGATTAATTTAATATGTATTTTAGATTATTTTTAACGAAATAATATTGTGAGTGTATGATTAATATTTTTTAAAATTTAAAATTACATACGATATAAGCAAAAAGTAAGTCGGACTCATCCTGCAGTATAAGTTTTCAAAAATTTTTGGTCAAGGTTTCTAATACAGGGCTAAAATGTACAAAATATGAAAAAAAAACACTAAATTACAATTTAATAAATTTTAATCTAGTACCAAATATAAAATATGCAAATTAACACGCTTTTCAAATCTACAAATTCAAATTTTTGAAAATCTTTTAAAACAAATCTACAAAAAATTTAATTATTTTTTTTTTAAACTTCACATGAATTTTTGGGGACTAAAAAGAATAAAAACCAGATATTCCATTTTCCAATTAGCGGTGTGAGAGATTTTAAAACAGCGGATTTTTGCTGAGCAAATATCCTTTTAGTTTAGGAATATATTTTTGTCGCAAAATCTGAAATTTATAACAATCATAATCCAATTATATAATAGGAAAACAGTATCGACTCTTCCAAACTAAACTATTTTTTTAAGGTTTTATGTATACTCTCAAAATTTGGTAATGAAAAAAAAAAAAAACAAGCATTTCAAACAAAAAATTGGTAGAAATCTAATTTGAATTTTAAGAAATATTGTTAATTACTTAAAATTTTGTAATATTTTTTCTGTGTAGTTTGGTTTGGAGTCGTCGATATTAGAAATTTTTTATAGATACGAGTGCGGATCAATAAGTCCATGACTTTTTGAATAAAACACAGTTTTTTTTTTGCAAAACAAAATATTTTTCAACATAATCTCCTTTTAGCTCAATACACTTAGTCCAACGTTTCTCCAATTTTTGTATCCCTTCCAAAAAATAGGATTTTTCGAGGTCCATTAAATAGGCATTTGTTTGATCAATAATTTCATCGTTGGAGCTAAATCTCTTTTTCCATCCAGCCATTTCCTTAGGTTTGGAAATAGGAAATAGTCACTGGGGGCTAAATCCGGAGAATATGGCGAATGAGGGAAGTTGTCACACGATTACGTTTATGGTCAATTGGGAGCAAACATCTTGCAGACAGCTTTCTTAAATCCAACTGATAATTTAAAATCGAAACCACACTGCCATATGAAATGCCTATGGCATCAACAATCTCACGCACTTTTACTCTTCGATCGGCCAACACCATATCGTGGATTTTTTCGACATTGTCATGTGTATTGGCCGTCCAGAACGTAAACCACTTTTTTACCATTGAAATCGATGGTGCAGAGTCCCCATAGTATTTATTAAGCTTTTCCTTGGTTTGATTGACGGTTTTTTCGCAAAAAATAATGTTTAATGAGTACTCGAAATTCACTTTTTTCCATTTTTAAAAATATTCCACGAGGTTGTATCTTTTGAATAGCTGTTAAACGCAAAGTAAATGACGGGACTTGCTCAAAATTTAACAGTAGTCTATTAACAGGTGGTTCTTGATGGGAGCAGTGTTGCATTTCATATAACTACGAGGAAAGTTCGAAAAGTCACGGACTTATTGATCACCTTCGTACAGCTGAAAACTATTACCTTTTTGCATTTCATTTTTCTGACACTGAAAAAATAAATGCCACACTTTACCGAAAAAAAATTTCGTATTTATTTTTTTTCGTAGATTACACAAAATTTTCGTATATTTTACGAAATTCAGTTTAGTCAAGAATTGACTAGTTTAACGAAAATAACAAAAAGTTTTCGTATTTTTGGTGTTCTTGTTATTTTTACTTATATATATATTTTTTAACGAAATTAACACTATTTTTAGATTTTTGAAAACCCACAAAGCTTTAAAACATTTTAAATGTAGCATAATGCCTCATTTTTTAAAAAAATCAACTTAATGAATTACTTTTTTAAAAAAAGATTTAATAAAAATTCGTTTTACTACATTTAAAACAGTAAATTATTTAATTACGAAAAATTTTCGTAAATTACACAATTTTGAAGTTATTTTCAATAAATAAGAAAAAATTTCTGCAGCATTTTATCTTTTTAAAAATTAAATAAAAAGAACTAAACTCAATTTTGGCTTTATTACAAATAACAAATATTCTAATTATTTATGAAACAAGATTTCATTCATGTGGATGCGACGGCTAGTTTCACAGTGGCTCATCTTGTTATTCCAATTTTCCAAGACTTTGTTTGACGGTTTCTGGTTCTATCTTATCTTACACTTAAAATAATTAGTTACTGTAAGTTAAAATAACAGAAAATACCATTTAAAATAAATTATATTTCATTTTAAAAACCGGTCTACTTACATTTTATTTAAATCAAATGATTTTTGTTATTTATTTTTAAATGTTGTTTAAACAACTGATTCATCAGTAAAAAAACAAATGATTAAGATAAAAATAAATGTTAAAATTCTACCTACCAATTCCGTAAAAAATAATTGATTTATTCATGTATTTGAAATGGTTTCCGTTTTTTGTAATTTGGTTTGTTTTTGAGTCTAAAGATACATTTTGTGTCAAAGACCTTATGTGTGTGTTTATGAAGTTCTTATAATTTGAAGTGAAATAATTTTGTATATTAACAAACAATTTAAATAAATAAAAACATTATTGTATTTTTTTGAATATTTTCTTTTGAAGCAGGCATTAACCCATTAACGGTCAAATAAAATTTGGAGGAGAAAATTCAATAAAAATATATTTATGTTATAGGCAAAGGCATCAAATAGAATAAAGTAAAATTGAAAAAAAAAAAATAAGATATCCTTGTAAATTGTCAAAGAGCAAAAAGTGTAAACCGACTCTCACCGTTTTGACATTCGCTGTTGTAAAGTTTGATTCCACTGGTGCAATTAGTGCCTAATTAAATAATAAACACTTATTATACAAATATTTAAATTTTTATTAAAAATTTCAATAATTAAATTTTTACCTTTAAGAAAAATGTTGCAAAATTTAAAAATTTTCAATTAACTCTCAGAAAATTATTTTACTTAAATTATAGGACAAATAGTGTCAGAGAAAATCGAAAAAAATCAAGGTGTACTCAGTTGAGTACAAAGGCGTCTAATAGGTTAAACAAAATTTAAATTTGTAATAACTGCAGCGGAAACAAATAAGCCACAAATTTCCGTTCTGCGAGTAAATTTTTATTAAATTTCAAACAAATGAAAAAAAAAAAATAACTGAAACTGAAAAAACGGTAATTGACAGTTAATTATTTGGAACAAATGTATAATAAATAAAAATAAATATTTCTTTGAAAAATAAATTTATTTATTTTTAACAGAACTGAAAACTTTTTATTAAACTACAAACAGTAAACTAATATTCTTAGATGGATCACCCTGTACCTTCGTGATAATTTCGTACATGTTAAAATCTTTCTATAATTATTTAAATAATAGTGCAAATATAGAATGTAACACGAAATCTAATAAACCTGCCAAATTAGCATAAAAATCCAACATACAATAAAGATTGGGATACAAGAAAAATCTAAAACTAAAAATTATATTTCGGACAATCAAGGTAAATATGTAGAATTAGAAGCAAATTAAAATATATTTTTACCACTCAAAAGAGAGAGGTTGTTTAAATATAATAAAATGCATGCGAGTTTAAAGAAAAAGGTTTTGTTGTAGGCAATTTTCTTCTAAACACAAGGAAACCTCATGATTTTGCCAATGGCTTTTTACAATATAAGATGATGTTTTATGAAAAACCTTTGTAGTTTCATTTATAACATAAAATTGTGTGTGAGCGGAAATTATTAAAATAAAAATTTAATTAAAATAATAACAAGTGTTGTTAAAGTTTTAACATAAAATTGCAATAATTTTATTTATTATTTAAAAAAAACATTTTTTTTTTAATTCCATTGGTTAAGCTTCATGATTTTCATTTTTAAAATTAACAATAATACAAAACAGAAAAAAATGAATTTTGTTGAAAAATGTCATCGCGTGCTACAAAGTGATTTTCCCGCGCATTGATTACGGAGTTGAGTTTTTATTTTGCGTTATTTTTTGTGTTTAAATTTTTGTGGCAACAAATCAGCAAACATGTTAGGTTTGAAAATACACATATATAGGGTAACAAATTTATAGATAATCATAATAATTATTTGAAATCTAACTAACTAAAAAAAAAAATACAATAATTGCCACTATGGCGGCTCTCTGTTGCTGTTAAGAACATTTTATATAATACAAACAATAAAAATGTGTTTAACATGCATTTTATAACATCGAAATCATTATATCAACTATACTGCAGTTAGAACAAAGGTTAACTTCCGGTTTAAAAAGCGAACATTGTGGGATTAAAGTTTTGTTAAGTGTAATCTATGACTTGTTCTGAGAATCATGATGGCGTTTAACTGTTCTTGTATTCTGTGTAGTTAACCAATAGAGAGTTTGTTGTATTATTGTTATGGTTGCTATAAGTTTCGTGTCAGTTGCATATTTTTTTTTTGTTTGTATGTGACATTCTAAGTGCGTTTTTATGACATGTTAGTGTCATCTCCTGTGGTTGGTTGAATGATTTTTAGTATGTGTTATTTTGGATTTTTTTCCCCATTTACATTTAATTGTTCAGTGCACCCTATAGAAAACTTTTAGTTTCCATTCATAAAAAGACGAACCATAAATAAGTTTAATCTCTATTCCGAAAGAATTAGAGGAAGTCAATGAAGCCAGTGGAATTC
Source organism: Eustalomyia histrio (assembly GCA_949748255.1). Taxonomy (NCBI): domain Eukaryota; kingdom Metazoa; phylum Arthropoda; class Insecta; order Diptera; family Anthomyiidae; genus Eustalomyia; species Eustalomyia histrio. The sequence goes on from OX456524.1 coordinate 19,738,261, forward strand.
ATTCAATAGAAGACATGATGTCATCGATTTCCATGTATATTTTACCATAATATATTTCCCCAAAGCTCCGAAAAAGGCCCCATTAACTTTGATATTGCCAAAACCCACATGTAAAAGTTCCAGCTAAGGCCCACTCATCACTAAAAATAATTTGTTATTTATATCATGTAAAACTGTTTTCAGCTCACTTTATCTTTAGATTTTTGTCATATTTATTAAACGCAATTGTTCGGGACACAATTAATGTCAGAACTACGAATTTTTATTGCTGCGGGTTTTATATACAAATTGTTTTGAGCCCTCTTACCTTCGTATGAGTCTTAAAAATTAATCTAGTACTCATAAATGTATTTAAAAAAAAGGTAAATTTATAAAGAGACCAATCAAAACTAAGCGAAGTATCAAAATCAATAAAATGTTTGTTCCTTCAAGGTAATAACCAATTAATGTGAAACAGTTCCTTGTTTGATCTCGAGAGCCTAAGATTTTATTATATTGTCACTGCAAATAAAAAAATGTCGCTACATAACAGGTCAATTGAAAAGTCCCCGGCCTACCATATTAAAACACATTTTTAGTTGCAAAATTAGTTTTTTTTATTCAACATATTTCCCTTCAAAGGTGATACACTAATTATTGCGACCCTCCAACTTTTCCATCCCATTTTTGTAGTAAGATTTGTCCTTTGCTTCAAAATAGGCCTTTTCATTCGACGAAAATTTCTTCCCAGCGTGCATTCTTTTGAGATCTGAGAACAGGAAATAGTCGCTGGGGGCCAGATCTGGAGAATACGGTGGATGCGGAAGCAATTCGAAGCCCAATTTATTAATTTTTGCCTTCGTTTTCACTGACTTCTTTTTGGTCAAAAGTGAGCTCGTGCGGCACCCACTTTGCACAGAGCTTTCTCATACCCGTAAATGATATGATGTACACGTTCAGTTGATATCTTTAGAGTACCTGCTATTTCATTAAATTTCAATTTACGGTCATCCGAAATCATTTTGTGGATTTTTTTGATGTTTTTGTCCGTAACAACCTCTTTTGGGCGTCCACTGCGTTCACCGTTTTCGGTGCTCATTTCACCACGTCTAAACTTAGCATACCAATCCTTGATGGTTGATTTTCTGGGGCAATGTCTATCTATGTGTCAGGCCGGGGACTTCTCAATTGACCTGTTATGTTTTAGTTGAAATTAATAAGAGTTTTCGTTAAATGGAAATGATGTTATTTTAATTTGTTATTTCTACTGACGTTTTATTATCCCCACTAAAAAAAATGCTAAAAACGAATTTAGATTTTACTGAGTTTTCTACATAAAAATAAATACCAAATCTTACACAGAGAAAACAGATTCATCTTGTCAACTGAATATTTGGCACACATCAAGCGAATTATTTAGTTGTCCCAAACAAATAAATTACTGACACAATTGAAATAACCAAATTTTGGTTGCGACAAACAAATATATCGGTGGCTCCAATCAAACCTGAATCTGTTTTCTGTATGTAAGAATTTGCTGATAATATTAAAGTTTCTTTAAGGGAAAAATTTCTCAGAATCTAGAAAAAGTCCTTACAATGTAAGATTATCAGTATTGCCAGAACGGAGGATAGATTAAAAATACTCCGGCGGGTTTGTTGACATATGGTAGTGAAGGAATTCACAGTTTAAACTTTTAATAACCACTCAAAATAGATTGTAGATAAAATTAACTGAAAATGCAATTTAAAATAAATGAAAAAATCACTTAAAAACGTCTACACCCAGAAAACAGATTTGTGCTGACAACCAAATTTTGGTTTTCAGTTGCTACAATTCGGTTACCACAGCCGAACAATTTGATTGGTGAGATTGGTTGTCAGCACGAATTTGTTTTCTTTGTTTACTAACTTTTCATTTATATTTTTAATGTTAATAAATTAACTTACAATATTCGTAAATAATGAATTATATTTTATTTATTTTAACTGTTAACAAACTAAACACAAAGCCGTAAAAACAAATGAGTTTTCCTGTATTTATTACATTTAAGTTTCAACAAATTAACTACAAAATTCGTAAAAATCAATGATTTTTTCTATATTTCCTGTTTTAACTGTCAACAAATTAACAACGAAATCCGAAAAATTAATTACATGGTGGAGGCAATAAGTACGTCACTTTTTGTATTTTCCGCCTTTTAACTGAAAGGGAAGCACTGCTCCTGTAAACAGGCATCTGTCAGTTAACTTCTGTCAAAATTTGAACAAGCTGCGTCATTTAGTTTGTATTTGACAGCCATTGATAGCGGACTACCGCGTGATTTTATTTGAGGATTGAAGAGAAAACGGAAAATGACAGTTTCCATCGAAAAAACCCCTCATCCTCCCCATTATCTAGATTTAGCCTAGAGACACTATTTCTTGTTTCCAAACTTGAAGAAATGGCTCGGCTTAAAGAGATTTCAAAATCAAACAAATCTATTTATAGTAGATGACCTCGACAAATCTTATTTTTTGGACGGGATAACAAAATTGGAGAAAAGTTGGATAGGGTGTATAGAGCTCAAAGTAGACTATGTTAAAAAATAAAATGATTTTCACGGTCACGGACTTATCGACCCGACCATTTTTATACCCTCCACCATATATGGTGAGGGTATATATCAGTTTGTCATTCCGTTTGTAACATGTCGACATATAGGTTTAAGACCCCATAAAGTAAATATATTCGTGATCCTTATGCAATTTTAAGTCGATTAAGCGATGTCCATCTGTCTGTCTGTCTGTCTGTCCGTCTGTCTGTCTGTCTGTTGAAATCACGACGCGAAGACGCAAGCGGGGGTGCCTATTTTTACCCAGATTATTGAACATCCTCCCGAGCAGTTTGGTATTTAAAATGAGCAAAATCAATTCAGCGGTTCAAAAGTTATGAGTGAAAATGTGAAGGTACCTCTAAATTTCCCATACAAATTTGTACAATTTTTATACCCTCCACCATATTTGGTGAGGGTATATATCAGTTTGTCATTCCGTTTGTAATATGTCGAAATATAGGTTTAAGACCCCATAAAGTATATATATATTTGTGATCCTTATACAATTTTAAGTCGATTTAGCGATGTCCGTCTGTCTGTCTGTCTGTTGAAATCACGATCACGACGCGAAGACGCAAGGGGGGTGCCTATTTTTACCCAGATTATTGAACATCCTCCCGAGCAGTTTGGTATTTAAAATGAGCAAAATCGGTCAAGCGGTTCAAAAGTTATGAGTGAAAATGTGAAGGTACCTCTAAATTTTCCATACAAATTTGTACAATTTTTCTGTATCTATTTTTTTCTGTTAAGTAAGTAAAAATGTTATTAAGTCTTCTTTTTGTTCAATTACATTTATTGTCTTACATACTATGATAACTAAGTTAACGTAAAAATTAACAATGTTAAAGTCGCTAACAGAGCAGACCTCTGTAAATAACATTGCTAAAACTAAATAACAAAAGTTCGTTACATAAATTGACAAAACATATTTATATTACAGTTCATGCAAAATTTAGTATATACGTATATCATCTTCATCCCCTTTGGTGGAGGGTATTCAAAGATTCGGCACAGCCGAATTTAGCCCTTTTTTACTTGTTCTGTATCTATTTTTTTTTCTGTTAAGTAAGTAAAAATGTTATTAAATCTTCTTATTGTTCGATTACATTTATTGTCTATATGTGTGTTACTCTCTAATAACTAAGTTAACGTAAAAATCAACAATGTTAAAGTCGCTAACAGAGCAGACCTCTGTAAATAACATTGCTAAAACTAAATAAATAACATTACTAAAACTAAATAACAAAAGTTCGTTACATAAATTGACAAAACATATTCATATTACAGTTCATGCAAAATTTAGTATATCATCTTCAGCCCCTATGGTGGAGGGTATTCAAAGATTCGGCACAGCCGAATTTAGCCCCTTTTTACTTGTTTTTTAACAAATCATTTTAAATAAAAAAATATTAACTGTAACAAAAAAATCAGTTTTTATATGTTATTTATTCTTAAAACAAATGTAAAAACGGATTGACAAATATATTGCTTTGTATGTTATTTTATCTATTTAATAATTTAAAAAGAAATGCACGGATAACTTTATAAATAACTACAGTCAGTTACTGTAAAAATATTTTGAGTGTTAAAAGTTTAGCCTTTTTCTTGCGGGGTTCTGCTGAAAACTTCTGGAAACACTGGTCTGGGTCTAGTATTTTGGTAGTAACAAAAATCAGCACACATAGGGTGGATTATGATATCCGAGGCTTGCTTATATTTATGTATATTTCTTAATTAATAAAAATTGATCAAAATGCCGAGAAATTTTCAAATCTGGCGTTAATGGCAACGAATTTTATTATTTTTTGTTTGTTCTTTTTTTTGCAGAAATATACAAAAATTTAAATTTGACTTCCTGACTTTCTGACTTCCTTCGTAATCGTCGAAGAGTCTTATCAGCTAAGAATAAAAAAAATATATATTGCACAAATTTTGCTTAAAATGCCTATTTTACCTACGGCACATATGTCGTAACTTTTGCTAAAAAATTACGTTGTGCATAGATATCTGTTTGGAAATGAGTTGGTAAAACGGAGCATGTTTTTCTAGTCATCAAATTATAAATATTAATCTAAAGATTTTAAAGAATAAATATATTCTTAGTATTGTACTATAAGGTGTCAGCATGACCCATAATTCCTCCCTTTTTTAACACTGCTCAATAGGTTTAACCTGTTTTTTTCGCATTGTAAAGCTCAGCTGTAAAACTTCCCATTGCGTGCTACTGCATGTCTATTTAACTGAGAGTTCAGACAATTGTATGGCTGCCGACTGTGTGTGTGTTTGTATGTGTGCAAGTGCAGGAGTATGTTTTTGATTTTTTGGTGCATTTTTTGTTTGTTGAATTTACACATGGTTGCTCAACTGAAAATTGTTAAAAAGTTTATTTGAGGTTTTGTTATTTTTTACTCAGCCCAACGAATGCTGTTATTGTAACAAGCTGGCTAAGGTTTTGGAAAACAACAAAATTTTGCAACACTTGGCACACTGTGTTGTTAAGGCGCACTGTAATAATCCTGTTCCCGTTGTGAACAATACATTTATATGTTTTTTGTTTTGTTTAATTTTAATTTTCTTTTTCTATTTTTGTTGTTGTGGGAAAAACAGAAAATTTTCGTGTTGTTTTTTGCTGGAAATAAAAAAGAATAAGAAAAAAAAACTACTCCCATTTGAGTGAATTATAACCTCCAACTCACGACAAGTGCAACCAATTAATTGTCAGTGATTGTTGCATGTCACAGAGAATTGCAATCAGCCTGAGGCATTAATTTTGTCGCTTCACAAAACCATGACTGGAAGCCATTGTTATATTTTATGTTATTTTTATGAAAAAGAATAAATCTGTAAAAATAATAATAAAAAAAGAAATGCGTCATACACATCCTCCTTGTTCAACATTATGAAATACACTAACAAAATTCCACAAGTGTCTTTTTGTAATGCTCCCCAATTTTACGTTTTACGCATGTCCTTTACATTCTGTATCATTTCATTTTGGGGCTCTGCCCCTCTTAGATAATACACCATGGTTTGGATCTTTACTTCTTTTCTAAATTAAATACACAGTGCCATCTAGTGTCTTCTTTTGTATTGTCTGTGAAATATTTCACCTTGATATATTTATGTGAATTATTTTTTTTTAAAATAAGATTTTGTGAAATTTTTTATTTTTAAATCACGTATACATCAAAATTTTTGTATTATCAAAGTTGACAATTGTGGGAATATGTTTTATGAAGATTGTGTATTTTGATTGTGTGTACCTACTTTGGTATGTAGTTTATCAATTTTGTTATGTTTTTTGTTTTATTTATTTCATGATGAGACACGTTTCTTAAAATGTAATAAATACAGCACCAGCTTTACATAAAAGATTTGGAAATAGAAAAGGAATTTGGCCAAAGATTGGTGGATCAAAATGTAAATATGAAAAAAATTAAAAACCGCTTTCGCAGAATAAGTTTGAGAGTTATTTCTACAAAAAAAAGAAACAAATTCATTGTTACAATCGAATTTCCGGCCAACTGAATGGTTTGGTTGCAAAAACTTAATTATTTAGTTATCGAAATCAAAATTATTTTGGGCACAATTGAATTGAACTAAAAAACTGTCTCAACCAAAATTCAGTTGTATGAAACGAAGATCTGTCGCCACAAACAAATATATCGATAGCTGCAACCAAACTATTCAAAATATAGTTGCCCCAGTAAAGCAGCTTTCTCTGTGCAGAGAAACAAGTGACAAATAAAAACCATTGCTTAATTGATATTGACATACACTCAGAAAAATGTATAAACTAAAATTAAAATTACGCCTTACTAAAAGCCATGAGTTTTTGCTTAAAATTTATAAAAAACTTACGAAAAACTTTCATTAACACAAAAATACCGCGGCATTTTCCTTAATTTTTTCTTTATTTATTTAGGTTAAATGTTCCTTAAAAACGAGAAATTTATTTCTTGTTAGTGAAAAATCTTAAATAATAAGAATTTATAATCTAAAAAATAAGGAAATTTTAAATTGTATGAAAATACAAGCTCTACATAAACATTTTAACTTATTTAAACCAAGTACACTCACCAAAAAAAGTCTGTAATGGCAACTGTTATTGTTAAACATAAACGAATTTATCATTTTGTTTTAATTTGGTTAAATTTTTTTTTTTTTAGGGCTGATTTTTAGAACTAAAAAACCCTTTTTAGTGCTATTTTAAGTGGATGTCCTCTTTTTAGATATGAGTCGGTATCTTCACTTCCGATCCCTTTTTTAATCCTATGTAACATTATAGAGCAATTTAAGTTTGTATGTATAAGTTTAAATTATTAGAAATAACATTTCCTTCAATATCGTCTTTTTAAAATTAGTAATTTTTTTTGCTAATTTTAGCAAATCGGTTTTCAAAAATTTGTAAAATGATTTCTGAAATTAGCAACGAAAATTTGTAGATATTCTGTAAAAATTCTGTAATTTGTAAAATGTAAATAGCAAAAAGATTTGCTAAATAATAATTTTTTTACTAAAAATCAGTACAAAAATAGTAAAGTGGAATTGAAAACCGTTTACAAATTTTTCTACTAACTTTTTTTTCTGAGTGTATGTTACTTTCTTGAGTTTAAAGAAATGTTTTCTTTAGAATATTTTTAACCTATACAATTCTCATTTTGTCTATAGTTTATATTGTATAACTAATTTAGTTTATACCATCAACATTTAAGTAATAAATTTCATATTAAAAATATTCGTATGTATTAACGAATATAATGTTCCAATTGTTTTCATTAATATTCATATACAAAAAAAAAAATAAATTGATTAGATTTTATAATAAATTTAAGACGAAATTTACTTATCGTACTTTGAGAAAAAAATTACTTAGTTAAAGTAAATTGTTTGTAAGTTAAAATTTCTTTGGAGCCAAATCATTCCCAAATTTCTTAAAATTTTTCAAATAACTTAATATTTATTTATTTTTTATTTATTTGCAATACAATAAGCCTTTAAGGCCAAAACCCGTATTGCTAGTATACTTCAAAAAATTCTAAATTATAATTACAATACTCTTAATAATAATTTCAAATTACTGTATATACAAACACATAAAATAACAAATCATCTTAAAACAGGATAGGAGTGCTTTATAATGAATATCTAAAAATTAAAATTTGTACACTTTATTTTTGGATATGGTTCAGCTGTCTCTACATCAATTCAAAAAGGTAGAATTCCATATCAGTGAGAGCATTTCATTATAATACAATCAGAAAATATGATAAATTAATATTACGATATATAAAGATAAAATGCTAAGTATAGCGCTTAATCAATGAAATCATATTACCCAAAGGAAATTTTAAATATCATTACAGAGAATCCTGAAAATGAGATAATAATCAGCTCCTAAATACATTGTATGATAATGTAAAACTTCGTAAATAAATCGGTAAGAAATTCGACTCCCTAGAATTCCTTATAAGAAACAAATAGAACACAATATAAGTGGTTCAACAATCTGTGGGTTTCTCTCAAATCTGAGAAAATAAACTTAGATCGTAAATAATTAGGTATGCCAGATGTGATGACCTTTTAAAAAAATATAATATTACGAAATTGCAAATATTGTGCTAAGGAACAACCCAAAAAGTCTTTTTAGCACCAGATACATGGTCACGGTATCTAATACCATACACAAACCACACAATTCTCTTAACAATGTTCTCAAGTTTATTTATATTATAGCCCAGAGTATTAGAATCAACTTCAAGGCAATAATTTACATGAGACATTAGTAGAGTGTGAGCAATTATATATTTAACCCTAATAGGTAAATGCAAACCACAGTGGTACATTCTCCTAAGTCCCAAAATTACCCTTGAAGAAATCTCATCTGTTTGCTCAGCAAAATTAAGGTATTAATCAATTACAACACCGAGACATTTAAGAGATTCAACAAAATAAATCTCAGAACCATGAATTCTTATTCTAGGGTAAAAAATTCTTCGATGGCCAGTACGAAACATAATGGCTTTAGTCTTAGTAGCATTGATGAGTGTAAAGTTTACAACTCCAAAACTTCAGGAAATTCTCTACAATTACCAAAAATCAGCTGAATATCATCTGCAAAAATAAAGCTAACTCTAGACAAAGCATCACAAATAAGTGTACTGCCAGTAAATAATTTTTAATTCCACGTGAACTCAATTGGTTTGCCAGTATTTGATTTTTTTTACCACCAGCAATTTGTGGCTGGGTAAGTACTTATTTTTTAAAACCACTTATTTTTCAATTTTCTATATTTTATAAAGCAAGTGCAGAAATTTTCATGCAGCGAATATGCACAACTACTTAAAAAATTACCTTGTCGAATAAAAATAATAAGTTTTGACTGCTTGGTATTGAATGCGATTGCTTATTACTTAGATATACATATATCTTGCCAAAATACATCTTCTATCTTGTATATAAAGGGTGTTCCAAGAAGAACGCAATTTTTAAATTAATAAAACACAGATATTTAAAAAAAAATCGTGAAACTTTATTATATCGTAAAGTAGACAGAATGAGGTTATGTTTGGAACAATATATCGTGCAGATGGCAGCCGCGGCTTTGCTGGCATGCACGCGATCTTTTAATGAAATTTTCAATGACCGTTTTGCATGAATGCTGCGGTATTTCATTAATGCAGCGTCCAATTTCCTCTTTTAAGGCTTGAGTCGTCGTCGGCTTATTCGCGTAAACCATCGACTTCAAAAAACCCCAAAGAAAAAAATCTAATGGTGTTAAATCGCACGATCTAGGCGGCCAATTCTGATCTCCAAAACGCGAAATAACACGACCGGGAAATGACTGATGCAGCAATTGAATTGTTTCTCTGGCTGTATGTGTTGTGACTTTATAACTCACGAACGGTCAAACCGAATTCGATTAAATTTTTTAGGGTTTGTTCGTATGGTCGTGTAGATTGTTTATCTAAAGTTCGCGTTCGTGAGTTATAACTTTTCATGTCAACATGTGATTTTGTCCATATAAAAAAAACAACAACAAATTCGTAGGCGCCCATGAGCGTGTGCGGTATGTATACTGTGTGCTGACTTCATAAATAAGGTAAATAGACGTTGTAGCGCATACACGCATACACATTGACAGCTGTCAGTGAGTGATCATTTTAAGGTTCTTTTTCATCGAACTCGCGGATCGAGAAACCAATGAACCAATAAATTTGATTCAATGTTATTATTCATGCGTAGCAAAGCACGCCGGGATCCGCTAGTATTGCACAAAAAATCCTGCTTATTGATCTCAGTAATGGACCTCAGTATAATTAATTGTATTATTAACCTCCTCAAATGGTTTTGATATTTTATTTCAAGATTTGGGGGAATTTTTCAAATGAGCAAATTTTCAAAAAGGTTTACACAGAAAACAATTCAGTTAGAAAACCATCACCACTTCCATATACTCTGAATATTTTGCGTTAATAACCCAATTTTTGCATCTACAACCAATCGATTTCTTTCCATCCAATTCAAAGTGGTGCTTCCAGCAATTTTGATTAAGTTTAAAATATTTACAAGGATTTGGCAATAACAACTACACTTTAATTTATTTTTGTTGAAAATTACCCAACTCCTACTATTAGTTGGGTAAATAAACTCAGTGTGCGTAATTAAAAAAAAAATACCCACATTATGTGTAAGTTGATGAACACAAACTATATATAATTGCATTAAAAATGCGTAAAAATAAAATAAAATTTTAAAATTAAAGAAACACGATTTTCCTGTAAATGGACACATAAAATGCGGAAAAATCCTACACAAAATTGTGTATATTTTCTACAACGATGTTAAAAATTAAACAGCCCAAAAAATGTTTGTTTTGTAATAAAAACAATAAATTTATTGTTTAGTAATTCCAAATAATTGATAAATTTCAAAAAATAATAGTTTTTTTTTTAATTTAGAAAATTTTTTCGATTTATTTTTGTTGTTTTTCAATTTCACAATGTCATAGTCTTTTTACCATTACAAGTTAGTATATTTACACAAATTGTGCGTAAAATTTGTATTCCACAAAATAATACTAGTTTTAGGCATAATGTGTTTGATTGTAAACACATACACTTAAAATAGTTTGTAAGTTAAAATTGTTACGGCTGTAATTTTTACTTTGTAAATATCTACTTTGTATAGTTTTAAAATATTTTATTTTTCTAATCAATATTTCATTGAATAAAATTTGTTTAGCTTGTCAAAAAAATAAAAAATTATAAAAAAAAAATCAATTCATTAGAAATTTAGAAGTCTGAGTGTGTGCAATTTAAAACTTAAGAAGATTGAAAAAAAAAAACACTAATAGAAAAGAAAAGAGAAAACTGTTATATAAAATTTATAAATTGTGCCTGAAAAGAAAAATTTAATTATACATAAATTTTTTTCAATAATTTTTGTCTTTATGAAATAAACTTTAACTACTGTATTTTTCACAAATTGCCGACAAATCAAACTTATAATATTTTGGAATAATGCAACAATTAACATATGATATTACATCCTAAAGCTGCGGAAAAGTATAAATCTATGTGTGTCGTGGGATTTCGCTGGATACGGATTTAGTGCTATCAAAATAGTTCATTTTAAGCATTAACAATTATTTAAAAATTTTTTTTATTTATATAATCCAAGTTAATTCGATTTTTAAAATATAATTTTCCCCTAATACTAACCTATTATTTTGAGTATAATCAATTTGCAAAAAGGTGCAAGCTTAATGTTCCCGATTTTATGGCCATAACATCGTTGGAGATTTCTTTTGGTAAGATATAAATGAAATATAATATTTGTCATGTAACAGGGAAAATTACCTACAATATTCATGTAAATTTTTATTTTAAATCAAATTAACTTCGTTTTCTTTTATTTTCTTAATGATCATTAACAATTTTTCTAATTTTAATTAAAATCAGAAAAAAAAAATTCAAGATTATTTTGACATTTATAAAATCAATACATATTCTATATTATTTTAACTTTTGTATTTTGAATTAAAATTTTCATGGTTTCCTCTTGTAAAAATTTTTTTTTCTAATTTTCAAAAATTGTGTTTATGTTCTGTTATTGTTAGAATTTCATAATGTCCAATAAATGAAGTTTTAATTTTTTTTTGAAAATATGATGATGGCCTAAATTTATATTTTTTTGTGTTGTGATGGTACGAAGGGGATAAATGGATAACTTTTAAGAGCAACAAAGTAAATATTTGTTAGGGGTTATATTTTGATTATTTGGCTAAAATATAACCATGGTGGTACTATTGGTATCAATGGGGTGGGTCATGGCCAGTGGTTCCCAAACATCTGGTGCCCATAACAGACATTTGGACTAGTGATAATTGTAAAAATGTACTTCACTGGTAAAACCCGAACATGGCTATGCCGAGCAACCAGTGCTGTTACAAATGGCGCCCAACGAGAACAACTTTATTGTATTTTAGTACATCTCAATATATCGCGTCGGTGTATTTCGATTGTGTACTTTGAATTTAGTTTTTTTTATTGGTTGTTTGAAGGATTTAGTTTGTTTAATCCAGAATTTTTATTGATTGAAAATTGTCTGTTGTTGCAAAATTATATCTTTCTGTAATCCAAATGCCTGTTTTGTAATTTATACTTTGTTGTTTTTTTTTTTTTGTCCATTTTGAACTTATCCGTCACAACTCAAAATAACCTTATTATCGAAATATTGTAATTTTTCTTTTGTCAAAATAATTATTAATTAATTAATTTTGTTTGCGTTATTTTTAAATTCTTTTTTACTTTTGTCGCTTACTGAGTTTGATTTTTTTTTTTAGTTTTTCTTTTTCTTTTCCTTTTTCTATTGTGTGAATAAATTTTATAATGGGTCCGGGTCGCGCTAAGAGTAAGACCAAGTCTATGAATGACCTTCCCGGAAATTCTAGCGTGGAAGGTTCTGTAGAGACTTCGATTGATGAGAATTTAAATACAACGGTAATAAATGTAGGAGGAAGATCACGTTCGCGTAAAATCGAGAATGTTTCAAAGGGTACAAGTAATATGAGTTTGGATCATATTAATGAAATGATTTCTGAAAAGGTTGAAGAGCGACTCGTTTTTCATCTGTCAAATTTAGAGGATAAATTATTTAATAGAATTAATCATTCAGTTGCAGAAATGATGAATGCTGTCCCACCGCCACCAGTTCGGGATAGTCAATGTCGAAATTTTTCCAATAATCAAAATTCTGAGGAAAGTCGTCAGGAACCCGGGTTTAAAGTTGATCAAGTTCAGAATAATTCGGGTTACCGCAATGGTCGTTTGGAAATGCATCGATGGAATATCTGCTTTTCCGGAGATGAAAACACATTGAGAGTAGATGATTTTATAAAACGTGTGGAACATATATCGTTGTCTCAGGGTTTTAATATGCGAGAATTAGTGGATAATCTTTTTATTCTTTTGAAAGGTCGTGCTAATACGTGGTATTTTCAATGGATCGTTAGAAATCCAGGTTCTTCTTGGAATTTGTTGAAATCTGCATTGGAAATCCAGTTTCGTTCTAGCGAAACTGATTTCGATTTAGAGCACAGAATAATGAACCGTGTTCAAAAGAGTGGTGAATCTTTTGATCAATTTTTCAATGCTGTTGTTGATCTCAATTCTCGAATGATAAACCCTAGAACCGATCGGGATTTGATAGAAATCATGAAGAGAAATGTTTCAAGCAAAATGTTAATCTTCGTTTTCAACCTGTCGGCATCATCTTTGTCTGAATTTTTACTTGAGTGTAGACGAGCTGAGAGGAACGTGGTGAAAATTGAATCCGGCTTTAGTAAGGGCTTATTTAAACCCAAAGTTAGTGAGATCAAAAATAATGACCGCGAAATAGTTGAGGAAGCGTCTACGGAAGCAATTATAGAAGCTTTAAATTCTTCACGATTAAACGTACGAAATCCTTCTGAAATAACCTGTTTTGATTGCAAGCAGAAGGGCCATGTGGCAATTAATTGCACACAGAAGTCCGGCAGAATATTTTGCTATAAATGTGGAAGAGATAATTTCGTTATATCAAATTGTCCCGTTTGTGCGGAGGGAAACTCCCAAAGGAACAAGAAACCCGGGGGTCTTGTTCAATAAAAATTCCCGGGTATTTAATTGATCACACAACACCTGCTTTAAACATATTAAACTCCAATATTACTGATGACAACATTGATAAGGGTGATTTAGAGGACTTTTCGGATAAAGTACGAGAAGATTTTTATAAGAGATGGGTAGAGTACCAAAAAGTTAAATCACGACTTTTTGCAGAAAATGACGAAGAGAAAGCAGTTTCGCGAAGGATAATTAAGACTAGAAAAAGACATAAGGAACTAAAGAATGAACATCGTACAGTTGAAAGCACAATTTTGAATACCGATAAAGATGATATAAGACCTTATGCAGTCGTTAAACTGTTTGATGAGGAAATTTGTGGATTACTTGACAGTGGAGCTAGTGTCACGGTATTAGGATTAGATTCATTGGCATTTTTAAGAAAACATAATATTTCACTCTCGGAATTCAGTTCCTTGGTTAATGTAGCTAATGGTGCACCAACTCCTATTGTAGGAAAAGTATCCACTAAGATTAGTTTTAGAAATGAAGTAAAACCAATAACGATTTACATAGCACCTGGTCTGTGTCAGAAATTATACCTTGGATATGATTTTTGGAAGTTATTTGGTCTCGATTCTAAATTATCTCTTCAAATTTGCGAACTGAATACAGTAATTGACCCCAATATTCACATCTTGAAGGCATCTGAGTTTGAAGAATTGGAACAGGTAAAAGGCTTGTTTCCTTCATTTCATCAATTTGGTTTAGGAAAAACTAATCTAATTGAACACGTAATAGACACTGGTAGTGCTAGGCCAATTAAGCGAAGACATTATCCTATTTCTCCAGCTAAGGAAAAATTGTTGTTTGAAGAGATTGATCGGATGTTAAAATTAGGTGTTATAGAGGAAAGTCAAAGTCCTTGGTCGTCGCCAGTGACAGTTGTAGTAAAACCTGATAAGGTAAGAGTATGCCTTGATAGTCGTGATGTCAATAAAGTAACCATTAAGGATGCTTATCCTATCCCAAATATTGAAGGTCTGCTGATGCGTCTTAATGATACCCGATATATTTCTGCCATTGACCTTAAGGATGCCTTCTGGCAAATACCGCTTGAGAAGTCCAGTAGGGAAAAGACTGCATTTTCAGTTGCAGGAAGACCCTTATACCAGTTTACTGTAATGCCATTTGGGCTCTGCAACGCCCCGCAGACTATGATGAGGCTTATGGATAAGATTATTCCTTCTGAACTACGTGAGCGTGTATTCGTATATTTAGATGATCTTTTGGTTTTTTCTGGTAATTTTGACGATCATATTAAAATTTTGAGAAGAGTAGCGGAGCACTTGAGAAGAGGTGGATTAACTATTAATGTACAGAAATCTAAATTCTGTATGAAGGAAGTAAACTACTTGGGATACATCGTTGGTAATGGTATTCTGAAAACCTCCGATGCAAAGATCCAGGCTATTCGTGATTTTAAAATTCCTCGAACCATTCGTGAGGTTCGTCAATTTTTAGGTATGGCCAATTATTATAGAAAATTCGTTAAAAATTTCTCGGATATTTCTGCTCCAATTTCTGATTTAGTGAAAAAAGGTACTAAATTTGAAATGACTAGTGAGGCATTGAATGCAATCTGTAGGATAAAACACTTGTTGACTACAGCCCCAGTCTTGATTCATCCAGACTATTCTAAGCCATTCGTTGTACAGTGTGATGCATCAAAATCTGGGTTAGGTGCAGTTCTTTGTCAGATCGATAATGAAGGTAACGAACGTCCGATTTACTACTTTTCTAAAAAGCTTACTAAATGCCAGCGTAATTATTCCGTGACGGAGCTTGAGTGTTTGGCTGCGGTTACTGCAGTAAAAAAATTTCGGCCTTATCTAGAAATGCAACCCTTTAAGATAATAACCGACCATGCTAGCTTAAAATGGTTAATGAAACAGAAAGATTTGTGTGGTAGGCTGGCTCGATGGAGTATGGCGCTGACATCTTTCGATTTTGAAATTGAACACCGGAAAGGAGTTGACAACGTTGTCCCCGATGCTCTTTCGAGATCTTTTTCCGATGAAGTTTTGGAGCTTGATTTATGTATTGTTGATGCAAACTTAGACTCTCCTGAATTTGATAGTGAAGATTATAAGGCTTTAAGGGAGAATTGTAAATCGAACTGTGATTCTTTACCTGAAATAAGAGTATCTGGGAAATATGTTTTTAAACGCACGTCATTTACATCTGGAGGAAAAGTTAATGATACTTTAGTGTATAAATTATGGATTCCAGGTTGTATGACAGAAACGTTAATAAGATCCGCTCATGAACCACCACAGGCATCACATGGTGGTATAGCAAAAACACTGGAACGTTTGCGTGAAAAATATTATTGGCCAAACATGGCAGTACAAGTTCGGGAATTTATAAGAAAATGTGATATTTGTAAAATCACAAAAGCTCCTAATTTTATTACACGTCCACCAATGGGAAAGCAATATATTGTAGAGAGACCATTTCAGAAGCTCTACATAGATCTTTTAGGCCCTTATCCTCGCTCCAAGGATAATAATACACACATACTAGTCGTACTGGACCATTTCAGTAAATTTGTATTTATTCATCCTCTACGCAAAGCTGATACAACTAATATAATTAAATTTTTAGAATCAAATGTTTTTTCGGTGTTTGGGGTTCCCGAATTAATGCATAGTGATAATGGTAAACAGTTCGCTTGCAGGGAATTTGCCAAACTTGCAGAGACATATGGTTTTAAACAAATTTTTACAGCGGTTTACTCACCACAAAGCAATGCATCCGAGTGAGTCAATCGTTCTATTTTAGCTGCAATTCGTTCATATATAAATTCAGATCAAACTAAATGGGATGAAAATTTACCATCTATTGCACTCTCTCTTCGTAGTTCGGTTCATGAATCCATAGGTATGACCCCATATTATGCCCTATTTGGTCGAAATATGATAGTTCACGGCTCTGCATATCCGCTTTTGAAAGAGTTAGGAAAGGTAAGCGATGGAGAGTTAGAGATAGTTATAAAACCAGACTACATGAAACTGATTGATGATTCGATTGTGAAAAATCTTCGAAAGGCATATGAGAAAACTGAGAAAACCTATAACCTTAGAGGAAGTCGAGCTGTAAGATATGAGCCAGGTCAAGAGGTTTATAGAAGAAATTTTCAGCTTAGTGATTTTAGTCAACAATTCAATGCAAAACTGGCTCCTAAGTTTGTAAAGGCGCGTATTCATTCTTCCGTTGGAAATTGTATGTACAAACTAACCGACCTAACAGGAAAGATAATTGGAGTATATCATGCTAAAGATATCCGTCAATGATTCTTATGCCCGGCTTGTTTAGGTGTAGTCGTGGGTCGAGCCACACGTTGAAACAACTTCACTTATCCGAATCCCAAAACTTTTTCTGCTCCAAGATGGAAAAACTTTTGGTTTGTTACGGCTGTAATTTTTACTTTGTAAATATCTACTTTGTATAGTTTTAAAATATTTTATTTTTCTAATCAATATTTCATTGAATAAAATTTGTTTAGCTTGTCAAAAAAATAAAAAATTATAAAAAAAAAATCAATTCATTAGAAATTTAGAAGTCTGAGTGTGTGCAATTTAAAACTTAAGAAGATTGGAAAAAAAAACACTAATAGAAAAGAAAAGAGAAAACTGTTATATAAAATTTATAAATTGTGCCTGAAAAGAAAAATTTAATTATACATAAATTTTTTTCAATAATTTTTGTCTTTATGAAATAAACTTTAACTACTGTATTTTTCACAAATTGCCGACAAATCAAACTTATAATATTTTGGAATAATGCAACAATTAACATATGATATTACATCCTAAAGCTGCGGAAAAGTATAAATCTATGTGTGTCGTGGGATTTCGCTGGATACGGATTTAGTGCTATCAAAATAGTTAATTTTAAGCATTAACAATTATTTAAAAATTTTTTTTATTTATATAATCCAAGTTAATTCGATTTTTAAAATATAATTTTCCCCTAATACTAACCTATTATTTTGAGTATAATCAATTTGCAAAAAGGTGCAAGCTTAATGTTCCCGATTTTATGGCCATAACATCGTTGGAGATTTCTTTTGGTAAGATATAAATGAAATATAATATTTGTCATGTAACAGGGAAAATTACCTACAATATTCATGTAAATTTTTATTTTAAATCAAATTAACTTCGTTTTCTTTTATTTTCTTAATGATCATTAACAATTTTTCTAATTTTAATTAAAATCAGAAAAAAAAAATTCAAGATTATTTTGACATTTATAAAATCAATACATATTCTATATTATTTTAACTTTTGTATTTTGAATTAAAATTTTCATGGTTTCCTCTTGTAAAAATTTTTTTTTCTAATTTTCAAAAATTGTGTTTATGTTCTGTTATTGTTAGAATTTCATAATGTCCAATAAATGAAGTTTTAATTTTTTTTTGAAAATATGATGATGGCCTAAATTTATATTTTTTTGAGTTGTGATGGTACGAAGGGGATAAATGGATAACTTTTAAGAGCAACAAAGTAAATATTTGTTAGGGGTTATATTTTGATTATTTGGCTAAAATATAACCATGGTGGTACTATTGGTATCAATGGGGTGGGTCATGGCCAGTGGTTCCCAAACATCTGGTGCCCATAACAGACATTTGGACTAGTGATAATTGTAAAAATGTACTTCACTGGTAAAACCCGAACATGGCTATGCCGAGCAACCAGTGCTGTTACAAAATAACATAAAATTACATTTACAAAAAATGATATTTCATTTAAAAACCGGTTTACTTAATTTTCATTTAAATTGTTTGCCTTTTGTTTGTATACTTTTAAATGTTGTTTAAACAACTGACGCATCCGTAAGACACAAATGATATAATCAGTAAAAATAAATGTCAAAATTTTACCTACCAATTCTTTAAAAAATAAATGATTTTTTTATTTATTTCCCTTCTGTATTTTTTGTTTTTTTTTTAATCTACAAAATGTATTTATGCATAGCTATAGACACTTTTTGTGTGAATGTGAATGTGTTTGTGTATGAATGTGTGTTTATGAAGTTTTTTTAATTTGAATTGAAATAATTTTATATATATACAACCAATTTAAATAAAAAACAAATTGAAATTTTTTGAATATTTTTTTTTTTTAAAAAGAGACAGCAAACCAAATTTAAATTTGTAATAACTGTTACGAACATAAATAAACCACAAGTTTCCGTTTTGTGGGTAAATTTTTATTAAATTTCAAACAAATGAAAATAAATGAAACTGAAAAAAATGGTAAATGATAGTAAATTATAAATTATATGGTAATATACATATGTAGAAAAAAGTTAAAATAGAAAAATAAATAAATGTTCCTTTATTTTTAAATGAAACGGAAAACTTTTTTATTAAACTACAAACTACATAATATTCTGAGTGTATATAAAAACTGTTTGATTCCAATCAATTTCTCCTTTAAAAAAATCCTGATATTTCCTATAAAAAGCCCAAGTTTCTTATTAATCGAAGAATTATTATTTAGGAAAAATTACTTAGAATCTAAAGGATAATATCCACAGAATTGTAGGGTTTTATCGTTTTAAAAATGTATAGATGTAATTTTTTTTGGAAAAAGGTTCTCATAATCACAACAACCCTAAGAATTTGATGACTTTTTCATGTTGGAAAACTTTACTTTTTCCTGTAGAAAAAGTCTTTAGAATCTGAGGTAACCCTACGGGAAATGAAGGGTCGATTGATCCAAGGTGATAAATCTGTGATAGATAAATGAGGGACACGTCACAAAGCTGGTGTAAACTATAATTCAGTGTTTAAAAAAGTGGTAATTGCTGTTTAATTACCAGTGTCCCAAATATTGAAATAGTGGCAGAACACAGACTGGTTCTTTCTGCATATATCATGTAACTAAAGAGAAATGAACATAACAATAATGTGGACTAAGTATATTAGGACTGTTATAGTTAAAATAATGACAGAACACGAAACTGGTTCAACAAATTTTGCAGTGTATAAAAGAATCTCAATCGTTGGCGAAAACCCCAATCCCGAGACTGTTGCAAAGCTGAAATAATAATCAAATTAAAATATATAAAAATTATTTTTCACTTAACTTCATTATGGACACTGTTTCATTTACACGGCTATATACTTGAAAATGGCTGTTTATTGAATAATGTGGGATATGGTTTAATTTATATTAAATTACTTTTGTTTCGATAGAATAATTTGTTTTATAAATTAATTCGTGAAATACATATCAATTACACCAATTTTTGTTGGAATGATTTAGTAAAAATGATTCATCGATTAATATTAATTCAAAACTTCTAACGATCACAATAATTGCATGAGTCAAAAATTCGCGAAATTTTAAAGTGAAAGTCGCTTAAACACTCCATTCTAGCTCAGCTTATTTTAAAATAAATTATAATTCAGCTTGTCTATTCGATAGTTGCTTGTGTGTAAAATTTTATATAAACCCGATGAACCACCAAATAATTTTCAATATGTCCCACTGTGTAGTTAGCGCGTTTTGATACTTTTCTAACCAATATGTTAATGTTTGTTATTATAAAGATTAACATATCTATATAGGCCCGTAAAATTATAGCGATTTTATTTTTAAATAATAGAGGTTTTTAAATATTCAAATAGTAATTTTTAAAGGGCATCTAATTTTTTTGTATTTTATCGAAATGTGTTTGCGGAAGGTTAAACTAACATTTTCTGAGTTAGCAGCCGTAAAAAACCTGATACTGGCTTGAAAATCTTTTAAGTCTAAACATTTTTCTGAATCAATTGAATTTTCTGCAGGATAAGCACAACTAAATTTTGAGAACTTCTATTGGACAATATGGTTGAAATCAAAAAATAAATATTTTTGAACATAAACCAAAAGCGATCTTTTTAAATTCGCACTAATTCGAGAAGGTCTAACGTTTTTGATTTACGAAATATTAATTTTTTATTTGTTTGAATTACTCTATATCTGAATCTATAAAAACATTGATTTATTAGGAGTAAATTTAATTTGCATCTGCAATTTTTATACGCACAATGAAAAAAATGTGAAAACTTTTGTAATAAACATTGCAGGTAAATTCAGTGACTGGACCTTATGGAATCTTTCATAACACGTTCTTAATATAAAACACGCCGAAGAAATTTTGACAGGTTACATGCTAACTAATTTTCGTTTGCTCTGTATCATGTGCAGTTGCAACAGTCAAGTGATATGTCACGAAACTATTTATTTCCTACAAGTTCTGCAACATAACACATTGTGATTGATATGTAACTAGTTTTTTATTAATTACTTGTCCTCAGTCCTGTGGTATGTACATTTGAGCCAGACATGAGACTAGTTATGTGTAAGATAATTCTAACCTGTTCTGTTGCGCATTCACTGACACCAATGCAGTGATATAGTACCCTACATAAGGTCAGCGATATGTCGCAAGTAGCTTAAACGGTAGAAATTGCCACCTCCTATGACAAGCCGGTTACCGGTTACTTTCATATAAGAGAACCAACTCGAGGACCGGTTTCTGCCACAAAGTTCCGGTCACGTGACTTGCTCTGGGACTGGTCCATTTCCCGTAGGGAATCTACCATGAAATTTGGGTAATTTTTTTTTTACTGAAAAATTCTTAGATCCTGAAAAACCCTTAGATTATAATCTCTTCGGTTGCCACAACGAATGTCTTCTCTGTATGTACAAACAAAATCTATTTTTATTACTTTTTGGATGGAAAAAGTACTATTTTTAATTTTTTAGTGTACTCAGCTAAAGTTCATCATCCCTCAAGGAGGATAAAAAAAAAACTCATCAAAACCTTGTTTTACTTACATGTTATAACTGAAATGGTATTAGCCGATACAATATTAAATTATCTGCAACGCCTAGCAGCATCTGGAGATTAAAAATTTTAAAATTCTGGCTTTTCTTTCAACACTTAAAAGAAAATAAATTCCATCATTAACCGTTATATTTTATTTCAATTTTCAAAATTAAAATAACTGAAATAAAAGAAACGCCCATTTAAACACTTTTTAATTCTTTAATTTCAAATATTATCTCTACACGTACAATACAATTAATAATGAACAAAATACCAGGCAGTCTGATATTCAGACAATTGCTGTAAATAATGAATGGGTCCAGTCTCTTGTGGATAAGTATCCGTTTTGAAAAAAAAGAAGGTGTACAGTACACAAAGTCACACAGCGGAACTAAAGAAAAGCTACTACATACTAAAAAAAAACAAAAAACTAAAAGCACCAAATAAAAAAACGAAAATGCCAGATTATATCTTTGAGTGTGGAAAATAAAAGTATGGACTCTAGAAGTTACTCAAGCGTTTGAAACAGAAACGAGGAAAATAACAATGGTCAGATGCTTGTTTTATAGTTAATAGAACTTACTACACATAACAAAATGATAAAACATTGCTGCAACATAGACACTTTTTTCCCGCTTTTCGAAATGGTGACTGCAGCAACAAATGACTGACTTGACGAAAATACAACAAAATACTTAATGCGACGCTAATTCTGCATGTTACTTACTTACTCTCTACTCTAGTTTGGAGGAAATTCATTCAGATACTGTTGTTAAGTTTGGTGTTAAACCAACCAGCCAGCCAGCCAGCCATCTAGCAATATTATTTGTATGTATGATATTATTTTCTAAAAGATCTGACGGCAAGATAGCCACGGTCAAGTTCACGTTAGCGTGTCATTAGCGTATAAAACGGTGCAACCAATTTTATGAAAAAGAGAGTTGGTAACAACCATACCACAAAAAAAAAACCATAAACAAATGATATAGACAGGTCAACAATTGAAATTGTAACGGATCTTATTTATAGAACAAAACACAACAACGGTGTCCTTTTTATTTCATTCATTATCCTTAACTCACACACAAGGTGCAATGCTCTTTCGCTCTTTTAATGCAAGTAAACCGGCTCTTGATTGTTCTTACAATAATGATGATCATGATGATGATAAGCATCTGTACTTTGGTAGAACACGCTGTAAATTAACGTAAAGTGATATTGTTCACCGTGACTTGGCTACTTGTTTTCTCAGCATAAACTAGGTTTATGTCTTTCCCAAATGTCCTCTTGCTTAGTTGGTATTTAATTGAAAAAGTTGTCTTTATACAGGATTCTTAAGGGGGTTGTTTGACTAGTAAAATATTTGATGTTCTTGGTTAATCAACAATAATTAAGAGCAGGTGAAACTAAATTTTCTTTTTTAATTTCAAAATTTCGCTATTTTTAACGTCTATTTGGAATGTAGTTGTGAATATAAAGATATTAAAAAACGGATAAATTAATTTTAATAATGTATTGATTGTAGTTTAAACAAAAACAAAAAATCCATTTAAAAGTAAATTTACTAGAAGGATAAAATTTTAACTATGAAATGTGTTATAAAGTTGGTTGCTGTATCCTTTGAACATTTGATTACCTAAAATCCATAATAAAGCAAAAATATTGTAAAATTTATTAAAAAATTGTCAATATTCAAAAGCCGTAACTAAAAATACGTTTATCGTGATCAAACATACCATTAAATTGGGGCTCTTGTAGAACCAACCGACTTTTGGATTGTATTGAGATAGTATTTTTAGAGACCCTGAGAACATTTTGCAACACGCAGAGAAAAAACATGGCTGCAACATGATCACTGCTACTATATTATGCTTGCTGCATACGGGTTTGGTTGTCACAATCAAGTTGTTGGTTTATAAATACGTTCTAAGCATCAATATGGTCGCTACCATCATTATTATAAACGTTGGTTAAAATTTAAGGGCTGATTTTGAATGCGAACCACACCAAAACGTCAAGTTTTTTTCGACATTTCATTTGACATTTCTCAATTTCAGACTAACTCAATTTGAAAGTTATTCAGGCTTGTTATGAAAATGGGCGTTCAAATCAAAATGCATTTCGTGGACTTCGTGATCTTTTTTGGTCAGCATAATCGACCAAATGTGTCCACAATCGGGATAATTGTGGGCAAATTTCAGCAAACCGGGTCTGTGAAAATACCTGTGCATGCTCGCCCAGTTCGTTCTGCGGAAAACATTGCTGTTGTTCGCGATAACACACTATCGCGAATGAGGCCGGCCAAGCATTTACCGTGAATGATGTTCGCTATCGCAAGATGATAACGAACTTATTGTGGCCAGGAATTGAAGATATGACCCTGGATGATATGTGGTTTCAAGAAGACGTTGCCACTTGCCACACAGCTAACGACAAATTCAATGGCCGTGTTATCTCACGTGGTGACGATGTCAATTGGCCGCCAAGATCATGTGATTTGACACCGTTGGACTTCTTTCGTTGGGGTTATTTGAAAGAAAAGGTGTACGTCGATAAGCCATCAATAATTCAGGAGCTAAAGGATGAGATATTTCGGCACATTAACGGCATAGAATCTCAATTATGCCTCAGCGTCATCGAAAATTTGTACCATCGGATGGAGGTGTGCAGCCGAGGTCGCGGCGGCCATTTGGCCGATATTTTCTTTCATACATAATTGAACCATTCCATATTATAAAAAGAAATGACAATAATTTCCTAAATAATTTGTGTTTTATTCAAAATCAACATCGGCCCTTAAAATTTAACCACCCTTTAGAAAATATTTTATTATATCATGATTGTCACTTTCTACTTTATAACACGATTGGCTGTAACCATACTGTGGTACTAAAAATTCTGACTGTGAAAAAGATATGATAATTACACTGTCCAACAAATTAAGAATAGCGACCTCATAATTCTGAAAGGGTATGTTGAGTAGATAATTTTTGTAGAACAAATTTATGGTCCAGCACGTCTGAGTTTTTTTTTACAGTGGGTCAAAGTTTTCATTTTTTGGTCGAAGGGAGCATTATACTATATGAAAAAAATGCTGTAAGTTAATGTCTGAGAGAATTATTATGGTCAGAGTTGTATTGTGGAATTGTATGAGGATTATTTTTGTGGAAGATCTTAACCCTCTAACTGGTCTATTTATGGGTCAATTTGACCCTTTTTTTCGAGAAAATCAAAAAATATCCTTTAAAAAAGGACATTTAAGGATTAAAATATTCTACGAAAATGTTTGCTGGAAAATTTCAGTGGGGATCACTAAAGACACCAATGTTGTAAATAAAGCTCTTTATGCTTAATTAGTAAAATTATACACCAACATATACAAAACAGGTAAAAACGGCGTCAAACACTGAGTTCTCGCGTCTAGTCAGCTGTGACTTACAAATCGGGTGTGATATTTATTAAAATTAATAATAAAAAAATAAAATAAAAAATTCAAGCATAATTGAGCTACTAAGCAGTACATATCGGGTGTGATTTTTACTAAAATTAATATAAAAAAAGAAAAATTAAACCTTAAATAAGCATGGCGGATTCTGTTTGCAAATTAAGAGATTGGTTTTGTTTTATTTGTGGATATTTTACGCACCATCAAAGCAGAAGAAAGATATTCCCTACAATTGAAGAACCATATTTTCTTCTCTTTGGAATACGATTTTTATCTGAAGCTTGGATACCAAAAACCGTATGTACTACTTGCGAAAGTGGTCTTTTGGCCTGGTACAAAGGCGGTACTAAGGCGCTGCCATTTTCTGCGCCTATTACATGGATTGAACCTACATCACAAATCAGATACATGCTATTTCTTCGTAAATTACAAATTTGGTAGAAGCCAAAGGCACTACGCGATAATGACATACGAAGCAACAAATAATGTCATTTTACCAGAAGTGCGCTGTGAAGGTGTTCCGGTGCCTCAACCGCCTACACATATATTTTCGGCCAATATGACAGTCGCCAATACAGAAATAACAGCGGCGGTTGAAAACATATCAGATATAAGTTACTTGCCTCTTGATGGTTTAAACATATGTCCTAATTTGATAGACCAAGCTTATTTTGAAGATCTTGTAAGAGATTTAGGACTAACAAAAGAGAAAGCTGAAATATTATGTTCCAGATTGAAAAACAGGAATTTGATAAAAGCCGATGTAAAAGTTACATTTTTGATTGATATTTTTTGATTTTCTCGAAAAAAGGGTCAAATTGACCCATAAAGAGACCAGTTAGAGGGTTAAGATCTTCCACAAAAATAATCCTCATACAATTCCACAATACAACTCTGACCATAAGAATTCTCTCAGACATTAACTTACAGCATTTTTTTCATATAGTATAATGCTCCCTTCGACCAAAAAATGAAAACTTTGACCCACTGTAAAAAAAAACTTAGACGTGCTGGACCATAAGTTTGTTCTACAAAAATGATCTACTCAACATACCCTTTCAGAATTATAGGGTCGCTATTCTGTTCCAAAAATGCTGTTGGACAGTGTTATGGAACTATAAAATGCTGACAACAATCAATGAATAATTATAAATCAAATAAAAGATAACATTGACATTTACGGTCTTGTTTTCATAAAACAAAATTGTATTAGTTCAGTCACCCATGTAAAAATGGTAATATATGATCACTTTCACCGGTCACGTTTTATTTTCGAAAGTGCCTTATACATTTAACATTGTAATTTACACTAATTAATTGATTGTCGAAAGAATTCATTGTCAAAAATTTCTGTATAAAGATTTTACATTTTTAATTCTTTTTAATGAAAGCAAACATTTGATTTTCTTAAAAATATGTTTATTAATTCATTTCTTGTAAAATAACGTCCTTCTTGTGAAAAAAGTACTCAGAATAGAAATAAAATAATTTTTTATAAGAAAAAGTCTGTAGAACCCAAGTGTTGTTTTGCACGAAAAGGTTTGTTATACAAAATAATAGATTTTTAGAAATTTTTTTGATAGAAATATTTTTAGATTCTACAGAGATTTCCTTACAGTAAAATTTTCAGAATCTGCAAACTGTTTCTTAGATAAAAATTTATATATTCCGAGAAAAACATTCTAAGGCTTTTCTTTGAATAAAAAGTTAGATTCTAGTGACTTTCTAGTAGAAATATTCTTAGCTTCTAAAAACTTTTTCTAAAAGAAAAATTCTGAGGCTAAGGACTATCCAAAAAAAATCTTAAAATATCCTTAGAATATAAACATTTTTCTATTAGAAAAAGTTAATAGAAACTATGTTTTTTTTATTAAAAAAGGTCTTTAGAATTTAAAAATTTGTTTGAAGTTTTCTTGAAAAAGTTCTTAATATTAAGTTTTTTTTACGAAAAATTTTTCTTAAAGAACTTTTTTTTCGTAGTTTCGAATCATAATATAAATGCATTTAATATTAGGTTATTTTATTATCATAATAAGATAACTATATTATACATAGTACGACTATGTTTGGCTTGATCATAATTCCAAAAATGTATGATGCTCTTTGAATATGTATGTCTCTGCGTGAACGGAATTCGCTTGAAACTTGTTTCTCAAGAACTTAACTCGTATCTGACATCAGATTTCTGAAACTCAATATGGCGGATGAATTTAAGTTTCGGAAAATGTAAATAATTTATCTATATTTATCCTCCTTTATTCGATCTTCAATATTATAATATATTATTACTTAAAATCGAGTTCAAGATCCTTTTATAAAAAATAATAATAATGATAATAATAATAAATAATCATTATTATTATTTTTTATAAAAGGATCTTGAACTCGATTTTAAGTAATAATATATTGTAAATAATTTATCAGAATGCTTTAGAAAGCACTACATAACAATCGGATATACGAACTTGATACTGATACATATAACCTGGCTTACTTTACCCAATCAGTATAATACAAACAGGGAAGACGCTGGCATTGCACTTTTACAAGCAATACAAGTGCTGGCAAAAAGTATTTTTCCATTGCCAAAATAATAGCATAATTAGACAAAAGGGCCGGCTGTTCAAAAAGCGTCGGAAAAGGACTGGGGAGACAAAATTTCCAATGGTGACTAATTGATGGTGAAACCAAAAATTAGGAGATCTAAAAATATATTTTATAAAATAAAAAAAGTTTATTTTTAATTTTTTGATTATGCCGGGGTTCGAACCATCAGATTGCCAGACGAGAGCTCTTCTCACACAACAAATAAACATATAATACTTGAAAACTAAAAGTCTAAATGAATGATAACTACCTGCTGGCCAACTGTTGCTTGCGCTAATATAATGGCACTGGCATAAAGCTTATTGAAAATACGTTGACAACGTTGGGTAAACAAACAAATTTGTCTTTAAAAAGTTTATTAAATTAATTTGGTACCAAAAAATATTGAAAAAACAAAAAAAAAAAAAAAAATATAATGAAAAATTATGCCTGTAACCGGGCTCGAAATCGAAACCATCCAACTACAAAAAATTTATTGAACAAATCATCACAATTTTAAATTCAATGCTTTGCCAGTGCAGTTTTTTATAAACCACTGAAATTTTTTTAAATAAATACAGGCAAAACCGCTTTTGAAAAATGCTGGTAAAATGTCCTATATGTATTTTGACAGTAATTTTTATATTTTATTACACGGTAATCAATTGGTTGGACAGAACTTGATTTTTTATACCGCCGGTAAATGCTGATTGGAGCCATATTGTAAGGACAATATCCAATATAGTTACTAGTTACTTTCTACATAACTGCATGTAATTTAGACAAAACCAGCCAGCAAAATTCGGAACCCACAGTTTCCAACTGAAATTCGGTTACTACTACAAAAATCGGTTAGAACAACTGAATATTAATAACACCACGAAATTCTTTTCAATTCGGTTGGCACTTTAATTTTCTGTGTGACCCCAAAATAAGATAATTTTTGAAGTCCCCTGATTTCGAAGTCATAAATTATTTAATTAAGATTTTTTTTTTGAGATTTTTCACAAGTTTCTATTAAAAAATATTCTTTTTTCTGAGCCAATAATGAGTCATGCAAAAATGAAAAAAGAAATAATCTTTAAATTTGAAATTGTCTCAAAAAATTTATTTAGAAAAGTAAGGAAATGGGTGAGATTTTTAAACAATTGAGGTAAAAAAAAAAAAATAATAATATTACACAGAGAAAACAGATTCATTGTGACAACCGAATTTATTGCCAACTGAATAGTTTGGTTGTAGCAACCGAATTGTTCGGTTGTCACAAGCAAATATATTCCTGATCCAATTGAAATATATGGTTTCAACCGATATTCTATTGTATTAACCGAATTTCAGTCGCCACAAATAAATATGTCGGTAGCTCCAACCAAATCATTCGGTTGTCACAATGAATCTGTTTTATCTGTGTATGTTATGTAATTTTGTAATGTAATTCTTTAATATTTTAATTGAATAAAATTATATTCTTTTGTAGTGGTTTTTATATTAACCCTCTAATGCCCAAGGCTGCCAAAATGTGGTCTTTGGATCTTAAGTATTTTTAAGAAACAATAATATATTATTACGAAAGTTGTATTGCACCGATAAATAACATAATTAGATACTTTCTTTGCCTTCAAAAATTTTTTCTGCAATAAAAGCATTTAAAGCGAAAAGGATGTAAAGGGAAATTTATATAACTTAAAAAAATTAACATTTTAAAACAGAAAAAAAAAAAATATATAAAAAACGTACATTTTGTACGTATTATAAATATTCTTGATAATAGCAAAGCTAGTTTGGAATCCCAACTTGTAAACTGAGTTATTATTTTTCTTTCTGTGAGTCACATGATACCGTCAGGATACGATTTACTAAAAACTCTTTAACACGAAAACTAGCCGACATAGCATATCTGATACACGCAGAAAAAAACATGGTTGCACCATGATCACTGCTACTATATTAAGCTTGCTGCAATCGGGTATGTTTGTCACAACTATGTTATTGGGTTTTTAACTATTAACATGGTCACTACAATCATTATTATAGTAAATATTTTACTATTTTATGATTGAAACCTTCTATTTTATAACTTGATTGGCTGTAACTATACTGTGATAACAAAAATTCTAAATATGAAAAAATATGATATTTATGCAACCATAAAATGCTGGCAATAATCAAAAAATAATTATACATAATTTAAAACATGAGTTTGACATTCACGGTAATAATATCGTCTTTTGTTTTCATAAAACCCAAAATTTTATCATATCAGTTTGTTTTTACTACAAAATGTCAATAATATATTGTTTACTAAAACTGGACAAATATTAGATGGGTAGAAAATTACTTTCATGTGGTATTAAAACATTTTATCAATTCACCCATAAAGATCCAGTTAATTTTTTTAACTTTAGAAGATTTTTTTAAAGGGTTTTTTGTCGAAAATTTATTATACATACATAATATTATTTACACTAATCAATTTATTGTCAAAAAAATTATATTGAAAGAATTTATATTTTTTTAATTTTTTTCAATAAAAACAATTAGAAATTTAAAAAAAAAAATGTGTTTATGAATTTATTTTTTGTAAAGAGTTCTCAAAATATTAATAAAATACTTTTTATAAGAAAAAGTCTGTAGAACCCATGATTTTTTTTTGTACGAAAATAAGTCTTACACAAAATAATAGATATTTATAAATTTATCTGATAAAAATATTATTAGATTCTATGGACTTTTCATTATACTAAAATTCTCAGATTCTCCACTGTTTCTTAAATAAAAGTTCATGTATTCAAAAAAAAAACTTATATCCTAAGGCCTTTCTTTGAAAGAAAAATTCATAGATTCTGAAGACTTTTCATCATGCAAAATACTTAGATTCTAAAGACTTTTTCTTAAAGAAAAATTTCTACAAAAATTTTATAAATGTCTAGAACCTAAGATTTTTTTTATTAGAAAAAGTCATTAGAATTTAAAAAAAAATTTAAGTATTTTTCTTTAAAAAAAGTCCACTTAATAAAAGTTTTCTTGAAAGAAAAGTTCTTAGAATCTATGATTTTTTTCCTTAACAATTTTTCTTCAAAAAGTCCTTAATATCAATTTTTTTTAGAAAAACATATCTAAAGGAATTATTCCTAAATTTTAAGAGTTTTTTCATAGTTTCTAATATGGTAATTTTTGAAACACGTAAGGACCATTTTATGGTAAAAATATGGTTATTTTATTATCATAATATCATAACCATATTAAAGTACGACAATGATTGGTACAACCATAAACCCAAGAATATATGATGCTCTTCGAATATGATTGCCATGTTTTTTCTTTGCGTGTATGCTCAGGGCTAATTTCGTTTGGTTTGGATGTTTGCTCAATAGATCACCAATTTTTGGTCCATAATTTGCTTTTATTGAAAGTCTTATATGTAGCAAAAACTGATAGTATTTGATTTTTCTATATTCGCCTTCAACCCTTATTGTCGCCTAAATAAAGAGATAAATCAAAATTTTAGTATTTTTGCCATAGTAAGTGTTCAATGCCAAATACAAAATATAAATTTTTATCATGAGAGGATTAATTAAAACAGGCACAAATTGGAGCTTATTTTCGATGCAAATTATAGTTAAAACATCCCTTTTGTATACTCATAAATGACTCTGAAAACAAATCCAATTTATGAGTGAAATTTTTAATAACTTTTGGGACACAAAGCTGACAAAAAAAAACCTTTATTTATGAAGGAAATTTTCACTGACATATTAAAATTTTTTTGAGTAATTTTTAAGTCCAAAAAAGGCTTTTTTGGATGAATCAAAAATGTTTCAATTTTATTAATATTTGTTAAGCTTATAACATAATTTTCTAAGTGTTAACATAATTTTCTAAGTGTTAACATAATTTTCTAAGTGTAACATAATTTTCTAAGTGTATATTTTGACTACCATATTGGCCTGAAATTAAATTAATCAATCAAATGAATTCTTAAAGATATTGCGATGGTTCGGAACCAAGTATTTTTTTTTTTTAATTTATTTATATTTTTAAATGCAACTATAATGTCATTAACACTGTTTTTATAAATTTATTTACATAAAATCAAAATTAATTTTTTTTATTTTATTTTTTCTTTGTCGTAGTATTTCAAATGTATGAAATAAAAGTAAAAGTTGATAAAAATAACTTCAACAATAAAAAATAAAAAAACAACGGAATAAATGAAATTATGTTAATAAACAACAAATAAAACGTTTGTTTTCTGGACAAATTATAATAATGAATTCTCCATATAAATATCATTAAAAAACAACAATTAAATTTACATAAAAAATACAGTGAGCAAAGTTTAAACGAAGAAAAAAAAAATGGTAATAAAACAAATGCAATCTTAACACTACTCGTATACAGTAAACAAATTGAAGAAGACATGCAAATTAAGCCGGCTTCATAAATAAATGAGCAACAACAAAGAAGAGCCTAAAAAAGAAAAGATCACTAAAATAAGAAATATTAAGAGATCAGAACAGAAGAGAAATTAAATATTTAAATAAAATATTCAAATTTACAATTACAATTCCATACCGTCTGTTTTATGGAAATAGTATTACAATTCTACTTTATACAACTATGTTTGGGTATAATACTCATATTATACAACGCTTTGAAATGGCAAAAAGAAGAACCAAGTTTGTGATAAAGAAATGTCAAATAGCGACGCCAAATTTGAATTTTGCCGCTACTTTTTGATTGAAAAACATGTTAAAGTATTTGTTGTGTACTAGAATGTTACTCTTTGTTATGCTCTTACTGGAATGTGTTATCTACTCTGAAAGTGGGCGTTGCTTTATGTTCTCATTTCCAAAGAGCACGCATGTGCAAGTTTATTTTCCCAATGAAATTACTAGAATGAATAGTATGACTAATGCATGCTTGCTGCATAACAATAGCAGGTGTTGAAAAGAGTGCGTTATACGGTGGCTAGAGATCATAATGGCTTATGTGAATTATATAAAGCGCCGAAGCATTGGAGTTTTATGCAAAAGAGATAGATATAAACAAAATGGCTGCTATCATCAGCCGGCTAGCAATAGATGGCGCTACTAGTGTTGTTTGGAGTATAAATTGTTGTTATCATTTTACAAGTTAAAAGTTATACTTTTTTGTAGCGGTTCTCTGTGCTGTGATAACAATGACGGAAGATATTAAAGTTTGTTTTTAAATTGGTCTCTTTTGATTTTTTTTCAAGCTTCAAATTTTGTTGTTTTTATATTTCTCAATTTTTAACAGGGAAAGTGTGTGTATTGTTGGTAAAATTGTGTTGTTTAATGAATTTTTTAATGACCATAGAATATTATTCCGTTTTCATTTGTATTTCGTATACAACAAATATTTTGTTTCCGTTTGATATTCTATGTCATTACACAGCGAAATTTGTCGGTCAGTTGTTAATTAAAATATTTAATTGAATGTTTGCAAATTTTTATAAAAATAGAGTTAAGTTTTTTAAAATATTAATTGAAAAATTTAATTATTTTATAAACAATTTTCATTGGTTGAATTCTAATAAGACTTTGCTAATATGCAGAATGTATTATTATTATCAAGAAAATTTTGCCAGTGTATAGTAATTTGTAAAATTTTTGTTTTCCTTTTCTATAATTATTTTTTTTTTGGTAGCATGTTCTGTAAAAATTTATTTTAAATTTGCTTTGCACTTGTTTGACTTAAGTTCACACTAGTGCTTAAAACTTATCAAGTACTCGAATATTCTTGACTTTATTAAGGATGACTATTTCATGAAATCTGTCTATCTTTTCCCGGAAATAACAAAATTTAAGAATAAGATGAGGAAATGAAGGATACTTTTATCTGGCTTAGTTGAAAAAGTTTAACAACATTTTTCTTCAGAGTTATTGGACTTTATAAGAATTAACAACTTAAAAATCCTTTTGATATTATGGGGAAAATATTTATAAATTTTTAAAGCCGCGATTATTGCCCGCAAGTTGTAATAGCTATAATACTATGATTAATGTTATATTAAGATGTTTTATAAATACAATCAAAATAATAGGTCTGTTAGCTCTGAAAAATTTGTTAATTTAATAAAATTTATTTCTGTTTTTTTTAAGCTTAGAATCAAATTTGTTAATTTTAATGCAATTTTTGTCAAATGTACAATAACTTAAGAATTAGTAAAACTGCAGTTTTACTTGTAATTATTCTATGATATAAAATTTGTTCAATTTATAGGGTCTCGGGAATTCTCCGCGGATATTCCGTAGAAGCCAAAAGCACTTCGGATACACTGGTAGTGACATCTACCGGCTAATAGCAGATACACAGAAAAATATATTTACACAAAAAATTTTATAAAATTTAACAAGTGAAATCACTGAAATCACTGAAAATTCTTAAAAAATTCTTAGTAAATTACAGAGAATAAAATTTCAATAATTATTACTGTTTTTTATTAAAACAATCTACAAAAACTACTGCATTTGAAAACAAAACATTGTTTTGGTATTTTTATAACTTTTAAATTCTCGGTTCCTTTTTTTTTGCAAAAAAAAAAAATTATTGTTTTAACTACATTTGCAGTTATTTTTAACCACATTTGTAGTTGTTTTTAATTAAATTTGTTTTTATTTAATTAAAAAAATGTACCAGATTTTTACTTTAAATATTAATATGATTTAAAAATAACACTGTGCAGCAAATTTTGGGTCATCGAATGTAGCCTCAATGATTTCAACACAGTATGAAAGTAGACCCTTAGAAAAGCAAAGTTGCCAAGGGGTTTGGCCTAGTTGGTTAGAAAAAAAAAGTTATGGCTACTTGAAATTTTTATTTTTTTTACCATTTTTTTAATATGAGTTCATATTAAAAAAATATTTTTTTTTCTTTATTGGCTTCCATTGCTTAAAACTAGATTTTTTGTGTTTTTTTTTACAAAATAGCACAATTAAAGCTTTTTTTTTTTTATTATACACTCAAAAAAAAGAAGTGCGGTACATATTTTTTCCGGACTTTTTCAAAAGTCGAAGAGTCAAATAATTTTAGCACTCGATCACATAAATAAATTAAGAAAATTTTATAAAGTTAAAAATATTTTTTTTCACCATTTTTTAAGAAAAATACAAATAAAAAATATTTAAGTAAACCATAAAACCAAAATAAGGAGAAGATTTGGATTTAGTTTAGTTGTTCTGACAAAATCTAATCTTATTATATTGTTCATTCATAATATTCATAATATTGTGCATTCATAATTATGAATGCACTTTGGTTTGTGTTTTCTAATTTAAACTACTTGGAAATTAAGTTTTAAGATATTTTTATCGTCGTATATAAATCGAGCATTCTTTTAAAACATTAAAGACAAATCGTTAAAATATAACATTATGATTTTTTTTCAAAAGAATATTGTAATTTTAAAACTGTCAATTTAGTCTCCCCCTTAAAAGGCAAGAAAAAACAAAAGCTTAGCTTTAACATTGCCTAATTGAAAGACAGTAACGACTGTGGAATGTACTTATTCGGTGGTTTAATACAAACATTTTGGTGTCTTAACTAACCATGCATTCACAAAATAATGTTATTGTTTTTTTATATTAAAACCAAAGAGTACTTGTGAGAAAATAGTGATGAGAAATTTTGTTAAAAAAAACAGCAACTGTACTCTAGATTAAGTTAAAAAATTTACCTCTTAACCCTGAAAGGTCATACTTCGTCAAATCGATGTATCAAAAATAAGTATGACTTTCTAGGATTAAAAATGTAAAATTTTACTTGCATGTTCATTCATTTTTTAAAAGAAATAAAATTTTAGCATAAATTGTGTCTTTTTGAACATAAAAACAAAGAAAATAAATATTTAAATATTTTTACTAAATAATTTTTCTGAGTGTATAATTAAAAAAAAAATTAAATAAATAGATTTATTTATTTGTAAAAGACAACATAAAAAGAAATTCTTAAAAAAGGAAATGAATAAAGAAAATAATATTTTTTTAATATAAACTCATCGTAAAAACGTGTTAAAAAATTACAAACTTTGAGAAGCCATAACTTTTTTTTTCTAACCAACTTGGCCAAACCCCTTGGCAATTTTGTTTTGCTAAGGGTCTACTTTCATATTGTGTTAAAATCATTGAGGCTACATTTTCTTGTTGCACTGTGTAATTGATTTAAATCAAAATGTAGCATTTACAGTTGATTATACCTACTTATTTATTTTCAGTGCAGTATACTTAAATAAGCCAGTATTTTTTTACTTATTAATTTTTTTTGTTAATTTCAATTGAATTTGGTTTCCCAAAAGTGTGTAGGAGTTTACAGGAAAATGCATTATTTTTGCCACTACTTGCGAATGAATCCAGAGTAGAAAAACAATAAAAGAATCCTTTCTGCCACGATCAGAAATTATTTTTTTTTAAATACTTACTTTTATGCACCTATACCCTATACCCACAACTCTGGGTATTTGGTCCGATTATCTTTGGTAATTTTGTCCTAGAAATATTGGGATTCCCGTACGTTTAGTGTTAACGCTTAACGTAAGGTATGTCAAATTTGTATGGGAATGACAGACTTCAACGTTGATTACTACCCGCACAAACACAGCTATTGTATAGCAACTAATATAGGGTCCGCCAAATAACTTTTTTTTTTTAAATGCTATAAAAAAAACTACTGAATATTTTCTCAAATTTCTATTTTTATTTGAAAGTACAATCCTTCCGGTTAATAATGGAAAAATTTCATTCAAATGGCTGCCTCGGCTGGCCATGCAGTAGCCTACACAATCGGTCCAATTTTTAAGCACATTATCGATTGTGTGCAGCTGTATTTCACCAATGGCTTCACGAATATTGTATTTAAAGCGTCAATTGTCTCTGGCTTGTCGGCGTAACACTTATCTTTGACAGCACCCCACAAATAAGAGTCCAACGGTGTCAAATCGCAGCTCCGAGGTGGCCAAACTATAATGCGGCTGATAATGCGATCTTCAAAAACAGGGCGCAAAACATCGAGTGTAGCTTCGGCTGTGTGGCACGTAGCGCCGTCCTGTTGAAACCAAATTGCCAATATCCTCCTCTTCAATTTTTGTGAACAAAAATTTGTTCAACATGGCCCGATAACGATCGCCATTGACTGTAACGGCCAGCCGAGGCAGCCATTTGAATGAAATTATTTTCCATTACTAACCCGAAGGATTGTACTTTCAAATAAAAATAGAAATTTGAGAAAATATTGAGTAGTTTTTTATAGCATTTTCAAAAAAAAATGTTGTTTAGCGGACCCCATATATCGAAAACTATGAGAAATAAATAAAACGTTTCTTTTCATAGGGTGCACTGAGAGTTATGACCATATATTTTCGATCATATGCTATGTGCATACCTATGTTAATATTTTAAACATTTTTCATATACACTTAATAATATTTTGTTATTTATTTTCAATCATTGTTTAATAATCGAAAAAAGTAGTAAAAACAATCAAAAATCGTTTAAAATAACCATACATTTTTAACTGGCAAAACGTTAGAAGAAAAAAATGATTTTTCTGGTTTGTTTTTCAAATTGAAATTTTTGTTTTTTTTGTATGTAATTTCAGAATACAACGGACACAGAGGCATTTATTTTTATTTTCTATGTGCGTATTTATTATTGAATAATTTTTTGTAATGTTTATTGAAATAATTTTGTATTTAAACAAACTATTTCAATAAAAAAAAAACAAAAAGGAATTATTTTAATTTCTATTTTAAGAAACAGAAAACATCAAATTTTTCATTTAACAGAAAATATCAATCAACTCCTGCTGAAAGTCTGTATTTTTTTATAGTTTGTTTTTTGAATGACTAATTCAAATTGTTAAAAAATATGTTTCTATAAATTTTGAATTGATTCTTCATTTAAAACAATCTCTACTTATTACTTTTAAAATAAACTACAGTCAGTAACGGAAAATATATTGTGAGCGTATATAAAAAAAATGATTTTTTTGAAAAAACAACTGATATTCCTTTTTCTATTATATTTCAAAACACTTTGGGGTACTTTAAAAAATTTTATTGTATTCGTAATGCGACGTGACGCCGTTTATTGTGATCAAGCACAACTTCTACACACCTTCCGTTTTTAAGAGACAACATTTTTCAAAGTGTGACCCCTGTGATACATATTTATATATATATCAGATCTGGATTAGGCCACTACTACAACTAAATCTATAGTTTTTCAAAAATCTGTGAGAAGGCTGTAAGCAGAAACATACTATACTTTTACGTAAATTTCTTTAACTCTAAAATACATTTTATTATTTTAAAAAAGAATGCAGTCATTTTAACTATCGAGTACCTTTTGCAAGTAACCACAATTCAACAACACTAATACCGCCATTGTCTTCACTGCAATACTTGCTTCTGTTCGTATCTTTCTTTTTGTAATTTGTATAGTTTCGTTCATTGTTTATGTCTTTTTGACCGCTTTGGGCGTTTTAAATATCACTGAATTCCGAAATCAAGGAGTAAAGCTTAAGCACACTGAGTACTTGTACTTTTTGTGTTATTGCTGTTGCATTTGTTGTTGCTTAGTTGTAGTTGTTGTTGATTATATGGTGGCCGATTAGCACGGATAACTCATAATTATTTTGTTCACTACACTCTACCTTTCTTTAATTTAACACACTAAAAAAGCGCAGGTGTAATTTTAAAAGGAATTGTTGGTATTTGATTATAAATTTGGATATGTTTAGAATTTCAATGGAGATTTTTTTTATTTATTTTGTTTTGTTGGTAAATTGGTGTTTAAAAGAATTTCTTTGGAATGT
Organism: Eustalomyia histrio; assembly: GCA_949748255.1. Taxonomy (NCBI): domain Eukaryota; kingdom Metazoa; phylum Arthropoda; class Insecta; order Diptera; family Anthomyiidae; genus Eustalomyia; species Eustalomyia histrio. Next base: position 19,776,701 of record OX456524.1, read on the forward strand.
AACGAATTTTAATTAAACAGCTTAAGAAAAACTTGTTATTTGAGGCATATGAAAAATGTTTGTAGTATTAAATATTTTTGCATGAAAGCCCCTGCAGGCTAGTCAGTAGCGTGCTAGCTTATCAGTGCGGGGGTCGTGGGTTCGATTCCCACCAGAAGCTTGTTTGTTTTCGCTACAACGAGCCGATGGCCTTTGTTGCTAATGCTCGGTTAGGGATTCAGGATATAATTTGTAACTATATGATTTATCTAGAAGTTTGTTATTTAGATAGTAGCTTTAATTAACCATATAAGGCCCTAATGACTCGGTTATGTAAATGAAGATTAAAAAAAAATGAAGTTAACACATCATCATAATCTATTGGATTTATAATTTTATTTGAAAATTTTACACACAATATTGATACCGAGTGCCAATACTTTAAAGAAATATCTTAGTAATCAGCTTGACCCCCCTTTATTGTAAATTTATATTTCGTTTCAAAGTTTTTAAAAGTTTACTTTCAACGTATGTGCAATATGGAATTATTTAAAAAAAATATTAATCATACGCAAATAACTACTATTTTGTTTGCCGAGACAATTGGTTAAATGTTTTGGTGTCAGTAAGAATATGTTGTCTGTGGGTTAGACATTTCAAAATTGTAGGGATTTATAAAAAAAATAGACTACTAGAATTATGTTTTATCAGTTTTCCATTAGGGATATATAGGATACATATCAACATTAATTTAAATTTCTGCCCAAAACACGACCACCAATGGGAAAGAATGGTCAATTTATTAACCTCTACCATTAAAATATGGAACAGTTTGTTTTTCAAAAACATATTCAACTTTTTGCAAATTTGTTACAATATTTAAAATTTTATAACTTAGAGGGATTAAAATATTTTTTTTTTCAAAATCATAACATATACTTTACAATAATCAAGAGCGCTTTGAACAAAAAACACATTGTTAAACAAACATGGTACATATATAGACAACGAGGTAAGCCATACAAAAATCTTAAGTTTTTAGAAGGTTTTAAAGTAATTGTCCCAAAACTCTACAACAAAACAGAAAAAAAAAGAAAAGATTAAGAACAGAAAATGCTACAAAATTTATTAACAACCACCTCGTTGCCTCACTACTACTACAACTACTATTACTATATACATTTACATACACAATAAAGAATCACTACACTCCACTAAATTGTATGAAATGAAAAACATAAAAATTAAGCAAACAAAAAAAACCTTTAGTTTGACTTTAGGGCATGAATATGCATACAGTCTACATTTTAAAGCGTAAAACATAAAAAAATAATAACAACAACAAAAAAATAAAAAAAAAATAATGACAACAAAAATAAAACTCACAGAAATAACGACAGAACAACCATGAAAATTTAGAATAAAAGAAAATAGAGATGCCATATCTCCCCAAGATAACAACCAATATTTCGTTTTTTCCTGTTTCTTTCTAAACTTATTGGCCAATAAAAAAACTACCGTCTCTTTAAGCAAAATTCTTTAAAGTTTAAAATTATAATAGAAAAAAATAAAAAATACCAAATTACTTTGTATGTTGCTCGTTTGATTGTTTGTATTGTGCCAAGCAGTAGAAGTGATGAAGACAATAATTTAAACATTGTTACATTAATGAAAGCTTTGCTCTTCATTTATACTTGCAAATACCCTTATAATAAAAAAATCTATAAAAATACAAACACACACATACAAATGCATTAACAAATATTTTATACATTATACCTACATTGTAAAATTCTACGCTTAAAAAAATTTTAACTTAAATTTAAATAGGAGTTAAAGAAATTACAATGATCATTTTTTTTTAGATATAAAAAAGTTGTTATTTGCCTAACTAAGAACCTTTGGTAACATTTTTATATTTTTTTTATTTTTCATAAATCGATAGTACTTACATCTCCACAAATGTATCAAGCTAAAACCAAATTCCCCAGCAAAACCACACATTACCAAATAATGGGTAAAGTAATGTATAGCCATAGCGGCCGATGGATTACTTTACACCTTACCTCATTGATGAATTTTACTGGCGATCAGCCTCAAAGTAATGTATATACCTATTACTTTAGAGGTGATAATGTAAGGGGTTACTTATATGGATACAAGAATGGAAAAAGTAATGTGTCTAAAAATAGATTTTTAAAAAAGAGGAATTTTTATTAAAAAAATTTATTACAAATATGTTATTTAAATTATTTGTAATTAAAAATAATGTGGTCAAGATGGGAATCGAACCAGGAAAATCTGGTTGCCAGCCAAGAACTCTGATTGCTTTAAACTTAAATGAATTGTTGCACTTCGTTTTTTCGCTAGTGTTGTCAAAACAAACATACATTACCCTTTTGCTTACAAAAAACACAAAGTAATATCTTAAAATAGATTTTCAAAAATATTTCAATTATAACTTTACATTTATAAATCATATATTACGTAATCAATAATGAATAACTAATTACTTTATGCTTGAAAATAATGAAAAGGTAACGAGCTATCATTACAAGGTAACGCATGAGAATATCGCACTTCATGACCAAAGTTTTGGTGGATCCATTATGTGTAGATTTCAATTTAAAATAAAGTTTTCGCAAACCTTTTTCCGAAAAGTTTGAGAGCTTAATTTTGATCAAAAATATAAAAGCTAAAAAAAAAAAATATTTTTCAACATAATCTTCTTATAGCTCAATAGACTTAGTCCAACGTTTCTCCAATTTTTGTATTCCTTTCAAAAAATAGGATTTTTCGAGGTATTTGTTTGATCAATAATTTCATCGTTGGAGCTTAATTTCTTACCACTGAGCCATTTCTTTAGGTTCGGAGATAGTCACTGGGAGCTAAATCCAGAGAATAAGGCGAATGAGTGGGCAATTCGTAGTCTACTTCATGGATTTTTGCATGGAAACTAAGCTGTCACACGATTCCATTGGTGGTCGATTGTGAGCAATCGCGGCAGCCATCTTGCGGAAAGCTTTTTTTACCCAAGTGATCGTTGAAAATTGAAGCCATGTGAAATGCCTATGTCTTCCACAATCTATCGTACATTCAATCTCCGATCGGCCAACACCATATCGTGAATTTTTTCAATTGTTTTGGGTGTAGAGACCTCAACTGGGCGTCCAGAACGTTTGGCATCTTCCATGCTTGTAAGGCCACAACGAAAGTCAGTAAACCACTTTTTTACCATTGAAATCGATGGTGCAGAGTCCCCATGGTATTTATCAAGCTTATCCTGGGTTTGATTGACGGTTTTTTTTCGCAAAAAATAATGATTAATGAGCACTCGAAATTCACTTTTTTCATTTTAGAAAAAATCTACGAGGTTGTATGTTTTAAACAGCTGTTAAACGCAAAGTAAATGACGGAATTCGCTCGAAATTTAACAGTAGTATATTAAGAGGTGGTACTTGATGGGAGCAGTGTTGCATTTCATATAAATACGAGGGAAGTTCGAAAAGTCACGGACTTATTGATCCGCCCTCGTAATACTAAAACATCTTTGTTGCGCTACCTTAAAATTAAAAAATTTAAATATTTTCTATATAAACATACTAGTTTGTTATTAAAAATAACACATATTTAGATGAAAGTTTTTACATATTTTTCCAGTCCATCTTAAAGATATTTGTATTTTTTCTACATAATTTGAATCAAAAATTGAGCTCTCTTAAGAAAAATATAATTAAAGTTGTAAAAACATATACAAAGTCATTGGCTATAATTTTTAAGCTAATTGGAACTTCGTTAAGAAATTTTAATATGAATGATAATTTTGAGGAGGATAAATTCATGTAATTAAAAATAATATTAGAATAACTTGTAAATTAAGACAAGTATTCCCAGCATTTAAGCTTCTTCAAAGCTTAAAAAATGTTTTTTAAAGTCAGCAAGAAATTTCGACACTTTAAAAATAAATTAAAAAAAAAAAATTCTTTATCAAAATCTCAGAAGGTTTTGTCTCTTTCACTAGCATGTATTATTTTTGTAATACACTTATATTTAGAAGTTAGTACTATAGTTAAACGTTGTATATCCCACTTTAAAGTTTTTGTACTAATTTTTAGCATAAAATCAGTTTTGAGTATAAATTCCTTCTATTCTCAATATACAAATTACAAATTTAATAACTGATTTTCGCTGTTGATTTTAGCAAATTAATTCTTAGCTTTGTTGGTCAATATCTGATTTCTGATTAAATTTTTCCCGAAAGTGCTACAAATTATTTTTAATAAGTTTTTTTATCCATGTTATTGTACACTCATGTAAACAAGTTTGCAATAGTTATAAACAAATCTGTAATTGTTGCAAAAAAGTAAACTAATTTTCAGACAGCAGATAATTTACTTAATTTTATCAAAACGAGTCTAAAATTTTTAGAAAAAACTAATAAATAATTAGTATATTAATTTTTTTTTTAAACTGAAATTTATATTTAATATTATTTGACTTTTTTCTTATATTTTAGATTTTTTCTTAAAAAAAACTGATCTCAGTTGTGAAAAAAAAATTGTAAAATTTTTTGTAATTTTAGAAACTTTGTTATAAAAAATTATTAAATTATTTTGCTAATAACTAAAATTTAGTAAAATTTTTGTAAGCCCTTAGTGAAAAAGTCAAATTTTTTTACTAAATTATTTCTATATTAATTTGTTAAAATTCTAATTTATTTTTAACCCGTTAAAAAACTGCTCAGTTATGAAAATAAAAAATTAGTTTTTTTTTGCTAATTTCAGCAACTTTAATTTAAAATATTAGTAAAATATTTTGCTGAAATCAGCAACGAAAATTAGTAAAAAATTTGTAATTTATATGAGAGAATAGGAGGAACTTTTACTTTTACTTAAAATTAGTACAAAAATGTATCTTTCTACTAACTTTTTTTAAAGTGTATAAATGAATCGATGGCGTTTGGAAAGGAACCCTATCTATTACAAATAACATAAAACAATTTCAAATTCCAGGGTTACAATAAAAGTGTGGTAAATATTTAAATCAATTGAATTTTTAAATTTTACTATAATTTTTCTTTAAGTGTGCTAACAATTATAGTCGTATACAATCAAGTTTAGTTTGTTTGTATGTAAGTAAACTATTCGAAATATACTAGACCTGGGTCGTCATCATTTTTGCCAGAATGTTGTTGAACATGTGAGTAAGTAAATATGAATAAGTGTGTGTGTGTGTGTGAATTTGTCTTTGTATGTGTGTGGGTATGGACTGTCTATCATTTTGTTTGTATATGTTAACGCAAAAGTTTGCGTAATGAAATTTGCATAATTTGGCTGTGAATTTTATACAACTCTACATATTTACAAACAAATAGACTAACATACATACAAACATTCAAAGGGGATCACTGTTGCCAACTTTTTTCCCTGAAAATATCGTTAAATTAGACAAAAGAAATTTAGTGATACATAAATCGCATAAATTTTTTAAACTTTAAAAATTTTCTTGAAAAATTAACGTAAACTTCAGACACAAAAAATAATACCAAAAATATAATAATTGCAAAAAATCTCTAGATTTCAGAAGAAAATAGCTAAATGGGCAACAGTGAAGAGGGCGGTGGGAATATAAAAACACAAAGAACGGACATTCAAACATATGTATTTGCAGAATTGTTGTGCAAAATACTTACATATTTACAATATGTAATGTTATGTATGGATATAAGCAAATATGTTTTCTTGTTTTATCAACATGCTTTATATACATCCTTTTGAAAAATCATACACATTCACGCTCAAATACTCTCATAAACAGAGTTGAATTTGTTAAGGATCAAGTATTTTCTTTTGATTTATTTCTCAACTCTTTACTGCTATACATGTTTCCTTTAATTCAAGTGATTATTTGTGTGCGTGTGTTTATGAATTTTGTTAGCAATGTTGTTGCTTGTGTTGATGTTGCGTGTTCAAGTTCAATTGTGCCATTAGTTTTAACTTAAACAAGGCCATAAAATTGCTACAAAAATTATTAAACGAAAATCTAACAATTTTCAGCCATTAGAAGGCTTTTAAACTTTCTTTAATACAACACAAAACCCATAACTAACAACAATTTTATTATATTTTCACTACAACTTCATTATTATAGTCATTAAATCGAGTTATTAGGGCCATCAAATGAAATCAGGACAAACTATAAAATAAAAAGGAAAATAATGTCAACCCCTTTCTATTTTGCGTATGTAAATAAATAAGAATGTTCTTAGTGTCTGTGTGTATGTGTGTATGAGCCTGATACTTCCAGACGTTAATTTGATTGCCTAAATTATTTAAAAACAGAAAAAACATTTCTTGATTTTTCTTTTTTACTTATTGACTTAAATTGTTGTTTGTGACATTTTCTTGTATTGTTATGCCAATTTTTTTTTTTTTTGATAGAAGTTTGTTTATTTTTATGGCGTTGTTATTAAAAAACCTCTAAAACCAGTTTAGTGGTTTATTGGTTAATAGAAATCATATTTAACTTTTGAAGGGATGATTTAAAAGAAGATGAGCCAAGATTGCTACTTCTTTCGTTCTTTTAATATGTTGCTGTGCAAAGGAACCTAAAGTTTTGTGATTCCTCTTTCAGTTAATAAAACCTTTAAACTGATACTCTTATTCCAATTTTTCCCAATCGATAAATATTTAAATTAAATGGATTGCAATAGAATGAAATTTACCGACAAGTTTCTGATAAAATTTTTGTATTTAATAGAAAATATGAGGAAAATTAATAGGTATAATAGATTTAATGAAAAATATTAATCATACGCAACCGAACTCGCTATGGAATAAAAAATACAAAAAATTACTTATACGCAACCAAACACTACACTCACCAAAAAAAGTCTGTAATGGCAACTGAAAATTTTGCTGTTATTACAGGAAATTTTGCTAATTAACAAGACATGTCTGCTGACGTGTAGTACAATGCAATTTGTAGAAAAATTAGCTGCCGCTACTAAATTTTAGTAAACATAAAGTGGAATTTAAAATCTGTTTGCTAAAATCAGCAAAAACATTTACTAAGTATTATTATTAGTGCATTTCAAATATATTTTTTTTATCGAACATCAAAATTTTTTTTATTTTATTTATTTTTTTTTTCAAAAATTAAAAAAAAAATCACAACCTTAAAAATTGTAAAAAGAAACGAATGTATCATTTTGTTTTAATTTCTTTTTTGAAAAATCTTTTAGTAAATTTTTTTACTTGTAAGGTAAATTTTAAATGTTTCTGAGGCTGATTTTTAGAAACAAAAAGACTTTTTAGTGCTTTTTTAATCCCTTTTTTTTTGTAATCTATGTAACATTTTAAGGCAATTTAATTTTAATTAGAAATAACATTTTCTTCAATATTCATTGAAAATGTAATTTTTGGAATTTTCGCCGGGAACGTGGTAAAAATGGGGGGCTAAAAATAAAAATATGGGTTGCCTGGCTAAGTCACTCATAAGATGCTTTTTGGGATTTTCGGCAGGAGCGTTGTAAAACGGCTAGTTCAAACCTCTTTGGCTAGAAAACCGAAATTTGAAAAATTAGTGTAATTGAAACACTATACAAGGGGAACGAAATGGAATGGAAAAGGGAGTCAGTGGAATTGAAATACTAAATAACATAACTACAATGAAATATAACAGAGAACGAGTGAAATTGAAACACTATACAAGAGTAACGAAATAGATTAGACTAAGGGAATGAAATTGAACAAGTGGAATTGAAACATTAGACAAGGAGAACGATATGAAATGGTACGGGGAAAGAATAATGAGGGAAATCAAATGGAACGGCGAACGTGCGGAATTGAAATACAAGTCAGGCGGAAAGAAATGGAGTGAAAGAATGTGCGATTCTAATATAAACGCTAGGCAAGGGGAATGAAATGGAATAGTGCGAGCCTAGGTTTTATTTACTTTTATCGATTTGAAAACACTTTTTATATTTTTTTTTTTTAATTTTTACGTTTTTCTAAAACTTATCTAGGAGGCGAAATTATTTTTGTAAATTGCTGGATTATTTAAAATTTAAAACTTTACTAAAAATGTTAATCCAAATAATTTAATTATTATTGATAAAAAATCTACAACTAATTAGTCCCTTCAATTCTTGAGTCTGCACAGAAAAAATATCAGAAAATTTAAATTCGATTTCTCATAATTTTTTGTTTGAAATGTTTGTAAATTGTTATCTTTTATATAAAAATTTTTTAAAAATAAAAAGTAAATTTTGTGATAATTTTTTCTGTGCTCTTGAGCGAAAAATTAGAAATTTATAATATATGTTCCCTGGAGCATGGAATAATTCACTGATAAGGTGGCTTTTCGCCAAGAACGTGGTAAAAAAATGCCAAAAGTAAGTCCCTTTTATTTTGGTAGCGACAACTAATTTCAAATTATTATCATAATTAGTTTTAGCATATTTATTGTAATGCAATTAATGATTTTCCTGATAAATATAAATTCAAATTGATTGTTGAATAATCTGGGTATTGCAACCAAAATTCAGTTGTATTAATCGAATTTTGTGGTGGAAACCAATATTTAGTTGTACCAACTGATTTTAGTGGAAGTAACCGAATTTCAGTTGAAAACTACTAAAATTTTTCTCTGTGTGTGGAAATTAAATTTTATAAGACTTTTACGTATAAGCATTATGGAATTATTGAACAAAATATAAATCATACGCAACCCAGCACATCTGTTTACCGCTTTGAAAATTCAATAATGGCAAGTAAATAGTTTTTAATATAAAAGAAAGATCGAAGATTTATGAAGAAAAAGTTGTAAAATTTTTCTAAATAATTTTAAATTCACCTCTGTATTTTTTATTCGTTTATTACATAGCCCATCATTTGCAGGCCTTATATGGCTAATAAAAGCTACTAAATAAAAACTGCTTGCATGTAAAAATTTAAAAATTCAGTGAACTGTAAAAATTCAAGGTTAATTAACAATCCAATCCTTTGCATATTATTAAAATTCGTATTTTCCATTAAGATATCGTATGTGTGAATGTATGTGTGTTATAAAATAATAATGGCTTAATATGCCATTATGAAATCATATTGTTTTGATTTTAATTTCTATATATGTAGTAATTTATAGATTTGTTGATTATTTTTATTATTGTTGCATGACAACAACAATACCAGCAACAGCAACAGCAGCAGCAAAAACAAAATTTAAATTTGCATTAACTATTAGTATGACGGAAGAAATATGTATGATTAATGTTTGCATGTAAATTTTGAATATGTATTATAATTTAAATACCCGAGTAAAAACGTTTATAACATATATAATCACATCAGGTCTTATCTAATAATATATTAACATACATTACCATAATATATAATTATACACTCAGAAAAAAAAGTTAGTAGAAAAATTTGTAAACGGTTTTCAATCCCACTTTACTGATTTTTAGGAAAAAAAAATTTTATTTAGCAAATTTTACATATTTCAAATTACAGAACTTTTACAGAATATTTACAAATTTTTGTTGCTAATTTCAGAAATCATTTTACAAATTTTTGAAAACCAATTATCTAAAATTAGCAAAAAAAATTTACTAATTTTAAAAAAGTGGATATTGAAGGAAATGTTATTTCTAATTAAAACTTACACCTACAAACTTAAATTGCTTTTAAATGTTACATAGATTACAAAAAGGGGTCGGAAGTGAATATACCGACTCATGTCTAAAAATAGGACATCCACTTTAAATAGCACTAAATATTGACCTTTAATTAAAAAAAATTGGCTAAAATAGTTTTTAAAACAGAAATTACCAAATAAAAACAAAATGATTAATTCGTTTATGTTTTGACAATTTTTAAGATTTTTAAGCCCTTGATTTTATTTTTAATTTTGTATAAAATATTTTTTGAAAAAAACAAATCAAATAAAAAAAATTTGATGCTCGATAAAAAAATAATATATTTAGTGAACTTTTTTGCTGATTTTAGCAAACCGATTTCAAATTTCACGTTAGGAAAAGTTTACTAAAATTTTGTCTACTAATTTCATTGTACTACACATCGGCAGACAAGTGTTGCTAAGATTAGCAATAAAAAATACCGCTGGGTTCAAATTAGCAAAATTTTCCGTAATAACAGCAAAATTTTCAGTTGCCTTTACAGACTGTTTTTAATGAGTGTATCAAATTATTTGTTTATATGGCGAACATGTGCGCGGCAAATAACCTCGTGATTAGTGGATCCCTATTCCCGCACAAACCTGTCCATAAGGTAACATGGGTATCGTCTGATCACGTAACTGAGAACCAGATTCATCACATCACAATCAGTCGGAAATGGCGTGGGTCTCTTCTGGATGTAAGATGCAAACGAGGTGCGGACATCGCAAGTGACCACCATCTACTTATAGCAAGTGTTCGTATCAAAGTGGCAGCAGTCAACAAAAATTTCCAAACAACAAAGAGAAGATTCGATGTAAGCAGACTTAGAAATCCCACCGTAGCCTCAAAATATACTACCGCATTACAACAATCCCTTACATCAACCTCATATGAACAGCGGAAAGATTGGCAAACCACTAAACGTATAATTACTGAGGCTGTCCAAAGATGAACAGCGTGATCTATGTGCCGAGTATTATTCCTCAATGTTATCCCCGAGGCAAAACTATGACGAGTCTAGAGTATATGTAACTGTACCACCCATGGAAATATACGAAATATATCCACTACTACACCAACAGTATCTGATATTATATCTGCCATTAAGACGTTCAAGAACAACAAAAGTCCAGGAAATGATAACATATCTTCGGAGCTTCTCAAAATAGATCCTGAAACTAGTGTACAAATTTTGTTTCCTTTAATAGAAGATATCTGGAAAAATGAAAGCCTACCTGAAGAGCTCAAAGAAGGCATAATAATAAAGTTGCCAAAAAAGGGAGACCTAACTAACCATAACAACTGGCGAGGTATCACTCTGCTCAGTATGGTAACCAAAAGAATCTCTGATGTTATAACAGTCAGAAGGCAACAAGCTGGATTATGTCCAAACAAAATCATGTATTGATCATGTCAACACACTCAGAATAATAGTGGAACAGTCGGTCGAATAGCGGTCTCCTCCACATCTAATATTTATTGACTTCGAAAAAGCGTTCGATACTCTTAATCACAATGTCATTTGGAAATCCCTGCAATGTAAAGGTGTCCCACAGAAAATAATTCAACTCATTAAAAGCATGTATGTTAGAGCAAGTTGTCGTATTCAGCACGAAGGCAAACTGAGCAGAAAAATTAATGTTGCGTGATGTCACCACTTTTATTTAACATTGTGTTAGATATTGTCATGAGCCATGCTATGTCGGATAATAGAGGTATTAGTTGGGGACTTCAAAATCGGTTGAATGATCTTGAATATGCTGATGACATTTGCCTTCTCTCTCACCGATACTCTGATATGAACATGCAACTGCAACGTCTTACGGAACTGGCCAATAACGCTGGTCTTAAGATTAATATTGGCAAAACTAAAGTGATGCGAATAAACACGGAGAACTCAAACACCTTTACAATTGATAATGTGCCTCTGGAGGAGGTTAATTCGTTTTGCTACCTCGGAGCTGTCATCACAACATCAGGCGGTTCGGGTGCAGATATTGCCAATCGAATAAAAAAGGGGACTCAAGCCTACGGCCAACTTAATAAGATATGGAACTCTTCAACTCTCTCTCGCCGTGTTAAACTAAATATCTTTAATTCCAATGTCCGATCTACATTATTATACGGATGCGAAACGTGGAATGCAGCCCCTCGTGATATGCATGCCCTGCAAGTTTTTATAAACAAATGCCTTAGAAGAATTATACAAGTCTTTTGGCCACAATACATATCAAACAACAATCTATGGCATCAAACGAACCAATCCCCCATAACTGCTGAAATACAAAGGCGAAAATGGAACTGGATTGGTCACACCATACGAAAACCGGTCACAGATATTGCCAGAACAGCGATCGAATGGAATCCTCAGGGCAGCCGTAGAAGAGGTTGACCACCTCATACATGGCGAAGACAAATTGAAATCGAAATGTCAAAAATGCAAACTAGCTGGAATGAAGTAAAAAACATCGCTATGAACAGATCCAGATGGAAAGATTTTGTTGAGGCCCTGTGTTCCTTATAGGAACGACGGGAACATATACATATATATGGTATACGCTGTAATTATATATGGTTCCATATCTAGGGTATTTTAAATATGTAATTAAATATAATAATATGTGGATCCATGACAATGGTTCCAGACAGGGAATATTTTTTTTATTTAATTTATTTTTTTTTCCTATTAATTTTTTTACAAAACTCAAAAAAAACTCAAATTAACCCTTTCCGGGGCAAAAATAACTTTACATTTTTGATGGAATATACATAAGATATAATTAAGTTCTTATAATTAATTATATAATCTCTTTGATTTCAAAAGTATTGTTACTGGTGAAAATTTATATTTTTTGTGTGGGCGCCCCGGTAGGCTAGTTGGTAGCGTGCTAGCCTATCAGTGCAAGCGTCGTGGGTCAATTCCCACCAGAGGCTTTGTTCTGTTTTCGCTACAACGAACCGATAGCCTTTGTTACTAGTAAGGTTACTAGGATATAATTTGTAATAATATGTATGATTCATATTTTTTTTGTTTTAAATATTTTTATTTTTTCTCCACACTTTTTTTATTTCGTAAGATATTATCATATAATCAGATAGGTAAAGGATAATTTAGTCTTATAAATTCTGACATATGTTGCATTTTTTTCAAATTCCTGAATATATAATTATATATAAATTCCGAAGATATAATTATATAGTACAAACATCAGGCATTATGTGTAGCAAGCAGTGAGTGGCTGAGTCTGTTAAGCGGTCAACTAAAACTCTGGCAGACCGAGTTCAAATCCTGCCCAAGGTATTGTTTTTTTTTACGAATTTTTATTTTGTTATTTTTATAAACTAGATTCCATATAATATATTGTTGAATCTAATCTAATCTGATACAATCCCCAAGTGTATTGCCAGATCTTATTTGATCTGCCATTTTTTGGACCAATTAAGATCTTACTAAATTCCCAAATATATTGCGGTATCTAATTTGGTCTGCCATTTTTGGAATCAATATAGATCTTACTAAATTTCCATATATATTACTGGTTCTATTTTGGTGTGGCATTTTTCGGGTCAGCAGATATTAAATAATATCAAATTGGATTTGATAAAGTACTGCGCCCGAACAATTTTTATTTACTTGGGTATATACAGTGCATATGTGTTTGGGTGTGTGTGTGCGTTTGTGTGGCACATGAATACAATAAAATGATTGTTTTATACCTTTGATTTTATTATTTAATGTTGCCTGACAAAAATCAGTTGAAGCAAAAACAACAAAAGAAAAAAAAAAATATTTGTAAAAACAAGTTAATTTTGGGTGGAGGCTGGTCAATACAATAAAATATTAACAACAAAATGGAATCTATGTACTACGTGTAATTTTGAAATATTTATGTATAAGTATGTGTGTTGTTTTTTTTTCTTTGTTTTTGTTAATATTTGGAGAGCATGTTATTTTCAATCCCCAATTAGTTGAAACGGTAAAGTATGGCGTTTATTTGTATAAGTGTGTGTGTGTGTGTATGTTTGTACTTTCAACAAAAAATAACAAAAATACAAACGAAAAATTAATAAATAAGTTGGGGGGGTCTTAAAACATTACACAATGCGTATGGTAGTCAGACAGGGTTGCCTCAGCAACAGAAATTAACGCAGGCGCAAATTAATACACACACACACACAAATTCACTTATAATATAATACACACATACGTATACTGCTAACGTTAATAGCAAAACATTGTTGTTGAACCAAAAATAATGAAAAAAAAAAAAAAAATAACCAACAATATCTTCCGCGTATAAACAATGTTCCTTTACTGAGGACTCTGATAATAACAGCAGTAATAACAGAGTGGGGCCAGACCATAACGAAAAATCAAAAACAATAGCAAAGGAACAGGAAAAGTTAATGAAAATACTACAACACAAAAAAAATGTAATAAGTGAAGATAATTATAGTTAAAAAGAAATTGTGAGCAAGGTCTACAAAAACCGAAGGATATGCAGGGTTATAAAGTCACACTTACACACACACACACACGCAATTAAAAGTATATTTCTGTTTAAGGAAATTCCTTTTTGGAAAAAAATTTAAAATTTATTGTTTGCATAAGAATAAAAATCAAATATTCTCTTTTATTTTATTATAAAATTATCTCACCTCAGAATATTTTGATATGCAAACATTAAAATACAGTGGTTAGTTGAATGAAATAAATACTAAAGTTACTTTTATTACGTTCCATTGAGGCATTTTTATAGAAAATCATTGCAAAAATTAAAGTTATGTGATAAATATATAAAAAAAGTGTACACAACCAAAATACAAAAATAAAATGAATACTTATCCGTATTATACACTCGAAATAGTTTGTCGGTTGGTTAAACAGAAAAATTTGTTACCTAAATAAAGTGTATTCCTAATTTTTTGCGTAGAATATTAAAGGTAGAAACAGAGTTCACTCACCAAAAAAAGTTTGTAATGGCAACTGAAAATTTTGCTGTTACTACGGGAAATTCTGCTAATTTGAGCCCAGCGGTATTTTTTGCTAATCTAGCAACACATGTCTGCTGACGTGTAGTACAATGAAATTAGTAGAAAAATTAGTAGCCGCTACTAAATTTTAGTAGACTTTTTGTAAAGTGGAATTTAAAATCTGTTTGCTAAAATTAGCAAAAAAAATTACTAAATACTAATAATATTAGTACAAAGTTTTAGATTAATTTTTTTTATCGAGCATCAAAAATTTTGATTATATTTTTTAAAAAATATTTTATACAAAATGAAAAAAAAAAAATCAAAGGCTTATAAATCTTAAAAATTGTTAAAACATAACCGAATTTATTATTTTGTTTTAATTTGGTAATTTCCTTTTTGAAAAATATTTTAGTCAATTTTTTTTTTACTTTTAAGGTTAAATTTAATTGTTTTTAGGTCTGATTTTTAGAACTAAAAAAACCTTTTTAGTGCTATTTTAAGTGGATGACCTATTTTCAGACATGAGTCGGTATCTTCACTTTCGATCCTTTTTTAATCCTATGTAACATTTTAGGGCAATTTAAGTTTGTATATAAAATTTTATTTATTAGAAATAACATTTCCTTCAATATCGAATTTTTTAAAATTATTAATTTTTTTTTGCTAATTTTAGCAAATCGGTTTTCAAAAATTTGTAAAATGATTTCTGAAATTAGCAAAAAAAATTTGTAAATATTCTGTAAAAATTCTGTAATTTGTAAAATGTAAATAGCAAAAAGATTTGCTAAATAATAATTTGTTTACTAAAAATCAGTACGAAAATAGTAAAGTGGGATTGAAAACCGTTTACAAATTTTTCTACTAACTTTTTTTTCTAAGTGTTAGCGTAAGTAGCTTAAGCCAGGTATCGGTATGAAACAAATATTCAAAGTTAATTAAAATTAAAATTTTGTATTTTTAAAATTCACAGTATATTTTTAGAGTTTGTTTTTAAATGAAGAATCAATTGAAATTCTTAGAAATATCAGTCGTAAACAAAACAAACTATAAAAAAATGCAAACTTTCAGTAGAAGTTCATACTTTCAGTTTAATGTAAAATTTTATGTTTTCTCTTTCTAAAATTAGAAATTCAAACAATGCCTTTTTATTTTTTTTTATCAAAATAATTTATTAAAATACAAAATTATATCCATACATATTACAAGAAATAGTTCAAATATACATTTTAGATTGTTTTAAACGAAATATTATTGTGAGTGTAACAAAATAAAGCTGAAGTCACTTAAGCCAATTGTAGATAGGCCTTGGTGTATTTTTGTGGTAATTTAACAATTCTTAATTAAAGAAAAAAATTTAAAAACAACAGTTTTATTTGTAATTCTTTTGAGGTGTAAAATTTGGTCAAACTATAAGGTCTCGGAAACCTCCCTGGACCAGGTCCATATCTAAAGGGTGTCCCAAGAAGAACGGAATTTTTAAATCTGGCAACATTCGAAGTGTCATTGTTTGACATTTGAACAATTGTTATTGTTTGCTAGTAGAAGGTACGAGGTTAGTAAAAATGGAGTGCTACACGAATGAACAACGCATTCTCATTGTGAAATTGTTTTACCAAAATGGTGAAAGTTTTGCGGCTACAGTTCGCAAATTGCGATCAATTTGGGGTCACAATAATGCTCCAAAAGAGTCAACTGTAAAGAGATTAATGGATAAATTTGCCGAAACTGGGTCTGTTAGTGATATAAAGACAACAACGCGCCATCGACCAGGTCGATCGACCGAAAATGTCGCAGCTGTACGTGATGATGTCGCTCAAACTGCATCCACCTCAATTCGACACCGAGCTTAGCAAATTGGTGTCTCCAAATCCACTTTGCAGCGAATTTTGACGAAAGATTTGCATCTTCATGCATACAAAGTTCAATTGACTCAGGAACTGAAGCCAGCGGACAGCGAAGGGAGTTCGTTAATTGGGTATTGGAGAGACAACATGAAAATGCTGATTTTGCCGATAAAATCATCTTCAGTGACGAGGCCCATTTTCATCCTGATGGCTTCGTCAATAGGCAGAATTGTCGCATTTGGGGTGAGGAAAATCCTCGAGTGATTCACGAGAAGCAAATGCATCCTCAACGTGTCACTGTGTGGTGTGGTTTTTGGGCCGGAGGAATCATTGGACCTTTTTTTTATGAAAATGAGGCAGGTCAAGCGCAAACAGTCAATGGTGTTCGGTATCGTGAAATGATAACCAGTATTTTCTTGCCTAGAATAAAAGAAATGAATGTGGAGGGCATGTGGTTCCAACAAGACGGCGCCACATGTCATACAGCCAGAGAAACAATTCAATTGCTACATCAGTCATTTCCCGGTCGTGTTATTTCGCGTTTTGGAGATCAGAATTGGCCGCCTAGATCGTGCGATTTAACACCATTAGATTTTTTTCTTTGGGGTTTTTTGAAGTCGATGGTTTACGCGAATAAGCCGACGACGACTCAAGCCTTAAAAGAGGAAATTGGACGCTGCATTAATGAAATACCGCAGCATTCATGCAAAACGGTCATTGAAAATTTCATTAAAAGATCGC
Source organism: Eustalomyia histrio (assembly GCA_949748255.1). Taxonomy (NCBI): domain Eukaryota; kingdom Metazoa; phylum Arthropoda; class Insecta; order Diptera; family Anthomyiidae; genus Eustalomyia; species Eustalomyia histrio. The sequence goes on from OX456524.1 coordinate 19,793,924, forward strand.
GTGCATGCCAGCAAAGCCGCGGCGGCCATCTGCACGATATATTGTTCCATACATAACCTCATTCTGTCTACTTTACGATATAATAAAGTTTCACGATTTTTTTTTTAATATCTGTGTATTATTTAAAATTTAATAATTGCGTTCTTCTTGGGACACCCTTTACTAACGGCATGCAAGTATACTTCGTCAAAGAAAAAATTTTTTCCGTTTTTCTCAATCTTTTTTAGTTTTCAAAATATGGGTCAATTTATAATGTTGAACCTAGAGCCCAAGGTCCCACAAAAGGTAATTTTTGGAAAGATATAGCGTGGTTGCGGTTAAACTTGGGGTAGTCGAAATTTTGTCCATTTTTCTCTATATTATATTTAGGGGGAAATATTTCATTATATTGATTAAAGAGTTTCATAGTTCGTTCGTAATTAATTTTTTTTATCATATTTCAGAAAAATTAATCACTTAAATACATATTTATAATTTCCCAAAAAGAAAAAAACAAAAAAACTTACAATTTATTTATTTATTTTTTATGTTTTTAAAAAATTTCAAAAAAAAAAACTTCATCATATATAATAAATATTAATAATTCTTCTTCATTATTATGAAGATTTGCTTTATATATCTTACTTAGTATTTTTCTTTAAAATTTTTTATATTTAAGAAAGGTTTCATAAATATGACGAAGAATATTATTAATTTTAATTTTCCTTCATAATATATATGAAGTGTTACATTGGACAAAAATCTATGAACTTTTTCATAAATATGATAAGGCTTTTTCCCTGAGTGTATCTGTCTTAATTTTCAAGAAATGGACCATTTTCCAAAATCAAAAGGAGACGAAATATTAGCGTCATCTACCGGGTAATAACAGAGACATGAAAATATTACATTTTAGCAATAAATGGGTCCTTAAAAATTGATTTTTAATATATTTGAAAGTTACAGCTCAAAATAAGTTAAGTCACTAAAGATCTTAAGTATTGTGTTAAATAAAAATAACTAAAATCTTTGATTTAAATCGGTGTTTTTCCAAATAATTTGTTAAAAATTAGACAAATATGTTGTTAGACAAATATGTTATTGATTTTACACAACTTTAAAATTATACACTTATGCGTATACGCAAAGAAAAAGCTTCATCATATCCATAAAATGTTAAAGAGATTTTAATTAAATGTAAGGTTTTTATGAACCATTTCATAAAGATATTTCATAATATTTGTGCACTTGTTTTAAATATAAATGAAGTTAAAATTTGATTAGAGAGGATTACATGCTTATCATAAAATGTGGCGTTCTTAGAGTTATTTTTATGGTCATTATTATTTCTTGCCAGTTATTAAATGTTTCATAAATATTTCTAAAATTATTCCATTCAACGTAATATTTGCTGCCAAAGTTGATATAAGGAGATTACTGTTTTTTTTTTATTAGATTGATTAAATTTCTTTGAGATTAAAAGTTTTTTTTCTTAAAAATTTGTGAATTGCGAAATTAATTCTTTGCATTTGAATATTTGTTAAAAACACAATCAGGTTTTGGATTCTTGAAAAAATATCAAAGGCTTCTATTCTATTCTAGAACTGTGAACAGTTTTAGATTCTGCATCTAAGGTAGTTTTTCTTTTAAGGCAAATTATAATATTCTTATGAAACTCGATTTTTTTTAACGCATGCAAAATTTTTCGTATGAACACTAAAGAATTTAAAAAATATAAATATTAATCATACGCACCCAAACATATATAACTTTTTTTACGTATGAGCACTATAAAATTATTTAATATATAATATAAATCATACGCAACCAGACACTGTTATTTTTAAAGATTTCAGAAAAATTTATATTACTCATTAAATATAAAATAATTTTTTATTATAATGTTAAAATATTCAAATCTGATGATGAAATCTTATCTTTGAATCAGAAATAATTGTAACGAAAATTTATTTAATATCTGAATGTGAGTCTGAGAGCTTTCGTATACGAATATCTTTAACAAAAATTTGTAATAGGAAATATGTTGTAACATATGAACAATTTCTAATAAAAAAAATAAAAATATTTTTTATCGTAAAGAAGAAATTTATCTGGCTAAGCATTAAAGATATTTTCTTAAAGAATTTTGCCTCTGGTATATTGTTTTGACACACATTCCTTATCTAGTGAAACACTGTAAATAATGAACAAATACCATTACAGTTACAGTTAACCACAGACAGGCAAGGCAGGCAGGCAGATGGAGGTAAAAATTAAATATGTACAGTTGTTTGTGAATGTAAAATGTCTATGTGTGTAGCGACAACAACAAAAAAAATTTTCAACAAATGTGCATATACATAAATATTGTCTGCGATAAGCTTTTGTTTTTGTCATAAATCTCATTTTATGATGAATTGATATGAACACCATAAAAAAAGCAAACAAACACACACACAATCATATAAAATAAAAATATATACAGATACACAAACATATAAAGAATATAACTATATGTATTTTGCATACATATATGTTTAATAGAGTGTTATTTATTTGTTAAGGAATTTTTTAAAAATGAAAATTATTAAAAATTGTATTAGTCAAAAACGGTTTAGAAGGTAAACTATCTAATTTGACGTTTCTACTTGCATTTGTGTTTCTATGAAAGATAAAGGCAAAAAGAGGAAAAACTCCATGCACGTAGAGAAAAAACTTGGCTGGGGCAATTATATTCGAAGAGCATCATGTATATTTGGGATTATGATTGTGCCAATCATAGTCGTACTATAATATAGTTATCATATTATGATAATAAAATAACCATAATTTTACCATAATATGGTCACTAAAGTTATAATATGATTCGAAACTATGAAAAAGTTCTTTAAATTTAAGAATATTTCCTTAAGAAATATTTTCCCTAAAAAAAATTGATATTAAGGACTTTTTCAAGAAATTTTCTTTGATTCCATGGACTTTTTAAAAGAAAAATACTTTTTAATTCTAAGGACTTTTTTTTGCAAAAAAAAAAAAACAGAGTCTATGGAAATTTTTTAATAGAAAAACTCTTAGATTCTAAGTACATTTTTTAGATAGTCCTCAGTCTCAAATTTTTTTCAATAGAATCTAATAATATTACTACTAGAAAAAGTCCTTAAATTCATGATGAAACGTCCTCAGAATCTAAGAATTTTTTAGATTATAAAGTTTTTTTAAGAATATATGAATTTTTATCTAAGAAAGCGTTTGTAGAATCTGAAAAAATTTCTAAAAATCTAGTATTTTGTGTACAGACTTTTTCTTATAAAAAATTATTTTATTAATATTCTGAGTACTTTACCACAAGATAGTCGTTATTTTACAAGAAATGAATTAAAAAATATAAAATCTTTATATAGAATTTTTTTGACAATGAACTGTTTAGTGTAAATTATAATCTTATATGCATAAGGAATTTTCAAAAATAAAACCCCACCGGGTTAAAACGATTTTAACATGGGTGACTGAACTGATACAATTTGTTTTATGAAAACAATGCAGTATTATTACTTTTAATGTAAGTCACGTTTTATTTGATTTATTGATTGCTGTCAGCATTTTATAGTTCCATAACTATCATATTTTTTTCATAGTCAGAATGTTTGTTACCACAGTATGGTTGCAGCCAAACATGTTATAAAATATTTATTTATTTATTTTATTAAACATATAATTGCAAATTATATTTTAATACCCTAACCGAGCACTAGCAACGAAGGCCTTCAGCTTGTTGTAGCGAAAACAGACCAGAGCCTCTGGTGGGAGTCGAACCCACGACCCCCGCACTGATAAGCTAGCACGCTACCAACTAACCTACCGCTCGTGTTCTAAAATAGAAAGTGATAATCATGAAATAATAAAATAGTTACTATAATAATCATGGTAGCGACTATATTGATGGTAAGAACCTATTTATTAAGAAATAACTTGATTCTTACAACCATACCCGAGTGCAGCAAGCGTAATATAGTAGCAGTGATCATGTTGCAACCATTTTTTTCCTCTGTGTGTGTCTTTCAATATGGGCTGTCAGCCCATTCTCAATAAATCAACCTAGATTGTTTCTTTTTTAGCTTTTTTCCATTTAAGTTGTTGGTTAAATAAGAGATATTTACAGTTAACGCCATAAGGCACATAGAATATTGATGAAGGTCGTAGAAATGTATTCCATTCGACTAATAATTTTATCAGTACCTAGTAACTTTAATAAGTGACTTTTTCTATGTATTCTACATAATTACCAAATAAAATAATTCTTTATTGGAAAAATTTCCATAATCTCAAGAATGGAAGAGAGAAAAACATTCCACAATTATAAAAATTTTAAACAAATTGTACAGTTCTAATGTACATATTTCAAATAATCTTGTGAGTAGACATAAAGTTTAAAATGTTTGCATTAAGATTTAATGCAAACATTTTAATTTTAATTTAGTGTAGTGAATGGTGGATAATTAGTCCGCAGATGTTGAAAACTTTAAGACTTACTTATATATACACTTTAAAAAATGTTGGTAAATTTACTACAGAGAAATGGGTAAAGTTTTGTGTAATAGTACGAAAATTCGGTAAATATACACACAAAATGCGTATAAATATTTTGTACACAATTTCATATACAATAATACACACAAAAAGTATTTTTAGACATAATGCGTTTAAAATTAAACACTTTGTGCCTAAAATTAGTATTCTTTTGTTAAATTAAAATTTTACGCACAAATTTTGTAAATATACTAACTTAGAATGGTAATAAATATTTTGACATTTTAAAATTGGAAAATATTAAAAAAAATAAAAAAGCTAAAGGCAAATAATAATTTTTCAAAATTATAAAAAAGTGAATTAATATAATATTTGTGAAAATTGGAAAATGGTCAAATACCAAAAAACCTAAACCTCCATACAAATAATTCATATTATTAAATATAAATATTACACAGTGCAACCCTTAAATTGGTTCCTCTTTCGTACCCGGTTTTTTTTTGAAGTGTATATCGACACCCTAAGTTTTTGCACCCAAACATGATTTTTTTTAAAAAAGGAAAATTTTTATGGAATCCATATATCATAAACCGTTCGGAATTTTGTTTTTATGTCTTTGGCAAAGTTGTAGATCCAAACCAAAGCAAAAAAATTCTCATATGGACAGACCCAAAAAAATTGCATCCACTGCATCAAAATTGCAAAAAATTGGGAAAAAATGCTATTTTTTTAATGATTTTTTCATGATTTTGTCCTGAAATGGCTTAAATACTGGGAGTCTAAGAAATCTTTCTTCAGCTAAATTATATCTAACAACAATATAAACAACTCTCTAGTACATGTCATCTTAATACGAACATTCCTTAACCCTAGAAAGCACATCTTTTTGCTCACACTTATTTTGCATAGCCAATGTTTGTCGTTTCGACAAAGAAAGACTATATAGGTTAATGCCGTTTTTGTTGTTACCTGTTTTCAAATTTACTATTTAAACATTTTATTGTTGTAATGCTGATATGTTTTTGAAAAAATGAATATATTTATTTTATTAATAAAAAGTAATTATTTTATAACGCAATTAACAATTTCATAATTTTTTTTTTATTTTTTGTTTAAGTTTTTTTGTTTATTTATACAAATGCAAAACATGTGTATTATTAACTGCCGATGATTTTATTCTGCTACGATTTTACCCGAAAAAAGTATAGTAACTTCTGGTAAAATGAGAAACACAATTACTTTCTTATCACGCTCTCATTTACCGAATTTTTGTTAATAAAAACGCTTTTTGGTAAGATGAAGTCAAAGCGGGTTCGCGAGGTAACGTTTGTCGAACAGAACTAAAATAAGAAAATATATAATTTTAACAGAATAAATAAATAACATACAATTGCTACTCACGCCTGTTAAGGTTTAAATATTTTTGGTGGTGGTTCAAGGTCATGATCTGACTCTGCACTACTACAAGAAGAAAGAGGATCCAAAGGCACATCTCTAAATCCAGTGTCTCCTGGGTCTTCCATATCACCATCCTCACACAGGCACACCTTGTGGCTCCACCAACAAACCTCTGCAAGCATTGCGTCCAGCTTCTTGCCTTTGAATCTTTTTTCCATTGGCATTGTGACCTGGTGGAATCGCTCCCCTTGCTCATCTGATTCGGTGGGCAATTGTTTTAAAAAACATCAATATGATGATGCAAAAAATGCAATTTCAGCGTCATCGATACATTTATATTTTCAAAATATTGCAGCATTGTTGCCACTAATTTCTTTGCTTTATCTGGCTCTGCTCGATCCTTTCCTAAAACATTCTGAATTACAGCTTTGAGAGCGTCCCATGCGTTTCGGAGATTAAAATTTACATTTGTAAGCACAGCTGTAAATGTATCGTTTTTCATTAACTTCCTGATATCTGGGCCGTTCACGACACCTGTTCAATGTAAACAAATTTATTACAAACGATTAAGATAGGTATAGATAAAGCGGGATCCGCGAAATCAGATATAAAAATAATTAAAATTACATAATTACCAGCTTTAATTTTTGCATCGCTGAGTTTGGAAATATAGTTTTCAAGCAATCAAAAACTTCATCACTACTTCCAACAGCAGTTTTGATGAACTTTGAAGCGATTCCTAGTTTTATGTGGAGCGGCGGAAGTAATATATCACTAGTCTCCCTTATGAACGGCTCATTTTTCAGTTTAAGTTGTTTTACGTTTTCGGCATCTCTTGCACTCCAGTTTGTGCGCTTATACTGATTGCCCGGGTATCGTGAGTCTGATTGTCAAGTGTGTTTTATCTTCGTGTTGCACATCACACCAATTTTAAAATCCTGTTGAGGAAGATGAGGTGTTGTAAAAACCCAGTTCCACCTAAAAACCGCAACACGAAGATAAAACACACATGACAATCACACCCACTCAGAAACATTTTTTAAGAAGTTTGGCTATTTCCATATTATCATGAAAAAATAGCATTTTTTCCCAATTTTTTGCAATTTTGATGCAGTGGATGCAATTTTTTTGGGTCGGTCCATATGAGAATTTTTTTGCTTTGGTTTGGATCTACAACTTTGCCAAATACATAAAAACAAAATTCCGAACGGTTTATGATATATGGATTCCATAAAAATTTTCCTTTTTTAAAAAAATCGTGTTTGGGTACAAAAACTTAGGGTGTCCATAAAAAAAAAAATTCGATGTAATCTGGCCAAGTCCTTTGCAGGTTTTTTTTAGTTTCGATATATACTTCAAAAAAAACGAGTATGAAGGAGGAACCACACGATGACCTTAAAAATGCTGCACTGTGTTATGTAAACAAAAAAATAAATTTCTTCTTATAAAAAAAGTTTTTAAGCTGTTTAAATTCAACCATTGCGTTGGTAAACATATGCATTCTTTATATTTTTACCCTTCAAAAAGGTTGTTTTATTCACAATTTTAGTAAATTCGCGAATTATTTTTAAAATTTCATTTAATTTTTACGCACTTTCAATTAAAATTACCCATTATGTGTGTACCAATTTACACATAATGTGTGTACTTTTTTCGTTTACGCACACAGAGTAAATTTACCCAGTTTATAGTAGGAGTACATTTTCCTACTATAAGTTGGGTAAATTTCAACAGAAATTAATTAGATTGTATATATATTTATATAAATATGTATAACCCTAATGCAGATACAGTTATATATGATTTGTGTTTATGTATACATATAACTACATATTTATATTAGGGTTCTCTAACCTCATATGAAGAAAAACAAAAAAAAAATGATGAGTTATTTACAGCTCTAAAGAAATTAGGATAATTGGATATCGGGTAGACATGCCTTATCGATCCTACAGTGTGAAAAACGAATTACAAGAAGACAATATGAGTTCTTGTTAATTTATTTAAAAATTTTAATATTTTAAATCGATTTTGAATTGAAGGAATTACAGAATCATTTTTTGCAATAAATTATATTTGCATGTAAAACTACAGCTCTAAAGAAATTAGGATAATTGGATATCGGGTAGACATGCCTTATCGATCCTACAGTGTGAAAAACGAATTATAAGGAGACAATATGAGTTCTTGTTAATTTATTTAAAAATTTTAATATTTTAAATCGATTTTGAATTGAAGGAATTACAGAATCATTATTTGCAATAAATTATATTGCTAATGAGGCAATAGAATTTTTATTTGGTTAAATAAAAACAGCCTGATGATTGCGATTTCCTCCCTGACTGATGTATTCGACGCCAGAGAAAAGGTTGGCTGCATTTCAATCAAAACCATTAACATTTATTTGTAAGGATTTTATTTAATTTGGAATAACCTATAATACATTATAACAAAAATATGGCATTGGGAATTAAAAAGAGAAAAAAGAACTAAAAAAGAATACAATTATCCAATTATTGGCATTTCCAATCAACTTTTCAAATAAAACTCGTTTAAAAATTGCGTACAGTAGAAGCAACAATTTATTAAGTGACTGTACTAGTAACTTAGTACAATCCATAAAATTTATTTGTCGAAAAAAAAAAATTGTTCGAAAGTGATAACTACAAATACAGTTATCCTGATCAAATACATCATTAAATTAGGGTTTTAGTTGAACCAACTGAATTGAGGAATGTATTGACTATAAAAGCCACTAACGATTGGTATTTGTAAACGAATTTTTTGCTACATTTATTTTAATAAAAAAATATTTGAATTCAAAATAAGCCATACAAATTTTTAAGTGTTTGTAGGCTAGTGGGTAGAGTGCCAGCCTAGACTCCTAATTTCCGATTTCAAATCCCGAAAAGGGAAACATTAAAAAAAAATATCTATTTTTTTTAATTAAAATTTAATATATATAAATGTTTAAATATAAAAAATATCAAATAAAATTAAAATTAGTTGTGTGCAATAAGAAGGAGTGTGAATTATGAATCTGGATCCCTAAATTTGGATAGCGGAAAAATTTAATTTTTTTTTAATAAAATTTTAAATTAGACAACTGAATATTGGCTTTCACAACTTAAAATATAATTTACTATGACGATAGTTGTCGTAACCGCCAGAATTCGATTGGCAACAAATTCGGTGGCCACAACTGATACTGTTTTCTGGGTATATGCTTGCCGCATACGGGTATGGTTGTCACAATCAAGTTATTGGTTTATAAATTGGTTCTAACCATCAATATGGTCGCTAACATCATTATTATAGTTAATATTTTATTATTTTAAGATTAGCACTTTCTATTTTATAACATAAATTCTGACTATGAAAAAATATGATAATAATGGAACTATAAAATGTTGCAAGCAATCAATAAATAAAACATGACATAAAAAAATTGTATCAGTTCAGTCACCCATGTAAAAATGATAACATATGATCCACTAATCAGTTCATTGTCGAAAAATTCATTGTCAAAAAATTTATATATAAAGAAATTTTATTTTTTAATTCTTTTCAATAAAAACAATAATAAATAAAAAAATATGTTTATTAATTAAGTTCTTGTAAAATAACGATTTTGTTGTGAAAAAAGTGCTCAGGATATTAAAAAAATTATTTTTGTATAAGAAAAATTTGTATTTCTTATATAAAATACTAGATTTTTAGTATTTTTTTTTTTGATAGAAACATTTTTCGGTTTTATGGACTTTTCTTTAAACTATAATTTTTAGATTCTGCAAACTGTTTCTTAGGTAAAAGTTTATATATTCTTAGAAAAACTTAAATTACAAGGCCTTTTTATAAATAAAAAATTCTTATATTCTGAGGACACTTTCTAGTAGAAATATTCTTAGATTCTAAGGAATTTTTCTAAAAGAAAAATTCTGAGAATCTAAGAATCCAAAAAAAAATTATGATTTTTATTAAAAAAGTCCTTAGAATTTAAAATTTGTCTTTGAAAAAGTCCATAGAATCAAAGAAGTTTTTTAGAAATAGTCATTAATAAAAATTTTTTTCTTTAGGAAAAACATTTTTTAAGGAAATATTCTTCAATTTAAAGAACTTTTCATAGTTTCCAAACATAATATAACTGAAGGGACCATATTATGGTAAAATTATGGTTATTTTATTATCATAATACGAAAACTATATTATAGTACGACTATCGTTGGCGAAATCATGATCCAAAAATATATTGAAATATATATGCTTTACGAATATGATTGCCCCAACTATGTTTTTTTTCTGCGTGTAAAAGTTTCAAAAATTGTAGAAATTTTTTTCTCAGCGATAATATTTCAGTGGATTCCGGGAAAACTGCGATTTCTGTTACTGATTTAGCTGTTAGCTTTTAGTTTTTCTTTTTTAAATTCCGTAATATTTCGGTCAAAAACATATGGATTTTTAAAAAGAAAAATTTGCCTTAAGACTAAATAAGTAAAACATATCGCTGTTTTCACGAAATCCTCCAAAACAAAATCGCTGCACTAGCCAAAAGATAAAAGAAATTCCTACAATTTTTAGAACTTTTAATCCCTAATATTTATGTGCATAATAAAACTTTAAATTCCAATAGTCGATTTTTTGAAATTTCTTCAATAAAATTTAAAAATTGTCGATTTGAAAATAGAATTAAAAATATTTTTATCTGAGTATTTTGTAAAAAAATAGAGAATACTAAAATATTTTTGTCGATTAAGTGGTCGGCTACACAGCAGTTACCGAGAGAAACTGTAATAATAATTTGATTTAAAATAATAATATTTTTGTGAAAATTATTAGAATCTAATATTTGTACCTTGAAATCCGTTTTTTAAACTTTATGGTCGATGAGGCATGTCCCGTTATCCTGATTCATTGGAAGACCTAGTTTTACACCATAATAAATATTTATAGAGGGGGGCGGGCCCGATCAAAAACTAACAATTTCTTTTTTGTAACCCCCTAATGTATGTATGTATAAATTTATGAATGTGTAGATATATTTAAAAAAAAATTTTTATATATAAATATGTAAACATTTGTGGTTATTGTATACATACATACATACATATAAAATACATATATACAAATATATACATATGCAAAATATAGCCGGAAGGGGCATCAGTAGTAGAGTTGTATTATCAATGGTAGTAGTAGTTATTGTAGGTGTACAAAACTGTAAAAATCATTCGAACCGACCGAATGAGTTCATGCCATACAAAGGTATGAGTGTATTCGTGTGTGGATGAGTTTCAGTATGTAAAATGTATGGCCTTTATTTGTATAGCTGTGTGTGTGTATAGTATCACTTCCTGTATAGGAATGCGTATGTCTAATATATGAACGTAGTTGTTGTTGTTGTTATATTTCAATAGTTTTTTGTTGTTGGTTTGAGTTGTATGTTTTGGTTTTTTGGTTTATTTTATTTGTTATGTGATTTCTTTTTTTTTTATTTCTACTGTATTACGAAATTAAAAATTAAATTGAATTTCAATCTCATGCACAGATAACAAATATTTTTCCATTGTGGTTATACTTGTACTTTGTTTGTAGTTAAAAAATATTATGAATAATACATTTACTTAAAGCACATATGCATACACACATACATACCACATGTATGTACAATTTACACAAATGCAAATATTCAATATTTATTTTATATTTAATCAAAAGAAAATACATTTACAAATAATATTATTCATATAGAATTTAATGTTTTTGTTTTATTGTCTGTCTGTCTGTTTTTAAAATGATTTTTAAATTAAGTCCTTTTTCCCAAGAACTCTTCAATTCAATTCATATGTGTTTGAATGTTTATGCAAAATACTCACCTGTTGTTTCTTTAAAAAACAAGAGTTTTTAGTTTTGTTTTTTCTTCATATTCTCTTGCTATCATAAATCATCCATTTCGATCATAAAAACCCCCAAAGAAAATGGTAAAAAGTTTTTGATAAAAGAAAAATAAAAAAAGTATCAAAATCTTTACACAAATCGTTGCAAATCTTTTTGGTTTTTACTTCGTCTACTTTTTTAAAATGTTTTTAAAGTCTTTTCGCCTAATGGCGTGAATTATGTCATATGATTGCATGTGGCAAGTTAAGTTAGTGCCAGAGTAGTAAAACTGACAGTAAAAGTATGCTTATTGTAAACTTTTTTTATATATATTTTTTTCTATTTTCCCTTTTTTTCTTCGACATAAGTGAGTGAGTTTAGGGAGGGGGGTGGTAAACTATGAATTTGTGAAGTTTAGTTTGTAGATTTTTGCATAATGTTGGCATTCTGGCTGTGGTTTTGGGTGATGTTAAGATTTTTCTTAACTCACTAGATTCTGCTGCTGTTGGTTGTGTAAATTTTGTTGCAAATTTGCATAAATGCTGAGTTGTCGTTAAAAAGCAACGAAAATAAAAATCAACTATGTTGTATGAAAATTTACTTGTAGGGTATGTTTAATTTGTAACCGCTATGTTAAGTTGTATTTTGATCCAAATTTTATTACTGTTGCACATCAACAGTAATACGGTGATGGTTTAGGCTAACAATGTAGAACGACGTTAAATTTCAAAACGGTCTAAAATTTGTGATTATTTTCATTTGTATCACTCACAGGATTGAATCTGTACAAATAGCAGAAACTCCTAATAAATTTTTGGTTCAAGGGCTTTGGAAAACATAATTGCTGAAATCAGCTTTTAGAATTTAGGAAAACACAAAATTAATATTTAGTGATAACATTACATACAGAAACCAGATTCTTAGATGCAAACGAATTTTTTGCCAACCGAATTTTTGGACTTCCAAGTATAATCACTTTTTTTAATTATTAATACTATGTTGTACTTACCAAAAATTTATTTACAAATTCCCCATTTTGATTGAAATAATCGATTTTTCACAACAGGTACAACAAAAAATAAACTGTCTTTTAATATTTTTTAATAAAAAAAATTAAAAACAATTTAATGTCTTGCGTGATTTGATCTAAGACTGTTAGGCAGTGTCTCTACTCACTGCACCACTTACAATTAGTTGTTGTCGAATTATGAATAAAAATATGTCTAAGTATAAAAGGCCTAAAATATGACACATTTTAAATTTTTATTATAATAATTATCAATTTCTTTCGAAACAGACTAAAAATACATTTTCATACATATTATTGAATAACGATAAAATTGTGGTGGTTTGGATAGAATTCCAACAAATTTACTTCCTGTGTGCATAGACATACACGCAGAGAAAAAACATGGTCGCTACCATCATTATTTAGTAAATATTTTACTATTTTATGATTGGCACCTTCTATTTTATAACGTGATTGGCTGTAACCATACTGTGGTAACAAAAATTCTAACTATAAAAAAAATATGATAATTATGCAACCATAAAATGCTAGCAACAATCAATAAATAATTATACATCAAATAAAACATGACTTAAACATTTACAGTCATAATATTGTCTTGTTTTAATGAAAACCACTGAACTGATAAAAATCAGTTCAGTCAGTTTGTTTTTACTACAAAATGTCTTAAAAAAAAACAATAATATATTGTTTACCTAAACTGGACAAATATCAGATGGGTAGAAAATACCTTTCACATGTCATTAAAACATTTCATCAGTTGACCCATTAAGATCCAGTTAATTTTTTTTAGCTTTAGAAGATTTTTTTAAAGGGGGTTTTCGGAAATTCCTTATACATATAGTATTATTTACACCAATCAATTCATTGTCCAAAAGATTCTATTGAAAGATTTTATATTTTTTAATTATTTTCAATAAAAACAATTAGAATTTTTTTTTAAAGAAATATGTTTATTAATTAATTTCTTGTCAAAGAAAAAGTCCGTAGATCCCATGATTTTTATATTTCTTTTTTGTACTAAAAGTTTTCTTACACAAAATAATAGATATTAATAAATTTATCTGATAAAAATATTTTTAGATTCTATGGACTTTTGCTTAAACTAAAATTCTCAAATTCTCCAAACTGTTTCTTAGATAAAAGTTCATATATTCCAAACAAACTAAGATTCTAAAGCCTTATTTTGAAGAAAAAATTCATAGATTCTAAAGAAAATACTTAGATTCTAGGGACTTTTTCTATTAGAAGTATTCTTAGATTCTAAAGACTTTTTGTTAAGGAAAATTTTTTTTTAAACTTTCTAAATAAATTTTAAAAATGTCTTAATTTTTTTTTATAAAAAAAGTCATTAGAATTAAAAAAAAAAAGTTTTAAGTATTTTTCTGAATCAAAGTTTTCTTGAAAGAAAAGTTCTTATAATCTATGATTTTTTCCTTAACAATTTTTCTTTAAAAAGTCCTTAACATTAATTTTATTTAGAAAAAAACATTTCTAATGGAAATATTCTTAAATTTAAAGAGCTTTTTCATAGTTTGTCAGAACTTTTCCTTTAAGAAATTTTCTTAGATTATGGATCATATAATGATAATCCAGGAATCATAATATAGTTATGAGGCCCCATAATATGATAACATTTGTAGCATACTATGATTACGTGCGATCATATTATGATAAATTCAATATAACATTTTTATTTAGGACAATAATATGGTTATTCTTGAATCATAATATAACTGAAGGGACAATATTATGGTAAAAATATGGTTATTTTTATAATCAAAAAATGATAACAATAATACGTACGACTATAGTTGGCACAACCATAAACCCAAAAATATATTATGCTCTTCGAATATGATTGACCCAACCATGTTTTTTCTTTGCGTGTACCCACATGATAAAAAAAATGTTGATTTTTCTGCTGGTCTGACATGTCCGCTTGTGTATGGATATGTTGTCAGACCAACTGTCAAAATGCTGTCAATTTTTAATAGTATTCCCAACTTAACATATTTTGACTATGACAAAAAGCGCAATATTTGCGGTAACGGATTTTGAAAAAAAAAAATACAATGGCAGTATGCATATAAGGTCGCGACTGCAAATTTGATAACTTTATGAGGTTTATGCCAAACTCGACTGGTAAAAAATAGACTTTACCCATTAAACTCCATATACAACTTTTTCATCAATTCCCTTAATATTTAATAAATTTATTCATAGCGATTTCAATTCTCGCTGTCATCCTTCACCACAATTTTTGAATCACGCTTTCTCCCGAATAATACAAAAGTTTACATCTTTTTTTTTGTTTGTACATCTTTGTAATAAACAAATATTAAAAAATCGAAAGCCAAAATAGCAAAAATTGTTACCACACGGAAATAATAAGATTTGAAAATTGAGGTGAATGGTGAAAGTGAGAATAGAAATCGCCTTGATTGTTTTTACGTAAATATAAGACTGTTACATTTAGACATAGCAATAATACACTTTTTATAACATGAAAGCTATGTACCTCCGCTGGACCGAATATACTAATTTTCAAACTGCTCGAAAGGATAACAAACAATCTGAGAAATAACGGGCACCGCACAGATCGGCTTAGAATTACATAAGGATTATGATTATATACAAAATTATCCGAATTATAAGAACTTCATAAACACACAAACGTAAGGCCATTCACACAACATATGTTTATAGAGAGCGTGAGTCTACATTTTGCAGATTAAAAACAAAAACCGAAGGTACATAGTGTGAATATAGTTACTGAACCTAAGATTTACAAGTCTTTCACTTATGTACCAATGATTTCTGAACGATTATAAACTTCTAATATTCATGATATTAATAATTATAGGATGGCTCATAGAACATATAATACATTAGATAGATTATTTAGTAAAATGAAAGATAGGACAGAGAAATTAGATAAATTTAATATTATTTACAAGTAACCTTGCAGGGGTAAAGATAATGAAATATGTAGTAAAGTATATATACAAGGTGGTTCAAAAGTAATCCTCCTATCAGAAAATGGTATAAATTTTGCGATTGGCCCCTAATGTCAGTTCTGTTTTGACATTTGTGTAGTAAACACATGCGAAATACACGTTAATAAACAATGTTACGCTACACTGCTCCAGAACGCGGAATATTGGTGACTATTTATTTGAGCAATAATGAAGATGATTTTTCATCAAAAATAATCATGAGTGATGAGGCCCATTTACATCTTAGCGGGTACGTAAATAAGCAAAATTTACGCTTCTGGGGCACTGAAAATCCGCGTGTAACCCACGAAGAGCCATTACACCCGCTCAAAGTCACTGTATGGTGTGCTGTTTTCGCTTTAGGAGTCATCGGACCTTTTTTCTTCGAAGACGTCGCTACAGAGCAATGATCAACGAGTTCTTTTTGCCGCAAATTGATGAATTGGGATTGGAAAACATGTGGTTCCAACAGGACGGTGCAACGCCACACGCTGCACGTGCCACAACCGATATGCTGAAGGATGCATTTCCCGGGCGCCTAATCTCCCGTTTTCGCGATATGCACTGGCCAGCAAGATCGCCTGATTTGACCGCTCCAGACTTCTTTTTGTGGGGCTTTTTGAAGTCGCGGGTTTATGTCAACAAGCCTCAGACTCTTGCAGCTCTTAAAGACAATATCCGTCAAGAATGTGAGGACCTATCGCCGGAAGTTTTGGCCAAAGTAATGAAAAATGCCATAAAAAGGGCTCAAATGACAATCAACTCTGGCGGCGCCCATTTACATGACATCATATTCTCGACTTGATGTAAAAAAATTAAAAGACCAAATAAAAATAATCCACAAGAAGAATCAAAGTTTTTCATTTTTTTTTAAATTACAGCCAAAAAACATCGGAAGGTTATTTTTGCGCCACCCTGTAGGTACCACAAAGAAAAAATTAAAAACTAGATTAGCAGGACATACACTCACAATATATTTTCCGTTACCGACTGTAGTTTATTTAAAAAGTAATACGTAAAGTTTGTTTTTAAATCAGTTGCGTCCAAGTCATATGCACAATGTGCAAGCTTTTACAAAAGAGCTTTTTCACCTACAGCGAGCTTCGACGAGAGCTTGTACATATATGAGAACACAATACAAGGATGGACATTTTAAATTTCGAAATGTTATAAGTTGTATAGTTTATTTAAGCCAAAACACTTTAATACTTCTTTTGAAAGATCTTTAAAAAAAGCCATCTTCAATAGGCTTGCTGTGGATAGAGCAACAATAAAAGGAATCTTTTCTTTGATATTTTTTTCATATTGAAATTGGTCGATTGGCAAATTTTTCTTTAATTTCAGGTCATCTACCAATTTGGCGCTATCTAAATTTTAATACAAAAATCTCTTTTGGCATGTATTATAATTTCTTTTAATGGTATGTTTGTGATTGCGTTTAGCATTATAACCACAAACCAAACATACGGGATCGCCGTTATTGTTTTCAATAAACAAAAACAACTGTTTCCACGCTTTATTAAATATATATCTTTTAGTGAACATAGATCGTTGTGTGTTTGAAATGTTTCTTTGAAAGTTATTTTCAAGTTTATGGAAAAGTACTAACGTACTGAGTTTTCCGTCCCTGAAAAAAAACTCTTTACTACAAACGCAAATATCATAGTATTAGTGTTTGGACGCAACTGTTTTAAATAAAGAATCAATTGAAATGCATAGAAATATATTTAAAGGGTGTCCCAAGAAGAACGCAATTTTTAAATCTGGCAACATTCGAAGTGTCATTGTTTGACATTTGAATAATTGTTATTGTTTGCTAGTAGAAGGTACGAGGTTAGTAAAAATGGAGCGCTACACGAATGAACAACGCATTCTCATTGTGAAATTGTTTTACCAAAATGGTGAAAGTTTTGCGGCTACAGTTCGCAAATTGCGATCAATTTGGGGTCACAATAATGCTCCAAAAGAGTCAACTGTAAAGAGATTAATGGATAAATTTGCCGAAACTGGGTCTGTTAGTGATGTAAAGACAACAACGCGCCATCGACCAGGTCGATCGACCGAAAATGTCGCAGCTGTACGTGATGATGTCCATCCACCTCAATTCGACACCGAGCTCAGCAAATTGGTGTCTCCAAATCTACTTTGCAGCGAATTTTGACGAAAGATTTGCATCTTCATGCATACAAAGTTCAATTGATTCAGGAACTGAAGCCAGCTGACCATGTACAGCGAAGGGAGTTCGTTAATTGGGTATTGGAGAGACAACATGAAAATGCTGATTTTGCCGATAAAATCATCTTCAGTGACGAGGCCCATTTTCATCTTGATGGCTTCGTCAAAATTTAAAAATTGCGTTCCTCTTGGGACACCCTTTATTTGAATCAGTCATTCAAAAAACAAACTATAAAAATTTATAGCCATTAAGTAGGAGTGGACATTTTCTATAAAATGTAAAATTTTATGTTTTCTGTTTCTAAAAATTGAAATTCATATAATTCCTTTTTGTTTTTTTTACCAAAATAGTTTGTATATATACAAAGTTATTTCAATAAAAATTATAAGAAATTATTCAAATATACACACACACACAAAGCCAATAAAAATATATACATCTGCATGTGTTGTGTTCTGTTTTGTAATTACACACAAATAAAAAAACTTTCAATTTGAAAAACAAACCACAAAAGTAGTTTTTTTCTAACTTTTTGTCAGTAAAAATTTGATGGTTATTTTAAACGACTTTCTATTGTTTTTAATACTTTTGTTGGTTATTAAACAATGATTGAAAATAAACAACAAAATGGGTTGAATATAATGAAAAATCAGTAGTCCTCTTTTTGACTGTATTTTCGATTAATTTAATATGTATTTGAAGTTGTTTTTAACGAAATAATATTGTGAGTGTATATCTGATCAGAAATACAGGAATACAGCTTCTCAGAAAACTGCATTATCATCACATTGTGTCACTCTTAATCATACACCAGATTTTGAAAATACAACAGTTTTAAATACAGAAACAAACTACAAAAGACGCTTCATGTTAGAAATGCTACAAATTATCAACACACCAATAGAACAAAGAATTAATTTTAAAACAGATACAGACAATGTAGCTCAGAATTACAGATATTTAATTTATAAGGATAAGATAGGAAATTAAATAAGTTCATAAAAATGTAATAGAATAATTTTTGTTTCCTGTGTATAATTTTTAATATTTTTTTTTTGTTTTAAAATTGACAATTTTGTTGTTTCATGAATTTTTATTTTTTTTTTTTAAATTTGTTTAAAATTAAAAAAACGAAAAATCCCTGAAGAAGCTATCCATTAAGATAGCGAAATATTGGATGAAAAATAAATAAATATACCTTGAGTTTGAATACTTATTACCTGAAAAACCGAAACATTTTCAAATAAATGAATAAACATTTATTTTTACGGATTTGGTAGCTAAAATTTTGACATTTATTTTTAACTGAATTATCATTTGTTTTTACTGATGTGTTTAAACAGCATTAAAAAATAAATAACAAAAACTATTCGATTTTAATGAAATGTAAGTAGACCAAATGTTTAATGAAATATTATTTCTTTGAAAGGGCTTTTTCTGTTATTTGAACTTACAAACTGCTTTATGAGTATGCTTTATAGCACCTTAGACCTACATATACTTCGAAATGTTTTAAACGGAGCGACAAACTGATGCATGTCCTCATTACAAATATACATATATACCAAAATGCTATTAAAAAGCAGGTATCGATAGAAATCGTATTTTTTCGAAAATGGTCCATTAAAACATTTATTTCTTGCTAGTTTTGAATTTAGCAAACCAGCGTTTTTATAGGACTACATGTAGAGCAGCAGGAAGTTGTTTACGCTGTTGTATAGTGTATTCATCTATTTAATCCGCATTAAAGTCTTAAAGATTCTTAAGTATATTTCTTATTTTAGAATTCTTGCAGTAATGGAATATGAAAATCTGATTAATGAAGATTTAATCACATAAAATATGCACCATGTGTGTACGCTGCTGCATATTTTTTTTTTTTTTTTATTGAGTAAACCACTTTTAATGCCAAAATATTTGAAAGTAAAAACATTTCTTAAATATAACATAAAAACACATATTAACATACAAATTTACCACGATCTACCTCAATGAAAGTGTTTCTAACAAACAAAAACAAATATCACAAAATAAACTCATACAACACAGGTTGCATTTTTATTTACAATTTATATCCTTCCTTCTACACCCACCCACAAATATAAATAATAAAAAAAACTTCTGTACAGAAAATGTATATATTTCACTTTTTTTTTGTTTATATTTTATTTTTGTGTTTTTTTTTTTTTTGGCATATCTTGATGATTACGAGTAATAATCATAAATTAGTTTATGATGTTCAGAGAGCACTTCTTGTTTTTTTTTTTTTTTTTTGTTGGTTGTTATTATTATAATTTTTTTTTGAAAGTGTAACCTTGCCCTTGTTTGCCGAGTATAAATTTTACGGCTGCTGCATGCATAAAATGTACAAAATATTTTGAAAGCAGAGCTTTAAAGGAATAAACATTTAAAATATTTTATATTTATTCGCAAAACGAGTTTTAATGCAGGGAAAGAAGGCGGCACTTTTCAGATAATATATATTTGTTAAAATCGTATCGTATGTGTAGAAATTTCCCAAAAATTGTATTGCTTTAGAGGGGGTCAAACAGGGAGATCCCTGTGTCGAAAGTACAGTGTACCAACTTAGTCACATTTTGTGCCATTTGGAGGATAACGTGTAGGTAATGGAACAATAGTTTCGAGCCTTTATCGAAAAATTTTTAACAATAGATTCGAAATTTATCCATGGATTTTCTTGAAACATAACTTGGTTTCTTCGTACAGATGTGAATACTGTTATTTCTGATTTTTTGGAAATTTTAATTTAATATTTTTTTACTATCAAAGGTATACAAGTTTTTATTAACATCTGATAATTCGTGCATTAAAGGGCTGAGGAAATTCATTTCAAATCGAAGGCATTCATTTAATACTTCAAAAGAAGGCGGTTATTTTTTTATGTGCAAAACAAGAAGGAGCAGAAGATAAAAATAAACTTTTTTTTTGTTGTTTTTGTTTGTAATATCAATACTCAAACAAGTTACACAAAAACACACACATACACGAAAGAAGCAAAAAAAAAAAAAAATTGATTTAAAATTCTGGAAATGTGAAAGAGTTTGTTGTTTGAATTACAAATCAAGGAAGGATGGATCACATAAAGAGGATGGTAGACAACAAATTGTCACTCTTACTATGGAAATTGTTGTAAGTTACAAAACTCCTTTACACAGATATATACACACACGCACATACTTTAAATGCATGACACAGAGAACGAGGTTTGCATTTCAAATATAACCGCTTTTTGAAATATAAAAACAGCTGATTGAAAAAAAGTATCACTAGGGTTGCCATAACTGAAAAAAAAAAAAAAAATTAACAAAATAATAAATCAAACTGTTAATTAAATAAAATTGTTTAACCATTAAAACAATGAAAAATATTATTTGGAGAATATTTTAAGGGTGATTTAGTGCGCTTGCGTTAAATTTGGCCCCCCCACATTAAATCAAATGAAAGTGTAAATATTTTTGAAAACATTAACCACCCCTAGTAGGCTTGTATAAAATTTTATATTTTTAATATTTATATATAAATATAAATAATTTTAATATTTCTACATACAAAACAATTTATCGATAAGAATTTTTTTAAATTTTTTTACCAAAAAATGTTTGTTTATTAAATTTTCTGTTGCTAAAACTTTTACATTTTACTCCCTTTCCCTAGTTTTTAGTTGTTGGCCAAACAAACAAAAATATTCGTTAGCATGCAAGACATGTTTTACTCTGTCACAACTCGTCTGGAATACAAATTAGATACTCACTACTTTCATACGTATACATATGTATGTATGGAGGTTTGTCAATTGTAGTAGTGAATGTATATAAAAATTGCGCGTCAGAGTCCTTGTACATTTTTTTTCTGTTGGAGGATATACATACTCTTATATACTTTTATTATACAGCTGAATTTTCGAATTATACCAAATGAATGATGAATGATTAAAATGAACTAAAAAGTTCAATGTGTATTATAAAACCCATAAAACTCACATTACCTACTTTCTTTCTAGACAAATATAAATAAACTTTTTCTTAAATTTAAAGACTTTGAATTGAAAATTGTTAAAGTATTTAGTTTACCAGGGTGGTTAGTTTTATATTAAACCTGTAATTTTTGTTTGCAATGAATTTAAAATTACTTGTTAAATAGAAAAAATAAAAAGTAATAATAATGGTCGAAGGGACTCAAAAAAAATCTGGTAAAGCCGGATTTGTGTTCAATTTAGTATTACAGATTTAGAAGATGTGACGATTTTCGAATGTTGCGAATTTTGATATAAACATTTTGTAATACCAATATATGTACCCCTTTTTTGATTCAATATTAAAAAATAATCCCGCCACATTTTTGCTTTCATTGACCTCCTTTATGGCTGTCATATTGGATCCTTTATTTTGGAATTTCGAAATCTGAATTTATATTAGAATTTAACGGCCTCATTACCTCTGTTCTCTGATAACCAGGGCGGCAGCGACTTTTATATATTAAAAATCGAAAAAAATATGTATTAAAGACCAAAAAACATCCACTTAAAATCCAAATATAAACACAAAAGCTTAAAAAATATGCACTAGAAAATTTTTGAATGTAAAAATCAAATTTATTACTCAAGAAATTTGGTTTAAAAATTAATTCCAATAGAAATGTCTAACAGGGGAAAGTACCTCAATGTATACATTTTGATGAAATTTGAAAATGTGATAGAAAAAAGAATCCGAGAAAGTAGGACTTTTTGGAATCTAGGGGGAAAAAATTCTAACATTTTTGGATTCTTTTTGTTCGGCAGCATGTCGGAAGAATTCAAAATTCTATATAATAAAAACCGCACCGCTCAAAAAGAAACTTTGGTGTACACAATGCCTATGTTTTTGGCATAAGTTAGATAAAAAGGCTTCGCGAAAAATTAGTTAAAATACAAAATAACACGAAAATAAAAAAAGTAAAAAACGTTTCCGTTGAAATTTTAGATGGAATCAAATATCGTAGATTTGGAAGTTAATTCTCCATAGAAAGTACCCAGTTTTAAAAAATTTTAAAACAGTCATAATACTGTCTTGTTTTCATAAAAAAATTGTATTAGTTCAGTGGCCCATTTTCACCTGGGGGATTTATTTTCAAAAATGCCTTATTTATACATATAACGTTATAATTTACACTAAACGAAAAAAAGGCATTGTCAAAAAAAAAAATCTATATTAAGATTTTTTATTTTTTAATTCATTTCAGTCAAAACAATAATAAATTTTCTTAACAAAATATTTTTATTAATTCATTTCTTGAAAAATAACGAATTTCGTGTGAAAAAAGTACTTAAAATATTAATAAAATAATTTTTTTTTTATAAGACATAATTTTTTATAAAGTAGTAAAGTAAAATACTCAGATTTTGCGCTATTTCAAAATTCAAATTTTTTTTAAAAATAATTTTTCTATTAGAAAAAGTTCATAGCATCAATGTTTTTTTTTCTTATTAAAAAAAGTATTTAGAATTTTAAAATTTTTTAAAAGTATTTTTTCTTTAAAAAAAATCCTAAGAATCAAAAAAGTTTTCTTGAAAAAGCCGTTAACATCAAATTTTTCCATTAGGGAAAATATTTTTTTAAGAAATATTCTTAAATTTAAAGAACTTTTTTTATAGTTTCGAATCATAATATAACTATAGAAATTATTGTTATTTTATTAACATAATATGATAACTATATTATAGTACGACTATGGTTGGCACAATCATAATCCACAAAATAAATGATGCTTTTCGAATATGATTGCCGCAAACATGTTTTTCTCTCTCTTCGTGCTGCTCTTTACGTGCAATCAAATGATAATAAAAATAGTTGAACTCGAATTGGTTTCACATCCTAATTTGAAAACTGTTTTCGAAATTTTTTGTCATCACCTAGCATTTTTGAGCAAATCGCGGTAGATTATTAAAAATAATAATAGTTTAGGTTTTTTAAAGTCTACAACAACTTTACTTTGAATAAAGCGAAACAATATTGGGCAACTTTCAAATTTTAAAAATGGTATTAGCTTTTCTGAATCGTCTCTTCTTTTAAGTAATCATAAAATAAAATTCACAGTTGCACAAGTACAAAATATAATGGACTGGCAATCCACTGGGTACTTGAAAAACTTAATTTCTGTCTTAATAATTATTTGAGACACTTTACCAGCGTTTGCGAAGAGCGCTTTGCCAATATTTGTTTTAAAAAATAGGCTTAAGCCGCTATGCCGTCTTTTGCAAAATGTTTCTTCCACTATTATGCAGCTAGAAATTGCCAACAGTATACGAATTGTAACGACTTTAATTGCTGGGGTATTTCTCAGTCTTGTCTAGGAGCAGTTTAAAAGAAATAAATACACTGATTTTTTTTCTCTTCTTCTAGCACTTGTAGAGCATTTGTTTAATAAAAATTATGACGCTTTGGAGTCAGAAGGTCTCGTGGGCCAGTCTGGTAACAGGTATTTCGTATATGCTACATCACTCTGTGATACAGGGCATTATGAACTTGTGCTGATTTTTCTAATTAGCAAACATACTGGACTTTTACCAACGTTATAGTATACCAATAGAGTCGGAATCACTTCCTGAGCCAAAACAAACTACAAGGTGGCGCAAAAGTAATCCTCCTATCAGAAAATGCTATAAATTTTGCGATTGGCTTCTAATGTCAGTTCTGTTTTGACATTTGTGTAGTAAACACATGCGAAATACACGTTAATAAACAATGTTACGCTACACTGCTCCAGAACGCCGAATATTGGTGACTATTTATTTGAGCAATCATGAAGATGATTTTTCATCAAAAATAATCATGAGTGATGAGGCCCATTTCCATCTTAGCGGTACGTAAATAAGCAAAATTTACGCTTCTGGGGCACTGAAAATCCACGTGTAACCCACGAAGCCTCAGACTCTTGCAGCTCTTAAAGACAATATCCGTCAAGAATGTGAGGACCTATCGCCGGAAGTTTTGGCCAAAGTGATGGAAAATGCCATAAAAAGGGCTCAAATGACAATCAACTGTGGCGGCGGCAATTTACATGACATCATATTCTCGACTTGATGTAAAAAAAATTAAAAGACCAAATAAAATAATCCACAAAAAGAATCAAAGTTTTTAATTTTTTTTTAAATTACAGCCAAAAAACTTCGGAAGGTTATTTTTGCGCCACCCTGTATTATAAATCAAACAGAATAAACATTAAATTGAATATAACTATATTTGAAATCAAAATTTCATTTACATATGTTTCAACTTATTATTTTTAAAATGGGAAAACAAAATATAAAAAGTTGATAATATTAATTTTTAAGAAAAAAAAAAAATATTTTAACTAGAATTTACATTAAAAAAATGCATACTTAATTTAAAAATATTTCTAAAAACATAAGATGTTGTAATATGATAAAAAATTGATTTAACTATTATTTTTTTCTCTGTATTCCAAACGTATAAAAACTAAAGTTTTTTACAAACAACTTTCAACAACAATTGATAATTTTGCATACTCCAAACCATTTAATTGACATTCATAAGAAATTCTCTCTAGAGAGAATAAACTTTTTTTTTTTCTTTTGAAATTCTACACCGTAAACAACAATCTAACACTTATAATCCTAAAAAACCAACCAACAAACTTGCTAAATATGTAAAATAACTTTAAGCTTTAATCACTTTTAAATGAAGACATTCAAACACAACAGCAACAACAACAACAAAAAAAAACACAATACAACAACATACTTTTTTTTATGGGTTGCCACACATTTTATTTAAATTTATTTTAATGAACATAAACGCGAGGGAATTTCACTGAACTCGTGATTATATATACTGGCAAGCAGGAAGAAGAAGAAAAGGGTTAACAACAGCAACAACAACAATGACGACGACAACGATGATGATGACACAAATGAAAGGGTTGCTTTTGGTGGTTATATTGTGTGTTACGGTGTTAATTTCTACGTAGACAAGTGTATTGTTACGGCTACGAAAGACTAAATTAAATGATTAACATTTGTTTTGCAATATTTTTGTTTTTGAATCAAAATGAAGTGAACTTAAAATTTTCATTTCGGTAAAGGATAATAAGAAATGAGAACAAGCAAAGAAAAAAATGGGAATAACAAAATGTTGGGTATAATTTGTTTTAACAATTCGTTATGGTTTTTCAGCAGTTAATCAGGTGTTGAGAGAAAAGGATAAAAAGCATAAAAAGCATGACTGAATTAAAAGTTTTCTTAAACAGAACTTGAATGTCACGTTTTTGCATTTCTTAAAAAAGGAATCATGAAAGTGGGCGATTAATTTAGGAACCCTTATGTAAAAAATATCTTATGAAATTTTACAACAAAATAAAGCTCAGAAAAACTTTGTATGTTTTTAAAATTTTTTGGAGAAATTTTTCCTCCTTCTAGACATGCACAAATAAAACAAATTAAATGTGGACTTTCTTTTTGAAAACTTGTAATTTTTGTTCGCTAGACATGAAAATGGAATAGCTTATAAATGCATATCTTCGTTATTTTGTATTCTCTATTATATGTATATACAAATTTTATACAAATCTATGAGTTTTTAAATCAGTTATTAAATCATAATAAAATTAACATCTTATTTGTTTACAAATATTTTTAAATTAAGCATGAATCTTATTAAAGTAAATATAATTCTAGTTAAAATAAACATTTTTGTATTTTAAATAATACATCAATATCATTTAAATTAATACATCAACATATTAATATTGCATTTTAGAAAAAGTCGAAACATATTAAGAGTTTATGTTAAATACCCTCTATGAACCAAAATACAAAAGGCAAATAACTGATTTATTCCAAAATTCTCAAAGTATTAAAATGTTAAATAGATTTTGAATTCTATGTGTAAAAATAATATTTTAAGCTAATCGCGGCGCTAGGGTTAAAGAGCATATTGTAATTGAAAATTTCAAATATTTTTTTTAAATTTTATTGAAGTTTCAACCTTTAACTTTAACGTATTTTTGAAACATTTACGACAATTGAATTGGACATTGTTGTATTTCTTACTACATACATCGTACAACATGCATTAAAATAATTCGACAACCTTAATGTGGTTGATAGAGGGTATATCATTCAAAAATAAATCTTATGGTTGGTAAAGAAATAACAAATATAGGGTCCGCCAAATAACTTTTTTTTTTTTGAAAATGCTATAAAAAAAACTACTGAATATTTTTTCAAATTTCTTTTTTTTATTTGAAAGTGCAATCCTTCCGGTTAATAATGGAAAAATTTCATTCAAATGGCTGCCTCGGCTGGCCATGCAGTAGCCTACACGATCGGTCCAATTTTTAAGCACATTATCGATTGTGTGCAGCTGTATTTCACCAATGGCTTCACGAATATTGTCCTTTAAAGCGTCAATTGTCTCTGGCTTGTCGGCGTAACACTTATCTTTGACGGCACCCCACAAATAATAGTCCAACGGTGTCAAATTTCAGTTCCGAGGTGGCCAAACGACATCAGCTCTGCGGCTGATAATGCGATCTTCAAAAACAGGGCGCAAAACATCGAGTGTAGCTTCGGCTGTGTGGCACGTAGCGCCGTCCTGTTGAAACCAAATTGTTGCCAATATCCTCCTCTTCAATTTTTGTGATTAAAAATTCGTTCAACATGGCCCGATAACGATCGCCATTGACTGTAACGGCCAGCCGAGGCAGCCATTTGAATGAAATTATTTTCCATTACTAACCGGAAGGATTGTACTTTCAAATAAAAAAAAATTTAAGGAAATATTCAGTAGTTTGTTTTTATAGCATTTTTAAAAACAAAAATTTTTGGCGGACCCTATTTAAAAAAAGTATTCAAAATTTTAAATACATTCTGCAGTTATTTACTTGTGTAATTTGTTCGAATCAATAATTCTATCAGACCTACGATTACATTTGGGGATTAAACGTTTCCTTGAAATATTTGTAAATTTTTTGATACCGGATATGGAGAATAAAAATTATTTCTGTTTACTTTATTACTTTACAGTTACATCCCCTACAAGTAATTGAAACATGATATTTAGGAAGACAAAAATATTTATTACTCCCCATGTCTGGTATAAAAAAAATTAAAAATTTTTCAAGGAAACGTTTTATCCAACAAATGTGTGCGTAGGTCAGATTGTATTATTAATATGAGCAGATTACAAAAACGAAGAATTGCAAAATGTAATTGAGATCGCCCAGATCTGGTCGTCAGTGGACAGTTTTCCTTCAAAAAGCGATTTTCAAGAAATTGCTTCATAGATGGTATTGAATATAAGGTGTCGACATTTAAATTAACAACAAAACAAACTTTGTGTTTTTAATTCAAACTGTTTATGCATACACTAATAAAAAGCTTCAATCAATGTTTGGCTAATAAAGGTTTCCCTTATATTTTAAAAATATTTCATTAATACCATGTAAATGTTAATTTGACGGAAATTTAATTGGCTAGTTATTTGTGGCAACAATACATATTTTGGCTAATAATTAAAAAAAAAATTGGTAAAATATCCATTTTTTCAATACCATGCATACATATAATTAGCAATACCCAAATTATTTATGATAACAAGTTTATTCAAAGCCCAAGCACTTGTTTCAGAATTGTCCACAAAAGTTTGTTTCTAAAAGTCAATTTATTAATTGCAACCATTTAAATATTTACCCAATAGTACATTCAAAATGACATACGCTAATAACTGCAGGCACCAATAATTTCGTACATACAACTAGTCACCCCAAATAAACCCTCATTAATAAATGAAAAACCAAATAGTAATGAAATGCTTACTACCAAAAGAATTCAAAGTATGCTAAATGCTATAACAAAATCGATGACAAATTGCAAACACGTTACGCTCAGTTAAGTTTTTGAAATAGAAATAGAAAGCGTTTGAAAGCAGCCAAGGCAAAATTCTAAATCTACATACAAAATGTTGTTGTTGTTGTTTGAAATCAGAAAACATCCCTCTGTACTGAAAAGAATGGCAAATACAACTGAAAAGGAAGTTAACTAGTTTGCATGTGAGTTATAAAAGCAATAAAACAATGATTGTAGAAACTACAAAAACAATCACATAATTTCTAACAAGAAATGACTTTAGACAAGAGATTTCAAAGAATTCAATGTTTAATTTAAATCTTATGGGTCTATTATCGATGGCAACCGAACCGAACCGAACTTTCCCCAGTTGCCAAAAAGTTATCGATAATGTAATTTTGACAGATTAGCAACTGAAAATAAATGTAAACAAATAAAAAGATTGACAAAGAAAAAAGTTAATAAAAGTGAATTCATTAAAAAAAAACAAATTATAAAAAGAAATTGTGTAAACAATTATTTTAAATATGCCAGTTCATTGGAACTGTTTTTTGATGACGATGAAAAGGCTTCAAACGTGTCATCTATTAGACGGAACTTGAGGGACAACTACAATCCATTAGAATTACCGTCTGTACTGTGAGTATATCTTGATGTTTGAAATAATTTTCAATAAAAAGTTGCGTCTTATAGTTTCAAGTGGAAGCCTTAAACAAAGTCGTCGTTCAACAGCAATACCTCCTCTATTAAAAGTTTGCGCAGCTTTAAGATTTTTTGCTGAAGGAAGTTTCCAAATATCTTACGGCAATGCCTTCAATCTAGGAATGGTTCAACCAATGTTGTCGGTGGTATTAAAGGAAGACGTACAATTAATAGAACAAAAGCTTGTGTATAGTTTCAAAAATGTCGGAAGAAGAAAAAACAAAAAGTTAAAACCTTTTTTATTCGAAAACGAAGTTTCCAGGGATTGTTGGATGTATAGATGGAACACACGTACATATAATGGGACCGAAGGAAGACATTCGTCCCTTATATATAAACAGGAAAGGATATTTTAGTTTGAATGTTTTGCTGGTAAGTTTTTTAACAATTTTTCTTTCTTTTTATCAAGATGTTTTCTTTGTAGTTGTGCGATTACGAAATGAAAATAAGGTATGTTGATGCTAGGCATCCCGGATCTACTCATGATGCCTTCATATGGAACAAGAGCCCATTAAAGCAAGAGGTTGCTGCAGATTTTGAAATATTCATAACAATAAATAAATATACTTACATTTTAATGTTCCCGCCTTTTTTCTTTTTCTTTAAAAACCTACAGCAACCAAAACTTTGTGGTTGCCAATACAATCACTATTTGGCAACTGAAATTGAAAACAGTAATGGGTACTAATTATTTTTTGGCTGTCCGTAAGCGAGAGGGTAATGACCATCCATTTCTTTGAATTTTTTGGGGTCATCGCGAACAAAAGTAATTAAGTGAGTAAATAGCCAGGTTAGTAGTTAAAACCCTGTTTTTACTGGCTACTAAAGAAGGAGCAGAAACTTTTTTAACTATTTTTGCTCCCGAAGGGTAACGCGATAAATTTTTCTTCACCTAAAAAATAAAACAAATTAACCATTTTAAGCTTGACTGATATATGTATTTCAAACTGGCAAAAGATCTCTTCATAATCCGAAGTTTTAGAAAAGCAAGAGTCTCTAGAAGGTGCTAGAGCTTGTAGAGAAGAAAAATTTTTTCACATAAAAAAAAATTTTAAATTTCTTTTTGTTACAAAAAAAATATTTTTAACAAGATTTAAAGAAAAAATAATATATTAAGAAAATTATTTTTCGGGCAAAAAAAAAAATGGTTTGTGTAAATAATTTTCCGAAAATATATATTACTTGGTATTTCCGAAAAAGAAGGCATTTTTTAATAATATTTTTTTAATCTAACAAAATCAAAATGATTTTTAAATTTATTAATAAATTTTAATTAAAATATTTTTAGTCAATTCAAGTAATTGCAACCCACATGCAGGGAAAAAATATAGTTGCAACATGATCACTGCTACTATATTATGCTTCTTACCATAAATGCGGCCGCTACCATCATTATTATAGTAAATATTTTATTATTTCATGATTGCCACTTTCGATTTTATAACATGATAAGCTGTAACAATACTGTGGTAACAAAAATTCTGACTATGAATAAATAGAATAATTATGGAACTAGAAAATGCTGACAACAATCGATAAATAAATTATAAATTAACTAAAACGTGACTTTAACATTTGCAGTAACCCACACTCAAATAAATTTCTGTTGAAATTTGCCCAACTTATAGTAGGAAACTGTACTCCTACTACAAATAGGGTAAATTTACTGTGTGTGCGTAAACGAAAAAAAGTACACACATTATGCGCAAGTTGGTACTAAAAAAACCTATTTGGAGAGTAAATATATGCATGAAATTCCTAAAAATGCTTTTTTATATGCGTAATTATACAAAAATATTATTTACCAACGCATGGTTTAAATTAAACTGCAGAAAAATATTTTTTTTTTTAAAAGAATCAATTTATTTTATCTACAAGTATGTATGTTTTAATAATAGTAAATTATAAATATAATACAAAATATATTTTGGTTGGGTATTTGCTGTGATGATGGTCATCTTTTATTTAAATTCACAATATTCACAAATATTATATTTATTAACTTTTTAAAGATTCATTTTCCTTTTTAATTTTTTTAATATTTTCCAATTTCCAAATGTTAAAATAATTACTACCATTCTAAGTTAGTATATTTACAAAATTTGTGCGTAAAATTTTAATTTAACAAAAGAATACTAATTGTAGGCACAAAGTGTTTAATTTTGAACACATTATGTCTAAAAATACATTTTGTGTTTATTATTGTATATCAAAGTGTGTACAAAATATTTTTAGGCATTTTTTGTTTATACTTACCGAATTTTCGTAATATTACATAAGACTTTACCCATTTTATTGTAATACATTTACAGACATTTTTTAGAGTGCATGTAAAAATGATAATATATGATCATTTTCACCAGGGGGTTTTATTTTCAAAAATGCCCTATACAAAAAATTCATGGTCAAAAATAACTATACAAAGATTTTATATTTTTAATTCTTTTCAATAAAAGCAATTATAATTTTTGTTCCTAAAAATATGTTTATTATTTATTTTCTTGTAAAATAACGACTTTCTTGTGAAAAGATTACTCATAATAGTAATAAAATAATTTTTTATAAGAAAAAGTCTGTAGAAGTCAAGTGTTTTTTGCACGAAAATGTTTCGTATACAAAACACAAGATTTTTAGAATTTTTTCTGATAGAAACATTTTAAGATTATATGGACTTTTTCTTAAAGTAAAATTCTCAGATACTGCGAACTGTTTCTTAGATAAAAAAATCATATATTCCTAAAAAAAACTTCGATTTTAAGGCATTTCTTTGAATAAAAAATACTTAGATTCTGACCAACTTCGAAACTTTTAGTATTTTTTTAATGCAGAAAAATTACAATAATATTTTTTGATAGAATTTATTTCAAAATGATTTCATGCTTCAAATCTCTGATTGCTTGTTAGTATTCGCTTTTGACTAAAAGACAAAAGGATAAAATACAACAAAAAACATAACACCCCGAAAAAGACAATGAGCTCTATGCACAATCCAAACACAACAACAACAACACCAACAATCCAGGAACATTAGTATCAATGAGCAAATTAAAAATAACAACCTAATCATCGTTTTAAGACCAACAACGTTGGTCGATCAGGCAACTTTAATAACACGATACGACGACGACGACGGCGATGCGTTCGCAGCTAAATGACATTGAAAGGAAAATACTTTTTTTTGTATTTTGTCAACGCCAAAAGCTGTAAAGAAGAACAACACATCACAGTAAGAACAAGAATATTTTGATAAAGGCGGATTTAATAAAACACCCCTGTATATTTCATACGCTCAGTTTAGTTCAAATACGCATATATGCGAACGTACCCAGTAACCTAACTGACTGACGTTCTTCGTGCTACAATTGAAAGGCGTTTGTCTGTGTGTATTGTATATGTTGTGCGTAACTTTATTTTCCGGCTTTTGTTTTCCGCCTTCTGTTTTTGTACAAAACACAATTGCCTGCAAGTGTTTAAAGTCAAGCGTTAACTTTACTACTTCTTGTGAAAACTCATCACAAGGCCACAAATGAACCGACATTCACCACCACTGCCATTCATCCAGTCACACTGAACTTTAAAAGCAGAGTGAGCAACACACGAAAAACACCCTTCCATGGATTTCCCTATGTGCAGTGTAGTACAATTACAAACAGTGCGAAACGTCAACCACCATTACAATCGGTGACACCATCAACATCACTCAGTCATCCAAGCAAACAAGTTAGGCATTACCAGACAAACGAACAGACAAAAGTATGGACGGACAACAGTACCACTAATTCTACCAGAAAATATACCCAAAAATATATTATGACACTCGTAACTCTCTAGTCTGATTAAAAGCACACAATAATATGTACAACAAGATATGATGCTTTCCTTGTTAAAAAACCTAAAACATTAAAAAAAAAGCGAAAGTGATTCCTAGTTGCAACACAACGCAGCACAAATGGCAAAAATAGAGTCTGTATATGAGCATCAGCATCATGAAGCTTTTTGTTTGTTTTTTTTTTTTTTGTTAGCAAATTGGAATTGGTCCCTTGTGGCAGCACAATATAATGCTCGGCAGGGTGCTTTGACAATAAAACGATTGCAATAACAGATTGTCTAACTCATATCAGGTTGCATCACGGCGGTTATGATGGATTGCCTTAAATACCTTTAAATTAAAATGGATCAACGCTTGAATATTCCTACCACTCTACCATCATAGTGGTGTGGTGTGGTGTGATGGTACAATTTCAAAACTGAAATTACTAAAAATACAAAATAGTCAGAATGTCCTGTTTCATTAGTTTGCAAGTAAGGGATGCTGAATTTGGTTTGTGTAATAATGTAAGGAGGACGGAAGGAAGGAAGGTGGAAATTTAAATGCGATTTAATTGAATATTATCTTATTAAGAAGGACCTTTAATAATTTGAAGGCAAATGAATTGTTAGATTAGTACGGTTGGGATTCGAAATGTAGTAGGATGTCTTCATTTGAAAAAGTTTGCACATGTTATAATAATTTCAGACTTTTGATATTTACATAAGGGAAATATGTTAATTTTAGTTGTTAGTTAAAGACTCTTAATGCTTGAGCATTAAAAAATTCTCACATCATGGTAACTCCTATCCAGTCAAATTCTAATTTGTCTAAATTTTTTAAATTTTAAAAAATTTTTTTAATAGTTTTACATATTTAATAACCTCCATAGACTAAATTTCGATATTTACTTCCATAATGGACAAAGGAATTAAGACAGTTCAAAATTTTCTGCAGACTAAAGAAAAGCGATATAATTTTTGGAAAATTCTCTTAGGTTATTTAACACTAATAAATAAAAGTATCGACGGACCTGCATACCAATAAAATCTTTATAATTTTGGTAACTCAATTATGTTCTATAACAGAAACATACTTTCAGGTGGAGCGATCTAGGAAGAAATTAGACTGTGGTAGGTGTTGAGAATAGATATAAAACTATTTTTTCTAAAGTTTGGTCTAAATCGAAATAGATCTTCCGGCTGAACAATTCCTCACCGATTACGATCAAATTTGTTTATATGATATTAACGTGGTACGAATCACGACTTTGAAGGAATTTCGCTTAGGGCGATTGTAAAAATGATACCCATAGATGTAAACAAATATTTTTGGAAGGTTTCAGCCTTTTTTAAACAAAAATCTGAAATTCGAAAGGAAATATTTTTCAAAATTTTAAGTTTTCACAGCGATTTAAAAAAAACATAAAATTAAAATTTTATCTCTTTAAGTTAGTTTAAACCTTAAACTTGTCAAGAGTCCAACAATTTTGACCGATTGAAATTATAAAATATAAACATCTTTCCTAAAACGGTATAAAAATATTTGACCCCATCCGATCACTATACAACTCCCATATATGGAAAGGAGCTTTAAAGTCTATTATTGAACTTTGGAGCGTGTATAAAGCATGACGTCAGCACTCATTAATAATAGTAAGGTATCCAGCTTTATTGAATCATTGGACCATCGTCGAAATGTGGGTTGCGTACATAGAGAAAATGGATTCTTCGTCACAATCAAATTTCTTGCCAACCTAAAATTTTGATTGCAGTAACTGAGTTATTTAGTTGTCGCAAGCAAATATATGTATTTATGAGATAATTGAAATTCTGTGGTATTAACCGAATTCTGTGGTATTAACCAAATATATCGATGGCTTCAACCAAACAATTTTTAGTTTTAGAAAATCCAAAAAAGCTTTGAATTTTCCGACAAACTTTGTATACATTTTATGCTTCATATATTAATTTAGTGCTTACAATTCAGTAGGCTCCTGAATTTTTTAATTTTTATAATTTACCTAAATTATGAGAAAATTTACAACTGAAATTCATTTTTTACACAATAAGAAAAATTGAATAATATTCTTTATTTTCTACCCATTTTGTTGTGGCAAGACAACTAGATTTAAATTTTCTTTATTTATGTATGTACTCGTATGCATGTGTTCATGTAAGTATTTGTTACCAATGCATATCAATTCTTTTTTTTTTCGTCTGAGCTTTTGACGCTAATCAGATTAGTATCGGTTCACAAAATACATTAAAAACATAGAAAATGCCACAGAAAAAAAAGTCAAAACGCATCGAATTGCAATCGTAGACATAAAAACAGAAAATTTTCACCCACAAAACTGTTGCCACTGTTGACAAAAACCAAATAAGAGAAGTTTGTTTATGGAGTGGAAATGGAAATATAGAAAAATAGTATTGTAGTCATACACGTTCATATAAATGACTGACTGACACTGATGATGATGAATATCAAGTGAATCCTTTTATGACACCACAAAAATATAAAACGCCTTCATAAGAAAATAAACGAAAAATATGAAATTGTATCTAAAGTATTTGAGAAACACTTAAAGAAAACAATTGGTAGTGAGTAAAACTAAAAAAAATTGAATTCAGCTACATCTGGGGTTTTAACTCGGATTGTAAATTTAACTAGAATCGATTTGTAGTTTTGACTAAAAATTTAATTTCTACTGAGTTTCTATTTGGACTTTAAGCACAGTAAATTGTTCGGGTTTCACATTAAAAATTTGTTATAATCCATATAAAAACAATG
The DNA here is from genome assembly GCA_949748255.1 of Eustalomyia histrio. Classification (NCBI taxonomy): domain Eukaryota; kingdom Metazoa; phylum Arthropoda; class Insecta; order Diptera; family Anthomyiidae; genus Eustalomyia; species Eustalomyia histrio. The sequence continues at coordinate 19,830,074 of OX456524.1, forward strand.
ATTTTTCACGATAATTTCCAGAAAATTTCGTACAATTTGTTTTCAAGCAAACTTAATATACAGTACTGTTATTTTTCTAGGGCAAAATATACATTTTGGATTTATTCTGATTATTTCTGTCTTATAAAACAATTCACTTTCAATTAAATTGATAATTTTTCTAATAATCAACCAATTAGAACATTTTTTTAAATTATTTGTTCTGATTGGTCGATTTTCCACCCCACTAAAGGTCTTTTTAAAAAAATATGTTTATTAAACATTTCTTATAAAATAACGACTTTTTTGTGGAAAAAGAACTCAGAATGTTAATTAAATAATTTTGTATAAGAAAAAGTCTATAGAACCCAAGAGTTGCTTGTACGAAAAGATTTCTTATACAAAATACAAGACTTTTAGAAAATTTTCTGATGGAAACATCTTTAGATTCTATGGACTTTTCCTTAAAGAAATGTTCTCATATTCTGTAAATTGTTTCTTTGGTAAAAATTTATATATTATTAAAAAAAAACTTTGCTTCTAAGGCCTTAATTTGAATAAAAATTTTCAAGATAGTGAGGACTTTTCATCATGAAAAAAAAAAAACTTAGATCTTAAGGACTTTTTCTAATAGAAATATTCTTAGATTCTAAGGACTTTTTCGGGAAAAAAATTTTTGACTATCTAAAAAAATCTTAAAAATGCCTAAGAATTTTTTTATTGGAAAATAAAATCCAGAAAAACTATAAATTTTTTATTAAAAAGTGCTTAGAATTTAACAATTTTTTTGAAGTATTTTTCTTTAAAAAGTCGGTAGAATCAAAAAAGTTTTGAAAAAGTGCTTAATATCAAATTTTTTCTTTAAGAAAAACATTTCTTAATGAAATATTCTTAAATTTAAAAAAGCTTTTTCATAGTTTCGAATCTCAATCCCAATAAACATTTTTGCTAGAATTAAAACCCAAATCAGGTGTTATTCAAGTCATATTTTCCAATTTCAAGCCTTGATTTATACTTTAACTACACTTTAATTCAATAGCATATTCCAGCAAAACGGACACTGGAATTCAAGTCGAACATTACAGTGAGATTATACTTTGATTCAAGCCTTGAATTACATTTAAAGTTAAGTTGAAACAACATAATAATTACACTTGTTTTCAAGCCCTAACTTCAAGCTTAAACAAAGCCATAAAAACACGGAAATTATTGGTTTTGGTAAAATGTATTAAATTCATTAAATCTGTTAAATACATACATATATTTTTATAATTTTATTTTTTTATTTATTCTTGATTTTTGTTTTTCAATGTTTTTATTCAATAATCCTTCTTTTATTCAGAAGCGTAGAAATTTTTAAAATCTTTCTGAAATAAGAAAAAATATAATGTAAGGACAGTGTTTAGCTCCAAATAAATGTGGCTTACATTTTCGTGAAAATCCATGGAAGAAATTCAGATTTTATAAAAATCTTCACAGCAAAATTTTAAATTTGACCAAATGTTTTATTTTAATTTAAAATATTGACAATAAACGAAAAACATGAATTAAATTATTTTTATTTGTAAAAACTTGATGTTGACTGTAAAAAATCACTTAAAAAAGCATAATACAAGCAATATTTAAAGCACTTGAATATTTAACTTTTTAATGTTTATTGGGATATAACTGTAGGGATCATATTATGGTAAAATTATGGTTATTTTATTATCTTAACTATATTATAGTACGACTATGGTTGGCACAATCATAATCCCAAAAATATATGATGCTCTTCGAATATGATTGCTCCAACCATGTTTTTTCTCTGCGTGATGCCACTTAAACTTCAGTGATGTTTGTGAATTTGTTTTTGCACTATTCATTTTTTTTATTGATTATCGTTCTGCTTCACATATTTCATCCCAAGAGATTTATAAATGATTGCTTTTACTTTGCTTTTGCTTTTGATATATAAATTAAACTATGACCAGGCTTAGGTGCAGACTATAAATTAAACAAAATTAACCTTTAATTTACGCTATAAATTGAATTACGTCTGAGCTTTAATTTGTACCACAATTATTCTTTTATTTAGAATATAAGACCATAATTACGTTCTTGTTTTGACTACACGCAAAGAAAAAACATGGTTGCAATATGATCACTGCTACTATATTCTGCTTGCTGCAATCGGGTATGGTTGTCACAACCAAGTTATTGGGTTTCTAACCATCAACATAATCGCTACCATCATTATTTAGTAAATATTTTACTATTTTATGATTGTCACCTTCTATCATTATATCATGATTGGCTGTAACCATACTGAGGTAACAAAAATTCTGACTATGAAATAAATATGATAATTATGCAACGATAAAATGCTGGCAACAATCAATAAATAATTATACATCAAATAAAACATGACTTTAACATTTACAGTCATAATATTGTCTTGTTTTCATAAAAACCAAAATTTTATCAGTTCAGTCAGTTTGTTTTTACTTCAAAATGTCTTATAAAAAAAACAATCATATATTGTTTACTAAAACTATACAAATATTAAATGGGTAGAAAATAGCTTTCACATGTCATTAAAACATTTCATCAATTGACCCATTAAGAAGATTTTTTTTAAAGGGGTTTTTCGAAAATTCCTTATAAATATAATATTATTTACACTAATCAATTCATTGCCTTTCTTTGAAAGAAAAATTCATAGATTCTGAAGAAAATACTTAGATTCTAAGGACTTTATCTAGTAGAAATATTATTAGATTCTAAAGAAAAATTTCTAAAAACTTTCCAAAAAAAACTTTAAAAATATCTAAGATTTTTTTATTAAAAAAGTTATTAGAATTTAAAAAAAAGTTTTAAGTATTTTTCTTAAAAAAAGTCCACAGAATCTAAGTTTTTTTGAAAGAAAAGTTCTGAGAACCTATGATTTTTTCCTTAACAATTTTTCTTCAAAAAGTCCTTATTATCAATTTTTTTTTTGAAAAAACATGTCTAAAGGAAATATTCTTAAATTTAAAGAGTTTTTTCATAGTTTCTAAGAACTTTACCTTTAAGAAATTTCTTTAGATTATGGATCATATGAGGGACAATAATATGATTATATTATGATAAATTCAATATAACATGTTTATTTAGGACCATAATATGGTAATTTTTGAAACATAATAAAACTGTACGGACCATATTATGATAAAAATATCATTATTTTATTATCATAATATGATAACCATATTATAGTACGACTATGATTGACACAACCATAAACCCAAAAATATATGATGCTCTTCGAATATGATTGCCCCAACCATGTTTTTTCTTTGCGTGTACAAACTTATTTAGAAGAGAACCTTCATTTAGGCTGTAAATTGAACTACAATTAAGATTGAACCTCGCATATAAATTAATTTTTGATTGGGCTTAAATTTCATAGATAAACCAATATATTATTGAACCTGAATTCGGACCATAAGTTAAGCCACGATTGAACTTGAATTCGGACCATAAGTTAAGCCACGATTAAACTTTAATTTTGACTAAAAACTGAAATTATGAGGAAGCATTGAAATGACAAAGAGGAAGCATTGCTTGACAAAGCGTTTATTAGGAAAAAAAGTCGATCAATAATTGGGATTAAAATTAAATTATAAACTAAATTATGATTGAATTTTAAGCTCTGTTTAGAATGAGCCACAAGGGGAAAAGGATTGTAGTAAAAATATAGAATGATATAGAAGATGTAAGCGTCAAGTAAAAAAATAATTCAATCTGCAAAGTGGTACATTTTTTCATTACGGAAAAATCCTTAATTTGAACTGAAAAAAAAACACAATTTAGAATTTATTTTACCTACAGACAAAAACTACAATTAAACCTTAACTCTATAAATGTTTTTACAAGTGTAGTTACAATATATGTAGAAAAAAAAAAACACCCCCACATAAACCGACGAAATAATTTTATATTCTAAACTGACAAAACTGCATAAGGTAAAGTTTTGGTTTTGTTATATTAAAAGCATTTCCAAGTGATCAAATTCCATATGACAGTTGTTTGTGTTTGTGTCTGTATGTGTGTGAGTGTAGACAGACAACCTGTGGAGGCCTAAAATGTTACAAGTTCGAACATGTTATTGTGTCACTTATATTTGATAACAAAAAAAAAGCAAACTTTGTACAAAAGAGATTGATTGAACATGATAACACTTCATTGAAAGCTGTAGAGTTTAAGAGATTTTTGTTTTTATTTTTTTTAGGCAAGGAATTATAGATCTTCAAGTGATAATTTCCCAAAAGAAAAAACAGTGTATGTGAATGAAAGTGCTTTATTTTTTTTTGGTAGAAAAAGAAGAAAAGAAAAAAAAAATGCTGGCAGTGGCATTTTTTTAAAACACACTTCGTCATATGAATACACTTAAATACCAGGCGTCAATTATTTTTCTTATGTGTACAAGTATTAATCCGGAAATTGTATATAAATCCTGTACTTGACACATGTATTTTAGCAATTTGCAAACAATATTTTTATACAAAAAAAACCAAAACTAACAATATAATCATATCCTACTACTTGTTCTACTATTTCTGCTGTCACTACATTTGGAGGAAGTGGTTGATGATGACACTGTTCCATTATATTTTATTTTTACCAACATTATATTATTTCCTATATTGGTGGCTGCTACATTGTAGAGTTTTGTCTGTATAGATGCGTAAATCATTTCGCTTCGTGCCATTTAAACGTTTCAAAAGATTAAAGGTATTTGTTTGTTGATAGTCAAAATAGGAACGTGAGTAAGTGCGAGTGTACGATTGTCGTACAAAAACAACAACAACACTATAGATATAAAGAGGGTATAAGTAGTATAAGGGACATTTGCATGGATTCGTCATCACCCATCACTTCCCACATAGTACTTTTAAAATGATCCGCTAAACAAACAAACAAACAACTCATCTGAACAACCCAAAAACCTAGTAAAAAACCTTCCATATACTTTTACACAGAGAATAATTTGGCTAATTTCCAACGCAAATTTGGTTTCTACAACTGAAATCGGTTGGTACAACTGAATATCGGTGTACACAACAAAATTCGGTTATTTTAACTAAATTTTGGTTGCAATACCCGAAATACTCAGCAATCAGATTTGAGTTTGATTGTGCTAACCGAATTTATTGGTTGTCGCAACCAAAATGCACTTTTTAATTCGGTTGGCACTTTATTTTTCTGTGTGTACTACAACCATTGCTAAAGCAATTTAAGTATATAAAAAAAGTGCAATCAGCTGCAAATATTTTTAAAAATTTCCACGAAGATTTTAAGATTTTTCACATTTAAAAACAAAGCTAACAACAAACAATCAATTGCTTTATGTGTTTGTAGTTATGTAGGAGTAGTGAGTGGTAGCAGGGTAAGTGTTATTGTATTTGTATGTTGTGCGTATAACTCTGTGTGTTTGTGTTTTTTATTTTTTGATATTTTTAATCATTCTTGTTCAACTGATAAATTAGGTCTTGTCATCTTAACATTTGCGAATTTTTCTATCATGAGGGAGGTTTTTTATTTTTTTATTTTATCACGTTTAAAATTTCTTTTAACGTTTTATATTTCTTTTAGTCATTATTTCCTGGTCTCTTGAGACCCATATGCTTTTAAAATTGTTGATTTCATAGACATATATTTTTAGCTCTTATTTTAAAGTTTGCCTTTCACCTGTTTGTATGAAACTCATGATTTGGATATAGTGATCGGCGTACTGCTATCTAATTTACGAGGTAAACTTCAGGGGCGTTGGTTTTAACGTGAGAAGTCTGTTTTATCGATTGATGCAATTTTTATTTGTCATTTAAATTGAGCAGTTTATCTGCAATGGATTGGTCTTCAGAGTTCTAATAGTCCGTATAGAGAGCGTCACTTTGTTCGGACCAGCCTAGCAGATATTGTTTACGCCAACATATCAGAATGTGGTTTTTGTAATTATGTTAGTCAAACGAGTATATTTTTTTGGGGTGTTGCACAGATCCATATAATGTTATAACCGTTGTCTGAAAATATTAGCCATGTGTATTTGCGAAAGTTACATCTTGCCGGTTTTAAGAAATACGGAACGATGTCGGCTGTTTGGAAAAATGCTTTCCACGATTGGAGTGTGATTTTCACTTAAGCTGATGAAAGTAAGGTCGGGGGGTTATAAGCCCTGATACAGCGTTCAGAATGAAAATAACTTGTATTCTTAGCTTTAACTTTAAGATGCAGGTTCTTTACCTAAGTTCAATGAGATAACATTATTTCATTGTGGATACCCAAGAAGTATGCTGACTGTTGAAGTTTTTAGTGTACAATGATGGATATGGGAAAACTGGTAGATTTGACACAACACTTACATTTAACCACAAAAACAACTAGAAATGAAAAAAAAAACCTTCACGTCGTTCACACCATGGACAATCCTGGGGCGCTTTTGTTCACTGACCAAAGGGAATAATCAACCCGCATTTGAAAAAAACACACTATAAAAGCCCCAAAAACATTTAAATAGTATTCAAGAAATCCAAACTGCTCCATAAAGTCACACCCTAAAAAACATTAAAATCACAAGAAAATGTCAAAAACCAAATCCGTCAGTCAATCTTCTTCAACTCTCCACGGCTACAATAGATAATCGGCCCATTGTCGTGACACTGTGTCAAAGGGGGCTAAACTTCAACGTACTTAAAGCTGTAAGCAGATCATTGTTGAAGTTGGAGCAAACACATCCCATTAACTCACAATTATGTAAGATCACTGGCGGAATGGATCCCTATTGAGAAGCAAAATATCTAACAATTTCACCTATACTCCCAACCAAGCCACAATAAAATGGCCAAACCTACTATATCCACCAATTAGCCCCATCCAACCTTATTGTCATGATATGAATTAAGGCCTAAAAGTTAACCCATTATACTTGAAAGTGTAAACAGAGCATTGGTAGAAATGGGCCAAACACAGCCCATACACATTTTGGTATATAAGGACTTAAGTGGTTCGGATACAATCCCAATAAAGAAAAGAGAAAAAAATTAAAAGCACGCATATTATTCTTCGAAATCATCAATCCAGATTTACCAAGACCAGACATCTAACCCCCTGTGCCACCAATCTGTAAGCGTCATAACAATATGGCCCAGGAGCTAAACCTCAATTTACTTTAACTACACGTCATTGGTGGAAATGGGCCAAAAATACATCCCAGAACAAACACATTTAAATATGTAAGGCACTAGAGGATCGGTTAAAACTTTGAACGAAAAAAAATAAGTACAATACCGTACTCCTGCGTACCGAAACAATGAACAATTGTCATTAACAAATTAAACACAAATCAAACAAGTGCCTTACACCCGTCAAGAACCCATAAATCAATACAGCAACAGGGCTTAAGAGAGCTACATCAACCGAAATTCGTAGTCTACACTCACCAAAAAAAAGTCTGTAATGGCAACTGAAAATTTTGCTGTTATTACGGGAAATTTTGCTAATCTTAGCAACACATGTCTACTGACGTGTAGTACAATGAAATTAGTAGAAAAATTAGTAGCCGCTACTAAATTTAAGTAAACTTTTTGTAACGTCGAAATTAAACAGGTTTGCTAAAATCAGCAAAAAAAAATCAAATTTTTTATATTTTATTTATTTTTTTCAAAAAATATTTTATACAAAATTAAAAACAAAATCAAAGGCTTAAAAATCTTATAAATTGTTAAAACATAAACGAATTAATCATTTTGTTTTTATTTGGTAATTTTTGTTTAAAAAAATATTTTAGTTAATTTTTTTTTTTACTTTTAAGGTCAAATTTTAATTGTTTTTAGGGCTGATTTTTAGAACTAAAAAAACTTTTTAGTGTTATTTAAGGTGGATGTCCTCTTTTAAGACATGAGTCGGTATATTCATTTCCGATCCCTTTTTTAATCTATGTAGGTGTAAGTTTTAATTAAAAATCACATTTCCTTCAATATACACTATTTATACCCTCCACCATATATGGTACTAATATATATACCCTATATATTAGTTTGTCATTCCGTTTGTAACATGTCGAAATATAGGTCTAGACCCCATAAAGTATATATATTCGTGATCCTTATGCAATTTAAGTCGATTTAGCGATGTCCGTCTGTCTGTTGAAATGGCGATCACGACGCGGAGACGCAAGCGGGGGTGCCTGTTTTTACTCAGACTATTGAACATCCTCCCGAGCAGTTTGGTATTGAAAATGAGCAAAATCGGCCCAGCCGTTAAAAAATTATGAGTGAAAATGTGAAGATACCTCTAAATTTTCCATACAAATTGGTCTATTTTAGTACAATTTCATAGTAGCGACTGGTATATAATATGTTTTCTCATTTTTTTCCACCAGTCGCTTAGAAATTAATAATATTTTGTATTCACCTCAAATATTTTTCATCTCAAAAAATTTTTTCACCACTAAAATTTTTTTTCAGCACAAACAATAATTTTCACCTCAAAAAATTTTTTTCACCTCAAAATTTTTTTTTACAACAAAAAATTCGTTTTCGCATTCAAAAAAGTTTTTCACCTGCATAATTTTACTTCAAGTTTTTTACATTATTTGTTTGTAAAAACAGTAGAATACACTTTTTTTAGGATATTGGTGGAGGGTATTCAAAGATTCGGCATAGCCGAATTTAAGCCTTTTTTACTTATTTAAAATTACTAAATTTTTTTTTTTGCTAATTTTAGCAAATCGGTTTTCAAAAATTTGTAAATTGATTTCTGAAATTAGCAACAAAAATTTGGAAATATTCTTTAAAAACTCTTTAATTTGTAAAATGTAAATAGCCAAAAGATTTGCTAAATAATAATTTTTTTTACTAAAAATCCGTACAAAAATAGTAAAGTGGTATTGAAAACCGTTTACAAATTTTTCTACAAACTTTTTTTTCTGAGTGCACTAACATCCAGGTTGTATAATCATTGAAATGTCAATTATCAATCAAGGGTTCAGACTAACACAAACACGTAGCCTCTGGTGTTTGCAGAGTCAGTGTTCACCAACATTAGGAGATATATGTAAATCCAAAAACAAAAAGCTAACGAAGGGGTTATACCGTCTGGTCCATACAGATGGGATAAGTGTTCATTAGAATATTTTCATTGATTTTAGTACAACGGGAATACCTACATTAGGCCTAATCATACTCCAAACAGGGCTAGAGACAAAAACCCTATGGTCAGTTTCCTAAAAAAAAAAATATACAAAAATAATACTTTGATCTCTAGGATTCATAACAAATTTAGTTTGTGAGATATGAGCAGTTTATGAAATTGCATCTGATTTAATGCAAAAAACTGTAAATACCCGATTTAATAAACAATAATTGGGGTAACAATCAATTATTGATATTTAACCCTTTTCGAATAATATAAAAATTCGTTAAATCGAATACAGTAATATTGTGGCGATATTATTTTATATTTTTTATTTTTTAACAAAATCTATTCATACGGAAAGTACCAATAAATTATTGATTTGCTTTCTACATTCCCAATTTGTTCTATTGTAAAAATTGAGACAAGTTTATTCGATAAAGAGATATTTCAACCTTTAAAAGTGTTAACATATTGTCCACCAAAGACATCATTAACTTAATCAAACATTTTTTTTTTGCAATACATATTTTCTTAGTAATTTTGAAACATTGAGCACGAATCTGCTAAATTTGGACTATTGTAGGTTTTACTATGCTATGAAATTTTATACGTTGAAATCTTTAAGCTTTTGTTTGTTTCAAAATCAATAGAAATTAAAAATACTCTAATGTCCGTATATTTTTAAGGATAATTTAAGAACCTTGTATGTAATTTGAAAAATCTCATTATTCAGTTTAATTCTTATAATTATTGTCTCAGTAAGACGACCAAACTAATTATAAATGATATATCGGAAGAGGAGGTATTTTTTAGTTGTTCTATACATTTGATTTGTACATTTAAATGATACTAATCTTTATATATATAATTCTCCTGTACGTGTGTTAGTGACTGAACTCCTCCTTAACGGCTGGGCCGATTTCGATGAAATTTGTTGTGTCTGTTTTATTTGATCCCTGAATGGTTTAGATTCACAATTGACCTATATGGGTACAATGGGCGTGGCACCTCCCATACGAAGTAAAAATGTATTTTTGTATATCTGGAGTACTGTTACAGTGGGAGTCTTCAAACTTTGTGTGAGCTTTTTTTATAATAATACTCATAATCTCCCAAAAAAATGAGTGCCATCCAAGCAATGGGCGTGGCACCTCCCATACGAAGAAAACATTCATTATTGCATATCTGGGGTACTATTAAAGTGGGAGTCTTCAAACTTTGTGTGAGCTTCTTTGATAATAATATTCATAATCTTCCAAAAAATATGGGGGATCCAAGCAATGGGCGTGGCACCTCCCATACGAAGTACAAATTTATTATTGCATATCTGGGGTACTATTATTGTGAGAATATTCAAACTTTGTGCGAGCTACCTAGATAATAATGTGTATCCTATTGAAAAAGTCTAACATTCTGAGACATTTTTCCTTTTCAAAAAGTCTCAGACTCCGAGAGATTTTTCCTATAGAAAAAGTCTCAGAATATGATTTTTAGCAATTTAAATTGCAATGATAAATAAATAAGTTGAGAATACTTTCACAAATATCCATGAATGCAATTTCATATCAAGCATCGTTCTCATGTCAATAATTAATAAAATTTTAAAAAACTCTAACCTATTTCTCTACTCTCAACTACTCTCTACTAATATTGTTTTCCTATTGAGAACTACAAATGGGACTACTTAATTAGTGGGACCAATCAATTCATATTAATTGATGTCAATAGTATTGAAACTAATTTCATTGAACCATTTCATTACTAATGGCAATGGTTTTGAAATCAATTGTTATTGACGGTTTTTAACAATTGATGCATTTTATTACCATTATGAATGATTTTTTCAATAAAAAAAAAGGAATTACCATAAAACGTCAACGCATTTTTTCAATAGCAATACAAAATTCCCATCTATGTTGAGAACTATACTGTTATCAACTATTTTGAAAGGGTAAGGTTTGAAATTTTTACTTGCTTTCAATTTTATATTGAATGTTTTTTTAAAGGTGAATGTTTGTTGCGAAGTTTTAACCAATTTGTCATAATTTAATTGATTTTGATTTAAAGAAAAAATAAAATAGTTTGAAATTAAAAGAAATTATTGGAAATAAAAATTGTGTTTAATTTTACAAACTTTACGGAGTGTTAAGCGACTCACTGAAAATAACCAATATGTAAGTTTGTGAAACAAATAATCATAACCCTAAAACTAAAATCAAAGTTTATTAAATTTATGTGTTGTGTGTTTATAAAAGAAAAATGCCACGTCTTCGTGGGCGAGGAGGAAATATTGGTCGACGTTCAAAGCATGCACAAACAGTCCACAACATTCGGTTAAATAGAACAGTAGAAGATCACTTGACGGACACTGCAAATTCTAGAGACCAGATGGCGAACTTACGTGAACATGAAAGTCAAGAGCAACGCAACGAACGCCTTCGAGCTAATGCATTGAGACAAAGACAGGCGCGTCAACGAGCCACCGATGAACAGAGAACAACTGAACGACAGCGCCTACAAGTATATCGCGCATTGACACGTGAATCACTTCTCCGACTTGCGTTCGAATACGAGTTTGACGTAGACTATTCATCGCATTTACAAATTGTCATCGGTGCTATGAATAAAGAATGCCAACACTGCCATGCATTCAAATACAAAGGAGAGTCAGCCGGTTTCTGTTGCGCGTCTGGAAAAGTAGTATTGCCACCATTGAATTCGCCGCCTGAACCACTGAAAGCTCTATTGGATGGAGCCACACCTCAATCAAAATTATTTTTGCGTAAAATTCGTAAATTCAATTCGTGCTTCCAAATGACATCGTTTGGAGCAACAAAAATCTTGCGGAATGAGGATGGTCGAAATTTTGAATCAACATTTAAGATTCAGGGCCAAGTGTATCATCAAATCGGTTTTTTAATTTCAATGCCTGATGCCGATCCAAAATTCTTGCAAATCTACTTCATGGGTGATGAGGATCAACAAATAAACACACGCTGCCACTACAATCACATCGAGTTAATGGAGGAGCGAGAAATCGTGTCAATTTTGGAACCGTTTTTGAGAAATCACAATCAGTTGGTCCAGTTGTTCAACGTTGTTTCCAACAGGCTACAAAACGATAACTACATGATCGTCATCAAAGCAGACAAAGTACCATCAGGAGAGCATGCGGGCAGATACAATGCACCAACCGTTAATGAAGTTGCAGTTGTTATGGTTGGTGACGCATTTGAACGTCGAGATATTCGGATCCAACGCAGAGATAATACGGTGCAGACAATTGCAGACAGCCATCGTTCTTACGACGCTTTGCAATATCCATTGATATTTTGGGAAGGAGAAGATGGATATCATTTAAATATAAAACAACGAAACCCCGTGACAGGTAAAATTTAAATATAATTCCATTTTTGCTTTTTCTGTACTATTTATTTTCTTTTTTATTTATTTTTATTTTAAATTTGAAGGTGCAGCAACGAACAAGAAAGTGAGCGCGATGAACTTCTACGCATATCGGTTGATGATTCGTACCAATGAAGACAACAACATTATCCGATGCCGCCAGCTGTTTCATCAATACATCGTTGATATGTATGCAAAAATCGAAAGCGAGCGATTACGGTACATCAAGTTTAATCAAGCAAAGTTGCGTTCTGAGGAGTATATTCATTTGCGTGATGCTATTGTCGGTAACGTAGATGGAACAACTAATATTAACGATATTGGTACCGCATATATTCTTCCATCATCATACATTGGTAGTCCGCGGCATATGCAAGAATATATTCAAGACGCAATGACTTTCGTGCGCGCGTACGGTAGACCTGATTTGTTCATAACATTTACGTGCAATCCAAAATGGGATGAAATAACTATTTCATTATTGCAAGGTCAAACAGCAATGCATCGGCATGATATCACTGCACGTGTCTTCAAACAAAAACTAAAATCTATGATGAACTTGATTACACATCACTCTGTATTCGGAAAAACACGTTGCTGGCTGTATTCTGTTGAATGGCAAAAACGAGGTTTGCCACATGCACACATTTTGATTTGGTTGGTTGATAAAGTACGTCCAGAAGAAATTGATAAAATTATTTCAGCTGAAATTCCGGATTCGAATATAGATCAAGAGTTGTTCAACATTATTACCACTAACATGATCCATGGACCATGCGGTGCTCTAAACATGACGGCGCCGTGCATGGACAATGGAAAATGTACGAAACTTTTTCCAAAAGAGTGCATAAATGATACTATCACTAATACCGATGGTTACCCATTGTATCGTCGTAGAAACACAGACAATGGTGGCCACTCATATCAATTGCGCATGTCAAACGGTGTAACGCAAGACATTGACAATCGTTGGGTGGTTCTGTATTCACCATTACTGTCAAAAACGTACAAAGCGCACATAAACGTTGAGTTCTGTAGTTCAGTGAGTTCCATAAAATACATTTGCAAATACGTTCATAAGGGAAGCGATATGGCTGTATTTGCTGTTCAAAACGTAAATGATAACGACGAAATAACACGTTATCAAATGGGTCGATACATTAGCAGCAATGAAGCAGTTTGGCGCATTTTAAGTTTTCCTATACACGAAAGAGACCCTGCTGTTATTCATTTGGCCGTGCACCTTCAAAATGGACAGCGTGTTTATTTTACGGAAGAGACTGCTGTACAACGTGCACTAACTCCCCCAAAAACCACACTAACTGAGTTCTTCGAACTATCCAACCAACCAGGTATTTTCGGTCAATTTTCAAAGACATTAATGTACACTGATGTGCCACGATTTTTTACATGGAACAAACAATCAAAAAAGTGGAACCCACGAAAGCAAGGCGTTCCAGTACAAGGGTACCACGGCATATTTATGGCAAATACATTAGGCCGATTATACACAGTCCATCCTAAGCAACGCGAATGCTTCTTCTTGCGTTTGTTGTTGGTTAACGTTCCTGGACCGACGTCATTCCAATACTTGCGAACAGTCAACGGTATTTTGTTCGACACATACCATGATGCGTGTCACGAATTGCATTTGCTTGAAGATGACAACCATTGGGATCTTGCACTAGCAGATGCAGTGCTGAGTTCCTCTCTTCATCAAATTCGACAATTATTCGCCATATTGTTGACGACATGCTTTCTGTCGCAAGCTTCTGTTCTCTGGGACAAATATAAAGATTCAATGAGCGAAGATATTTTGCATCGTATTCGGACAGCTGATCAAGATCACAATATCAATTTTTCATCGGAAATGTATAACGAGGCGTTAATGATGATTGAGGATATTTGCATTAATATTTCCAATATGCCACTCATTCATTTCGGTTTGCCATCGCCTAACCGACCAGCAACAGACATCATTAACAGCGATGTTGAGCGCGAACAACAGTTCGATGCGGCAACGTTGACTACTTTCGTTGCAAATAATGAGCAATTGCTAACTGCTGAACAAAAGATCATATACGATCGAATTAATTTGTCAATTGAAGCACAACAAGGTGGATTCTTCTTTTTGGATGCACCAGGCGGCACTGGTAAAACATTTCTTATCTCACTGTTACTTGCACGCATTCGGTCACAAAATCATATTGCATTGGCTATTGCTTCATCAGGTATTGCAGCGACTTTGCTTGATGGTGGACGGACTGCACACTCAGCACTTAAGTTGCCATTCAATGTTCACACAAATAAAGATGCAATGTGCAACATAAAGAAGCATTCAGGCATGGCTAAAGTTTTGCAAAAATGCAAAATTATTATTTGGGACGAATGTACTATGGCCCACAAACATTCACTAGAAGCCTTTGATAGAACTATGAAAGATATTAATAATAATAACAGACTTTTCGGTGGAGCTCTTCTGCTGCTGTCTGGTGATTTCAGACAAACATTGCCGGTCATTCCACGCGCTACATATGCGGACGAAATCAACGCATGTTTGAAGCAATCGCACCTATGGCGGAATGTTAATACATTACGCCTTAAGACAAACATGCGTATTCAACTACAAAATGACCCATTGGCACTGTCATTCTTTGAGTAATTGCTCAACATTGGCAATGGAAATATTATGTTTCATGAAAATACACAATGCATAAAATTTCCAGACAATTTCTGTAAAATGGTAGCCACGAAAGATGCTTTGGTTGTAAGCATATTCCCAAATATACGCGAAAATTACATTAATCATGCGTGGTTACGTGAACGAGTTATTTTGGCCGCTAAAAATATAGATGTTGACATTATTAATTTCAAAATACAACAGTTATTGCCTGGCGATGAGATGTTGTTCAAATCGATCGACACTGTTGTCGCTCCAGATGAAGCAGTCAACTATCCTGTTGAATTTTTAAATTCACTGGATTTACCAGGAATGCCACCTCATAACTTGAGATTAAAAATTGGTTCACCAATCATTTTGCTTAGGAATTTAAATGCACCTAAGCTATGCAATGGTACAAGATTGGTCATAAAAAAAATAATGAGCAATGTTATTCAAGCTACCATTTTGAGCGGCAAGTTTCAAGGTGAAGTTGTTCTCTTGCCACGGATCCCAATGGTTCCTTCAGACTCGCCAATTCCATTCAGACGCATGCAGTTTCCAATTCGCTTGGCATTCGCAATGACCATTAACAAGTCACAAGGTCAAACAATGTCCATTTGTGGGTTGGATCTAGAAAATCCGTGCTTTTCACATGGACAGTTATATGTTGCGTGTTCTCGCGTTGGCAAACCATCAAATTTGATCATTTATACACCACAGGGATTGACGAAAAACATTGTTCATCAACTAGCATTAATATAAAAAAAACAAAATTTATTTATTCTATCATTAAGGCTTCGAATTAATTAAAATACTTCATTTTTGTTAAATTAATAAAAAAAATCTAATATTTTCATAGAAATTATTTCAGTTTTTCCTTCTTTCTATCTATAAATTTTTAGGCAGGACAACGTCTGGCGGGTCAGCTAGTATTTTATAAAGTTTTTTTTTTTAAATCTGCATTTAAATGTAAAGTACATATACCACAGTACCATGACAGTTATTTTGTTAACACTTTCAAATCTTTCCATTATTTCATATCATTAGCACTATCACATTTCATAGAGATTTTAATAAAATTTGAAGATCATTTTGTTTTTTTTTCAAAAAGGATTTTCAACACTTTAATTTAAGTGTTGTTGTTGCTACATAAAACGCCATGATAAAGTGGCAAAGCTTAAGATATTTTTGTATATAAAGTGTGTGTGTCTATCTTGGAGATTAAGTAGCAATTTAGTTCAAAAGTCTACAATTGAGTCAATGGCAAACAGACAGACAGACAGACAGACAGACAGACAGACAGACAGACAGACAGACAGACAGACAGACAGACAGACAGACAGACGTTTGTGCAAACGTTCGCTGTCATAATATTAACGGGGCATGAGTTTGCTTGATAAATACACACTCACTCATCTTGCAAAAGCTTTTAGCCTTCTTCTTGTTTAACCCTTTAATAAACCTAAAATGCCAACCAAACAAGCCAAATGACATTCATATTAACGAAAAACTTGAAATTGTTGTCGCCATATTCATTTGAATGTTGCCAATTTAGTAAATGATGGTGCTGTCGTCGTAGATATGTTGTTGTGGGAAGCTTACGTACATAAGTCGTAGCCTAAAATATCTAATCACGTGGAAAGGCGAGAACTAGTAGTAGTGGCAGTTTTTTGTGCCGGATTGTGACAGGATTTTAAGGAATTAATGCTAGAAAGAAATGTATGTAGAAGGGTTGTTTGTTGTTTCTTCTACATTAACTGTTATTGGGGAGTTGTTGTATACAAAATCTTTTATCATTAATCATTATAATGGTACACTTTTTGGCGAGGGCTTATAAAAAAGTCTTTGCTTCTAGTAGAGTTCTTCGGGTTTTTTTTTTATTTTTTTATTTGAAAATAAGTTACGCACCAAATGCTGGTATTAAAGTACGCAATTATGGTCACATGTAAACTTTTAATTTAACCATTCATATTTATTCAATGTGAAATGTGTAAGAAGGGGTTGTTTTGTTTTTTAGCACTGAATGAATGAAATTGAATGAACAATAGAGAACAGTTAACAAATGTGTAATAATGATGCATTCAAGTACCTGTTAATGGGTACTTGAAATGCATACACACACACACATACAAACTCTCAATACAATATAAATTTATTGTAAAGTGTGAAATTTGACCCGAGGCTATAAGTTTCAAAACACTTGAGCTAATAAACCATTGAGAAATTGAGTAAAAATCGGGCCACTTGAATTAAAAGTCGTCTCCTTTATGAAATTGTAACAATGTTCGTTATGAGAATGAGAAGATTTTTATTCTTTTTGTTAAAAACAGTTTATTAAATTATTGTTGGATAAGAGGAATTCTTGAAAAAAAAAGTCCTGCGGGAATTTTATTTTTTTATTTCCAACAAACACTTAATTCCTGTGCAAAAAATTTAAAACAAAAAATCATTTTATATCAACATGTTTCATGTTGCTTTTTGGGTAAATAATTTTCAGTAATATTTTTTTTTTTTGAAAACTCTTCACAATAATGATGGTGATGATGATACGAGTACCCAACGAGTATGATTTTTTTTTGTAACTATATTGATGATGTTGACGGTGATGATGATGATGGTGGTTGGTTGGTGATTGTTGCCAGCTTGTTTGGCAACTAGCAATATGTGCGATTGTGTTATTTACTCTGTTTCAAGAGGTGCTAGACCAGAAAATTCAATTTAGCATTTTTAAGTGCGTTTTCCTTTGATCGTTAAATCGAATTTCCAGCATTAATATAGACCGATGACAGGCTTGATAGCTTGATGTTCATGTTTGATTGTAGGTGTGTATGCACATCAGTGAAAAGTGTCTATGTCCTGAGATAAGGTAGTCCAATAACAACCACTCCAAACCAAACAAAAAAGTTTATTTTATTTTCTGTTTGATCTATAGAACTTCTGTCATCTTTTATGGTGTTATTTTTTTTGTAAGGTAATTAAGTTTAATAAAGTTTGACACCTTTTTGGACTAAATATTTTTTGTTGATAAAAATGTTAATATTGTCCATTTAAAATGGACACATGGTTTTAATTTTAAAAATGGGGAGTACATACTTAAAAATGTTATTAATGGGGAAATTCCAATACAATAAAATTCGTTTAAGACGAACTTATTGAAAAGTCTCAACGTTTTAGTTTCAGTTATCATATAAAACGTATCTGTTAAGATGAACCCTCGGCTTATTCGAACTGTTTATGAGGGTTCTACAAACTAAATTCGATAATATCATGGAGAGTAATACAAACTTGTAAAAAATTGGGACTTTTATACCCTCCACCATTTATGGTGGGTGAGGGTATATATCAGTTTGTCATTCCGTTTGTAACATGTTGAAAAATAGGTCTAAGACCCTATAAAGTATATATATTCGTGATCCTTATGCGATTTCAAGTCGATTAACTCCGTCTGTCTGTTGAAATGGCGATTACGACGCGAAGACGCATGCGGGGGTGCCTATTTTTACCCAGATTATTGTACATACTCCCGAGCAGTTTGGTTTTGAAAATGTGCAAAATTGGTCCAGCCGTTAAAAAATTATGAGTGAAAATGTGAAGATACCTCTAAATTTTCCATACAAATTGGGGTATTTTAGTACAATTTAATAGTACACTCAGAATATTATGTAGGTAACTGTTTGTAGTTTAATAAAAAAGTTTTCCGTTCCATTTAAAAATAAAGGAAGATACATTTATTTTTCAAGGAAATTTCTATATTAACTTTTTTATACATTTATTCGAAATAATTTACTATCATTTACCATTTTTTTTCAGTTTCATTTATTTTTTTCATTTGTTTGAAATTTAATAAAAATTTACCCACAAAACGGAAACTTGTGGTTTATTTGTGTCCGTAATAGTTATTACAAATTTAAATTTTGTTTGCTGTCTGTTTCAAAAAAAATATTCAAATAATTTCAATTTGTTTTTTTATTTAAATTGGTTGTATATATACAAAATTTTTCAATACTAATTACAAGAACTTCATAAACACACATACATATACAAATACATTCATACAAAAAGTGTTTATAGCTTCATATGCATACATACATTTTGTATTATACGAGTATATTAAAAAAAAACAAAAAATACAAAAACGGAAATAATTTCAAATAAATGAAAAAAACAGTTATTTTTTAAGGATTGGTGGGTAAAATTTGGACATTTATTTTAACTGATTATATCATTTGTTTCTTACGGATGTGTCAGTTGATTAATCAACATTTAAAAATAAATAACAAATGGCATTTAATTTAAATGAAAATTAAGTAGACCGGTTTTTAAATGGAATATCATTTCTTTTAAAGGATATTTTCAGTTATTTTAACTTACAAACTTTTTTAAGTGTAGCAACTGGTATATAATATATTTTCTTATATTTTTTCACCAGTCGCTAAGAAATTAATAATATTTTGTGTTCACCTCAAATATTTTTCACCTCAAAAAATTTTTTTCACCACTAAAATTTTTTTTCACCACAAAAAATTTTTTTCACCTCAAAAAATTTTTTTCACCTCAAAATTTTTTTTAGACCAAAAAATTCGTTTTCGCATCCAAAGAAGTTTTTCACTTCAAAAAATTTTTTCACCTCCATAATTTCACTTTAAAAATTTTTTACATTATTTGTATCAAAAACAGTAAAGAACATTTGTTTTAGGATATTGGTGGAGGGTATTCAAAGATTCGGCACAGCCGAATTTAAGCCTTTTTTACTTGTTCTTATTAATATTTTTTTTTTATCAATTTGACTAATCTTAATCCTTTCAGTGGCAAGCCCGCCTCAAGCGGAATACATATATAAAAATTACCACAAATACGTCAAATAAGTATTTTCCAAATGATAAAAATTTTTACAGTATTTTTATTTTTTTTTTTGAAGAATTTTTTCGTATGCATTACTAGGTTTGGAAGCGATAAAATGTCTAAATTAAAATTAAAAAATAAAAATAGATATTTACAATTTTCAAAATTCATACACTTCAAATAGTTTGTAAGTAAAAATAACAGAAAATACCATTTACAACAAATGATATTTCATTGAAAACAGGTTTACTTAATTGTCATATAAATCAAAAGGCTTTTGTTGTTTATGTTTGAATGTTGTTTACACAACTGACACATCCGTAAAAACAAATGATTTAATCATTTAAAATAAATGTTATAATTTTATCTACCAACTCCTAAAAAAATAAATGATGTAATCATTTAATTTACAAAATGTATGTACACTTTTTGTGTGAATATCTAAATAAGTGATAAAAATCGCTGTTTTCTTGAAATCCGCTGAAATGAAAACGCTGCCCTCGCCAAACTTAAGGCAATACTTACAATTTTTGAAATTTTTAATTTATATAAGGACCTTTAATTTAAGTCCAATCGTTGATATTTTTAAAATTTCTTAAATTTTTTTTTTAATTTAAAAATGGAGATTTGAAACCAGTGTTTAAAAATTTCTGATCTATATGGAATTAAATTCAAACAAGTTAGCAAAACACCTAAGTACATTGGAATTAAAAGAATGCAAAAATCTTCTTGTTATCGAATTTGTTGATTAAGTGGTCTCTGTGCATTTATTGCCGGGGAAGTTTTAATAACTTTTTTAACGATGGTTTTTATTTCCTTATTAGAAAGATAATTAACTGCAAATTGCAATTCTTTAATCATTACAAATCTCATTTTAACTTATTTTTACAATATAAAAATTTTTGAGAAAATAAAGAAAAAGTCATACTTTCCCTTTTTCAAACTGTAGAGCCTATTATGCGGCATCTCTCCCCGATGTCCGATTATCCTTACTTCACATTTGATATTAAATTGTCCACACAGAGAAAACAGATACATTCTTACAACCGAATTTCTTTCCAAATAATAGTTTGGTTGCAGAAAGCGAATTATTCGGTTGTCACAACGAAATGTATTCCTGATACGATTGAAGTATATGATTTCAACCGAAATTCTGTTGCCACAACCAAATATTCGGCTGGCAAGAAATTCAGTTGTTATAAGGAATCTGTTTTTTCTTTGCAACTAAAACCGAAAAGGGTAATTTTTATTAAATTTTTAGTACCTTGAAGTGAGATCAGGCCTTTAAAATTCTCTCTATCACATGTCATACTTTGTCAGATCTTGTTCTGGCCAATATCTGAAATCTAAAACAGTTTTGAGGTAACTAAAATTCTCATATTTATTTTTGTGAATTCCCATAAAAAAGTCAAAGTACGTGGTGTAGAAGATTACAATTGTAGACAATTTACTGCAAGTCTCTTGAGGATTATTATTAGCTCCTTTTTTCCCTACAAAAATTTTCCAAATCATAAACAATACCTAATGGCTGCGCTTGCTACCACACGCAAAGAAATAACATGGTTGGGTCAATCATATTCGAAGAGCATCATATATGTTTGGGTTTATGGTTGTGGCAACCATAATCGTACTATATTATGGTTATCATATGATGATAATAAAATAACCATAATATGGTCCCTACAGTTATATTATGATTCAAAAATTAGCATATTATTGTCCTAAATGAACATGTTATATTGAATTTATCATAATATGATTGCACGTAATCATAGTATGTTCAAAATGTTATCATATTATGACCCCTCATAACTATATTATAATTCCTGGGTAATCTTAAGGGAAAAGTTCTTAGAAACTATGAAAAAGCTTTTTAAATTTAAGAATATTTCCTTTAGAATTCTTTTTTCTATAAAAAAATTAATATTAAAGACTTTTGAAGAAAAATTGTTAGGAAAAAAATCACAGACTTTAAGAACTTTTCTTTCTTTAATTGTATAATTATTTATTGATTGTTGCCAGCATTTTATAGTTCTATAATTATCATATTTTTTATAGTCAGAATTTTTGTTACCACAGTATAGTTACAGCCAATCATGTTATAAAATAGAAGGTGGCAATCATAAAATAGTAAAATATTTACTAAATAATGATGGTAGCGACCATGTTGATGGTTAGAAAACCAATAACTTGGTTGTAACAACCATACCCGATTGCAGCAAGCACAATATAGTAGCAGTGATCATATTGCAACCATGTTTTTTCTCTGTGTGCAGTGGCTTGTTACCAGTGACGTCAAAAAAACCTGAAGAAAAAAGTCTGGAGCGGTAAAATCGCACGATCTTTATGGTAACTACAGATGTACATTGTCGCGCGAGCTGTGTATGCTATTTCGCCGTCCTGTTGGAATCAGTTGTCTTCCAGTCCCACTTCATCAATTTGTGGCAATAAAAACTTGTTGATCATGGTGCTGTAGCGCTCACCAGTCACAGTAACCGTGTTCCTCACGGCGTCCTCGAAAAATAAGACCTCTGGGCGTAAATGACGTATGTGAATTTGAGTGAATACAACGTAGATTCTTAGTGCCCCAGGAGCGCAAATTTTGTTTGCTTACGTAACTGTTCAGATCAAAATGGCCCTCGTCACTCATGATATATTTGGACAGAAAATCGCACATTGGAAAATAGTCACAAGTATTCCGCGTTCTTTAGGAGTATAACGTTCCATGGCTTGTCGGCATGAATTTCGTATCTGTGTACTTCACATATACAATATTAAAACAAAACTGATAGTTGCCGTCATGTGCAAAAGTTGCTTTATCTTCAGATAGGGCGATATATTTTTGCCCACCTTGTATTAGTACAAAAGCATTTAATATTAAATAAAATATATTAAAAATTTGCTAAGTTTTCCATTCTGAGCGTAGGGTATATATTTCATTGCAAAAATGTCTAGATTGGTTAACCCTTTAGAAAATCCTTGCTAGTTTGATCCTTTGGATAATATGATATTTACAATTTTTTTATATTTGTAAAGAAAATTTTTCACAAAAATGAAGAGGTTTCGTCAAATGTATCTAGAAATTTCTTCATATTTATGAAAAACTTCTATAAATAAGATGAAGTTTTTCTAATTTTATTTTTTTTTTTATTTTTCAAATTATTTAAGTAAATAAAATGCAAACTTAATGAGAATTACAAATAAAATAAATAATTTATTAATTTATTAAATGTATGTAGAAAATAATAGGGACAGACGGAATATAAGTGTGAATGACATAGAATTGCATAGAAGGACGTATGAGCAGTCATTAAACAACTTTTAAGCAGAAAAACATAAACATAAATATCAATAATCATTGTAAATACTTAAACATTTATCACCAAATAAAAACTACTTGCAAATTAAAAAGTGTTGTGTCAATTATTTATTTTCATACCTCATAAGTTCTTATCAAACACTAAAGTTTTCATACATATATATGATGAAGAATTTTTTTCCATATTTCAAATGTTTATTTACAAGATTCTTATTTGCCTCAGCGCCTATTCTGGCTTTATAGAGGCTAAAAAGGCAACTAGATATTTTCATTTTAAATACAAGTAAATAAAATATAATATACAAGCATTATTAAATAATTTTAAACAAATATCAAATATAAATATCAAATTATAAATTTAAGCTGCAAGAAGTATTTCGACTTTTCTAGCAAGTATTTTCTTAAATTATGTTTAAACGTGGATAAAACTGAGCTGTTTTTTAAATTATCTGGTAACCGATTATATTCCGTTGGTCCAGAAAAAGAGACACGCTGCTTTGTTAACTCTAGACGACACCTTATAACATTTAAATTCAAAGCCTGTCTTGTAGCTCGATGCGAATGCAATACATTCCGGTTAAATTGCAAAGTGTGAGAACCAAGGCTCTTTATACATTTAAAAACATATATCAGAAGTTGCTGTTTGTATAAACCACTAACTAGTAGTACTGTTTTGGCATAGTTTTTGAACAGTTTTATGGTACTGAATCGTAACGGAAGATGGAAAACAATTTTTAATGCTTTATTTTGTGCTGACTGAAGCGATCTCAATGTTAAAGTTGTTCTACAACCATACACCATGGGGAGATATGTCAGATGAGAATGAACTAAAGATAGATATAGCAACATTTAAGTTTTAACATCTAACTTGCTCTTAAACTTATAAAGAATACCAATTCCTAATGAAATTTTTAATTTTGGTTAAGGATAATACCAAGGTATTTAACATTTTCTGGTTCCGTTATTAAATTGCCATCAATGTGCACGTTCATAATTGTATCACTCCTTAAGTTATATGGCTTAAACCTTACAAATTTAGTCTTGTTTGCATTTAGAATTAATTTACTAAGTCTAAAAAATTCAGATAAAATCACAGCATCATATTCTATTTACGCTTGTAGTACTTGCTGATAATTATAGTTGTAAAACAAACATATATCATCAGCAAACATAAACAAATTTCCGTTAAAATGTATGTTCTGAATATCATTGATCAAAATTTTAAATAACAGTGGTCCAAGAACACTACCTTGTGGAACACCACACGAAAAATTTAACGGGTTACTCTTATATTCACCAATTTGTACAAAATACGTCATAATCTTTAAATAATCATCAAACAACGAAATAGATTCTCAAGTAAGTCCAATAAAATTAAGTTTTTTTTTATTAAAATACTATGGTCCACCAAATCAAAAGCTTTTGACAAATCAAAGAACACTCCAGCAACTCCTTTATAACCCGAGTCAAGCACATTACACACATGTTCAATTACATTAATTTCAGCTTCGTCCGTTCCTGAACCCTTTTTAAATCCGTACTGTCGATCAAATAAAATCTTATTATTCTCTAAATAATTAGATAACTGTTTAAACATTATTTTTCCAAATATTTTATCAACTACAGAAAGAATAGAAATTGGACGGTAATTCTCAATTCTATTTATTCCGATACATTTTGGTATCGGTATAATTTTTGTGTTTTTAAAACAGCAGGATACTTTACCTCTACAATCATCTTTATATATATAATTCTCCTGTACGTGTGTTAGTGACTGAACTCCTCCTTAACGGCTGGGCCGATTTCGATGAAATTTGTTGTGTCTGTTTTATTTGATCCCTGAATGGTTTAGATTCACAATTGACCTATATGGGTACAATGGGCGTGGCACCTCCCATACGAAGTAAAAATGTATTTTTGTATATCTGGAGTACTGTTACAGTGGGAGTCTTCAAACTTTGTGTGAGCTTTTTTTATAATAATACTCATAATCTCCCAAAAAAATGAGTGCCATCCAAGCAATGGGCGTGGCACCTCCCATACGAAGAAAACATTCATTATTGCATATCTGGGGTACTATTAAAGTGGGAGTCTTCAAACTTTGTGTGAGCTTCTTTGATAATAATATTCATAATCTTCCAAAAAATATGGGGGATCCAAGCAATGGGCGTGGCACCTCCCATACGAAGTACAAATTTATTATTGCATATCTGGGGTACTATTATTGTGAGAATATTCAAACTTTGTGCGAGCTACCTAGATAATAATGTGTATCCTATTGAAAAAGTCTAACATTCTGAGACATTTTTCCTTTTCAAAAAGTCTCAGACTCCGAGAGATTTTTCCTATAGAAAAAGTCTCAGAATATGATTTTTAGCAATTTAAATTGCAATGATAAATAAATAAGTTGAGAATACTTTCACAAATATCCATGAATGCAATTTCATATCAAGCATCGTTCTCATGTCAATAATTAATAAAATTTTAAAAAACTCTAACCTATTTCTCTACTCTCAACTACTCTCTACTAATATTGTTTTCCTATTGAGAACTACAAATGGGACTACTTAATTAGTGGGACCAATCAATTCATATTAATTGATGTCAATAGTATTGAAACTAATTTCATTGAACCATTTCATTACTAATGGCAATGGTTTTGAAATCAATTGTTATTGACGGTTTTTAACAATTGATGCATTTTATTACCATTATGAATGATTTTTTCAATAAAAAAAAAGGAATTACCATAAAACGTCAACGCATTTTTTCAATAGCAATACAAAATTCCCATCTATGTTGAGAACTATACTGTTATCAACTATTTTGAAAGGGTAAGGTTTGAAATTTTTACTTGCTTTCAATTTTATATTGAATGTTTTTTTAAAGGTGAATGTTTGTTGCGAAGTTTTAACCAATTTGTCATAATTTAATTGATTTTGATTTAAAGAAAAAATAAAATAGTTTGAAATTAAAAGAAATTATTGGAAATAAAAATTGTGTTTAATTTTACAAACTTTACGGAGTGTTAAGCGACTCACTGAAAATAACCAATATGTAAGTTTGTGAAACAAATAATCATAACCCTAAAACTAAAATCAAAGTTTATTAAATTTATGTGTTGTGTGTTTATAAAAGAAAAATGCCACGTCTTCGTGGGCGAGGAGGAAATATTGGTCGACGTTCAAAGCATGCACAAACAGTCCACAACATTCGGTTAAATAGAACAGTAGAAGATCACTTGACGGACACTGCAAATTCTAGAGACCAGATGGCGAACTTACGTGAACATGAAAGTCAAGAGCAACGCAACGAACGCCTTCGAGCTAATGCATTGAGACAAAGACAGGCGCGTCAACGAGCCACCGATGAACAGAGAACAACTGAACGACAGCGCCTACAAGTATATCGCGCATTGACACGTGAATCACTTCTCCGACTTGCGTTCGAATACGAGTTTGACGTAGACTATTCATCGCATTTACAAATTGTCATCGGTGCTATGAATAAAGAATGCCAACACTGCCATGCATTCAAATACAAAGGAGAGTCAGCCGGTTTCTGTTGCGCGTCTGGAAAAGTAGTATTGCCACCATTGAATTCGCCGCCTGAACCACTGAAAGCTCTATTGGATGGAGCCACACCTCAATCAAAATTATTTTTGCGTAAAATTCGTAAATTCAATTCGTGCTTCCAAATGACATCGTTTGGAGCAACAAAAATCTTGCGGAATGAGGATGGTCGAAATTTTGAATCAACATTTAAGATTCAGGGCCAAGTGTATCATCAAATCGGTTTTTTAATTTCAATGCCTGATGCCGATCCAAAATTCTTGCAAATCTACTTCATGGGTGATGAGGATCAACAAATAAACACACGCTGCCACTACAATCACATCGAGTTAATGGAGGAGCGAGAAATCGTGTCAATTTTGGAACCGTTTTTGAGAAATCACAATCAGTTGGTCCAGTTGTTCAACGTTGTTTCCAACAGGCTACAAAACGATAACTACATGATCGTCATCAAAGCAGACAAAGTACCATCAGGAGAGCATGCGGGCAGATACAATGCACCAACCGTTAATGAAGTTGCAGTTGTTATGGTTGGTGACGCATTTGAACGTCGAGATATTCGGATCCAACGCAGAGATAATACGGTGCAGACAATTGCAGACAGCCATCGTTCTTACGACGCTTTGCAATATCCATTGATATTTTGGGAAGGAGAAGATGGATATCATTTAAATATAAAACAACGAAACCCCGTGACAGGTAAAATTTAAATATAATTCCATTTTTGCTTTTTCTGTACTATTTATTTTCTTTTTTATTTATTTTTATTTTAAATTTGAAGGTGCAGCAACGAACAAGAAAGTGAGCGCGATGAACTTCTACGCATATCGGTTGATGATTCGTACCAATGAAGACAACAACATTATCCGATGCCGCCAGCTGTTTCATCAATACATCGTTGATATGTATGCAAAAATCGAAAGCGAGCGATTACGGTACATCAAGTTTAATCAAGCAAAGTTGCGTTCTGAGGAGTATATTCATTTGCGTGATGCTATTGTCGGTAACGTAGATGGAACAACTAATATTAACGATATTGGTACCGCATATATTCTTCCATCATCATACATTGGTAGTCCGCGGCATATGCAAGAATATATTCAAGACGCAATGACTTTCGTGCGCGCGTACGGTAGACCTGATTTGTTCATAACATTTACGTGCAATCCAAAATGGGATGAAATAACTATTTCATTATTGCAAGGTCAAACAGCAATGCATCGGCATGATATCACTGCACGTGTCTTCAAACAAAAACTAAAATCTATGATGAACTTGATTACACATCACTCTGTATTCGGAAAAACACGTTGCTGGCTGTATTCTGTTGAATGGCAAAAACGAGGTTTGCCACATGCACACATTTTGATTTGGTTGGTTGATAAAGTACGTCCAGAAGAAATTGATAAAATTATTTCAGCTGAAATTCCGGATTCGAATATAGATCAAGAGTTGTTCAACATTATTACCACTAACATGATCCATGGACCATGCGGTGCTCTAAACATGACGGCGCCGTGCATGGACAATGGAAAATGTACGAAACTTTTTCCAAAAGAGTGCATAAATGATACTATCACTAATACCGATGGTTACCCATTGTATCGTCGTAGAAACACAGACAATGGTGGCCACTCATATCAATTGCGCATGTCAAACGGTGTAACGCAAGACATTGACAATCGTTGGGTGGTTCCGTATTCACCATTACTGTCAAAAACGTACAAAGCGCACATAAACGTTGAGTTCTGTAGTTCAGTGAGTTCCATAAAATACATTTGCAAATACGTTCATAAGGGAAGCGATATGGCTGTATTTGCTGTTCAAAACGTAAATGATAACGACGAAATAACACGTTATCAAATGGGTCGATACATTAGCAGCAATGAAGCAGTTTGGCGCATTTTAAGTTTTCCTATACACGAAAGAGACCCTGCTGTTATTCATTTGGCCGTGCACCTTCAAAATGGACAGCGTGTTTATTTTACGGAAGAGACTGCTGTACAACGTGCACTAACTCCCCCAAAAACCACACTAACTGAGTTCTTCGAACTATCCAACCAACCAGGTATTTTCGGTCAATTTTCAAAGACATTAATGTACACTGATGTGCCACGATTTTTTACATGGAACAAACAATCAAAAAAGTGGAACCCACGAAAGCAAGGCGTTCCAGTACAAGGGTACCACGGCATATTTATGGCAAATACATTAGGCCGATTATACACAGTCCATCCTAAGCAACGCGAATGCTTCTTCTTGCGTTTGTTGTTGGTTAACGTTCCTGAACCGACGTCATTCCAATACTTGCGAACAGTCAACGGTATTTTGTTCGACACATACCATGATGCGTGTCACGAATTGCATTTGCTTGAAGATGACAACCATTGGGATCTTGCACTAGCAGATGCAGTGCTGAGTTCCTCTCTTCATCAAATTCGACAATTATTCGCCATATTGTTGACGACATGCTTTCTGTCGCAAGCTTCTGTTCTCTGGGACAAATATAAAGATTCAATGAGCGAAGATATTTTGCATCGTATTCGGACAGCTGATCAAGATCACAATATCAATTTTTCATCGGAAATGTATAACGAGGCGTTAATGATGATTGAGGATATTTGCATTAATATTTCCAATATGCCACTCATTCATTTCGGTTTGCCATCGCCTAACCGACCAGCAACAGACATCATTAACAGCGATGTTGAGCGCGAACAACAGTTCGATGCGGCAACGTTGACTACTTTCGTTGCAAATAATGAGCAATTGCTAACTGCTGAACAAAAGATCATATACGATCGAATTAATTTGTCAATTGAAGCACAACAAGGTGGATTCTTCTTTTTGGATGCACCAGGCGGCACTGGTAAAACATTTCTTATCTCACTGTTACTTGCACGCATTCGGTCACAAAATCATATTGCATTGGCTATTGCTTCATCAGGTATTGCAGCGACTTTGCTTGATGGTGGACGGACTGCACACTCAGCACTTAAGTTGCCATTCAATGTTCACACAAATAAAGATGCAATGTGCAACATAAAGAAGCATTCAGGCATGGCTAAAGTTTTGCAAAAATGCAAAATTATTATTTGGGACGAATGTACTATGGCCCACAAACATTCACTAGAAGCCTTTGATAGAACTATGAAAGATATTAATAATAATAACAGACTTTTCGGTGGAGCTCTTCTGCTGCTGTCTGGTGATTTCAGACAAACATTGCCGGTCATTCCACGCGCTACATATGCGGACGAAATCAACGCATGTTTGAAGCAATCGCACCTATGGCGGAATGTTAATACATTACGCCTTAAGACAAACATGCGTATTCAACTACAAAATGACCCATTGGCACTGTCATTCTTTGAGTAATTGCTCAACATTGGCAATGGAAATATTATGTTTCATGAAAATACACAATGCATAAAATTTCCAGACAATTTCTGTAAAATGGTAGCCACGAAAGATGCTTTGGTTGTAAGCATATTCCCAAATATACGCGAAAATTACATTAATCATGCGTGGTTACGTGAACGAGTTATTTTGGCCGCTAAAAATATAGATGTTGACATTATTAATTTCAAAATACAACAGTTATTGCCTGGCGATGAGATGTTGTTCAAATCGATCGACACTGTTGTCGCTCCAGATGAAGCAGTCAACTATCCTGTTGAATTTTTAAATTCACTGGATTTACCAGGAATGCCACCTCATAACTTGAGATTAAAAATTGGTTCACCAATCATTTTGCTTAGGAATTTAAATGCACCTAAGCTATGCAATGGTACAAGATTGGTCATAA
Source organism: Eustalomyia histrio (assembly GCA_949748255.1). Lineage (NCBI taxonomy): Eukaryota > Metazoa > Arthropoda > Insecta > Diptera > Anthomyiidae > Eustalomyia > Eustalomyia histrio. The sequence goes on from OX456524.1 coordinate 19,860,817, forward strand.
AAAAAATAATGAGCAATGTTATTCAAGCTACCATTTTGAGCGGCAAGTTTCAAGGTGAAGTTGTTCTCTTGCCACGGATCCCAATGGTTCCTTCAGACTCGCCAATTCCATTCAGACGCATGCAGTTTCCAATTCGCTTGGCATTCGCAATGACCATTAACAAGTCACAAGGTCAAACAATGTCCATTTGTGGGTTGGATCTAGAAAATCCGTGCTTTTCACATGGACAGTTATATGTTGCGTGTTCTCGCGTTGGCAAACCATCAAATTTGATCATTTATACACCACAGGGATTGACGAAAAACATTGTTCATCAACTAGCATTAATATAAAAAAAACAAAATTTATTTATTCTATCATTAAGGCTTCGAATTAATTAAAATACTTCATTTTTGTTAAATTAATAAAAAAAATCTAATATTTTCATAGAAATTATTTCAGTTTTTCCTTCTTTCTATCTATAAATTTTTAGGCAGGACAACGTCTGGCGGGTCAGCTAGTTTTATTATATATTGTAGCAATAATTTGTGACACAACGTCTATACGTGCTAATAACATTTTTGGAGTTATGTTGTCACATCCAGGACTTTTATTTCTCTCCAAATCATCCAACAGTTGTTCAACTTGGACATTCTCCACTGCTTCAAAATTAAAACGACTGCTCACTAGAGCTAATGTTCTAAACATTATAACATCATCATCAGAATTCCGTAGTATAGAAACTGGCATATCTTCAACAGAGTTATGAAAGAAGTTGTTAAAACATATCGCCTTTTCCGCATCAAACGTAATTGAACCATTATTCGTTATTAATTTTCCTGATGATTCTCCTGATGATTGTTTATTTAAAAAATTCCTTGTCTTTTTAGAATCTCCATTGCACTTTCGTATGTTGTGTTCATAGTAATCATACATAAGTCGCTTATTACAAATATTGATTATTTTGCTTAGTCTCTTAAGACGTTCAGAAATATTACTATTTTGCATATTTTTCCTTCTAGCTTTCAGAAATTTATTTTTATAGATTATTAAAGTTATAAGAGATTCAGACATCCATGGACTCATTTTATGTCGTATATTTATCTTTTTACTAGAAGAAGTGGTACTTTGTTGTGCAGCTAGTGATAAAGTATCAATAAATTCCAAACATTGATCCGAGGAATTGGTTGAACTTACAAGGCATAAATTATCGTCTAGGTAAGAAGCGAATTTTGCGTAATCAACTTTATATTTTTTTTCAACCACACTTTCCGAGTGGTTAAAATTTAATTTAAACTCACAGAATATGTAATTATGATCTGTTATTGTACTCTGAATCGAGTTTATTAAGATTGGTGTTGATGTATTCGTGAAGACACAATCTATACTTGATATAGAGTCCGGCCTGGTTACTAGCTTATGACAAGAAATAAAATTGAACTCAGAAAATAGATCCAACAAAGGTTTACTATTAATGTCTATATTAAACAGATCAATGTTAAAATCACCAACAAAAACGCATGGAGAATTCTGAACTTCCATAAGTATATTATCAATTTTTGATTAAAAGATAGCTAATGCACATTTTTGCGATCTGTAAAGCGAAGTAATCACCAACGGTTTATTATTTATTTTAACGTCTTATAAAGTTATAGTCACAACCTCTAGAAAATCTACACTACCAGTAGCTAAAACCGTGTATTTCAGTTTTTGGTTGATATACACAGAAGTACCGCCGTAATCATCACTTCTGCAACAATAAACAACATCAAAGCCATCAATTTACTATAGGTTGGTACACTTCCTATCGAACCATGTTTCCTGGACGGCAATAATCTCTGGCATAATCGATAATATAGATAATTCAGTTCTAAACTTGTTAAATTTTCCCAACGACGAAATACTTCTTACATTTATTGATAAAACATTAAATGATTTTAAATGTGATTCATTAATATACGAATTAAAAGAGTTTATATTAAAAAATAATTTGTATTCATAAAAAGGATTAAAAAATATTGAAACTGTAAAATACTTAAGTAATTCAATTTGGAGATTGAGCGCCCCGGTAGGCTAGTTGGTAGCGTGCTAGCTTATCAGTGCGGGGGTCGTGGGTTCGATTCCCACCAGAGGATCTGGTTTTTTTTCGCTAGGGTATTAGAATAAATAAATAAATAAATAAATTTGGAGATTCATATTGCGCATCATCATCATCTTCCTCAACATCATCATCTTCATTGTCATCATAAGAAGGCAGAATTACGGTCTTTATAGCACCACCTGCAGATTTACAGAGTAACTCATCTACTGCATCCATAGTTTTAAGGCAAATTTGTCTTGATTTATCATTTTTTCTGGCGAAAATGTTACCACCTCTAGCATAAACGTATTTGAAACCAACGGCCTTCAAAGATTTTGCATGTTTGAAAAGTTCCATGGTTTCTTTGCAAAGGAAATCATTTATATAAACATCCTTCAAATCTTCAGTATACTTTAACTTTGACTTCTCCTGCATAAAAACCCTTTTGATCTTCTTATTAAATAATTTAACCACAAGTGATGTTGTTTTGTTTTTGCTGCTATTTTGTTTGTTTTGATTTAAAAAGTATACTTCATCAACATCATATTTGCTAATGTCAACTCCAGTTTTTTGTGCTACTTGTAAAACAACATCTATTGGCTTCGTATTCTCATTAGTTTTAACTCCATTAATTATGCAGTCTTTTTCAACTCTCACATTATTTAAAAAATTCACTGTTGATTTTAGATTTTTAACTTCTTTCCGTAGGGAATCATTCTCTTTTTTAATGTTTTTATCTCCTTCGTATTCTTTGCTACACCTTTCAATATAGCATCGTACTGAGATGACATAAATTGCATAGTTTCTTTTATTTCGGCCAGCTGATTAAGCTTTGTTTTGATTTCTATTAAGTCACTCGCACTTACTGAAACATTCTCAATTGGCGTATAAATATGGCATTTATACTCAAGAGAGGGGTTATTAATTAACTTGTCATACTATTTTTTTTTTATCTAATTTACTGCATAGTGAGTGGAGTGTTTTTCCACAAACATCGCATTGCAAAGAATCATCACTTTCCAGTATTTGGGTTTTGCATTGTATACAAATAATTTTACTTTTGTTTAAGCTTTTTCGCGTTTTACCAGCCATACTTCAATAATCACAAAAAGAATCGATGTTCCTTTACACATAGAGATAAGCCTCTTTATTTATAACTTCTTTTATATTAAAAAATACAATTTATTTATAATCTTGTTATCAGATGTAAAAAATTGACGTTTTCACACAACGGGGTTGCCAAACTTTCAATTTAAGGCAAACAATTTATCAATATTATAAAACTTTTTACCGCGAGACTCAGAATAACTTTTTAAGCCGAATGAGCGATGTCAGCCTGGGTCCTGAGAATGGAACGGATATTTTAATGAAATTGAGATATTTTAACGAAGTTTAGGCACTTAAGGACAAAGCCTGTTGATTTTAGTTAGAATTAGTTTATATTTTGACGTGGTGTACACATAAAGGTCCCTCAAAAATAGCTGTTTATGTTTGTCACAAAAAAATAAGATATTTTTATGAATTTTGGTGCACTGACTCATATGAAAGCTGATTAACTTTTGTTTGAATCAGTCCATGTTTAGAGCTAGTTCCTTTATGAAGGTCCCTCAAAAATTGTTTAATATCGCAAATATGAGCAATTCTAATTTTTTTTTTCCTAAATTCACTAAAACTGACTTAAGGTGTCACTTATTTATCCAGAGTTTTTAAATTTGGAAAGATCGTTACCATATTAAGATCGACCATTGCAAAAACTACGAAATGCCAATGAGGATTAACCCTTTATCGTTAGAATTAATGACCATTTAAAGTCGAAGTATGGAAATATTAAATTGAAAATTACAAGACATTTTTCATTTATTTCAAACCAATGTAAAATTAATTCTATTGAGTTTTGAGATACGAGGGCAATCAATAAGTCCGTGACTTTTCGAACTTCCCTCGTTTTAATATGAAATGCAACACTGCTCCCATCAAGTACCACCTGTTAATAGACTACTGTCAAATTTTGAGCAAGTTTCGTCATTTACTTTGCGTTTAACAGCAGGACTTTTCATTGGAGCTAAATCTCTTACCACCGAGCCATTTCTTTAGGTTTGGAAATAGGAAATAGTCACTGGGGGCTAAATCCGGAGAATAAGGCGAATGAGGGGGCAATTCTTAGTCTAATTCATGGATTTTTGTCATGGAAACTAAGCTGTCACACAATTCCGTTGGTGGTCAATTGTGAGCAAACGCGGCAGCCATCGTGCGGAAAGCTTCCTCATACCCAAGTGATCGTTCAAAATTGAAACCACTGAGCCATGTGAGATGCCTATGTCTTCAACAATCTATTGCATATTCAATCTACGATCGTCCAACACCATATCGTGATTTTTTTTTCAAGTGTTTCGGGTGTAGAGACCTCAACTGGGCGTCTAGAACATTCGGCATCATCACTATTTTACCATTGAAATTGATGGTGCAGAGCTTTTCCTTTTTTCCTCTTTTTTCCCATTTTGAAAAAAACCACGAGGTTGTTTGTACGTTTTGAACAGCTGTTAAACGCAAAGTAAATGGCGGAGCTTGTTCAAAATTTAACAGTAGTCTATGTATTAAAAGGTGGATGGGAGCAGTGCTGCATTTCATATAACTACGAGGGAAGTTCGAAAAATCACGACTTGATCCGCCTGCGTATTTTCATATTTGTTTATATTTTTTAATTTTATATAATTTTTTTTTATAGAGTATGAGCGCTGTTTAATGAATTCTCAACAAAATTTCAAACAGGCACCTTCCAGAAAAACCTTACTTACATTCCCATTACCTGGTAATATATCAAAGTCATTACCGCTGTATAACATTGGATAATCTTTTAAGTGAACTAGAGTCATCTGAGGTAATCCTAATCCAATTTATGTTGAACTGCTGGTGAGATATTTTCTTACAGCTAAATGTATTAAAATTATTGCTACAAATTTGTAGAAATAAAAACGAGGGTGAAAATGATACTGATATGTTAATTTTTTTGTAAAACTAAAATATTACAATGTACGAACGGAAAATATAACTATAGATGGACATTAAGACAATTGTTCTTATATTTAATAAGCCAAAAAACGCATGTTTTAAAGGGCGCTTATATTGTTTTTCGTAGCCCTGGTCTACGTAATAAACATTAATTTCTATTAGCCAAACGTAAGTGACTGCTCAAATATACCTAAAAAAGAAAAAATACCAAATCGACGCCTACTCACATCCACTACCGGCCATTTCTTTTCAATTGTCTAACGTAAATGTATTGTCTACAACAGAAAGACAATCATAATGTATGTTGTATCCCAGCAAACATTAAAAGAAGTTATTTTTAACATTTTTAATTTAATTTCAGAATGATTTATTATCCGTTTGGCTTTGGGATTCGGAGTACTACTTACTGTACGCTAAACATTTTGTTACAAAAATTAGTAAATTAGTAATAAGTAAATCTACTAATTTTTTATATGAGATTTACTTATTTTTATAACAAAATGTTAATTTTAACAAATTTGATTCTAAGGTAAAAAATTATAAGAATGTATTTCTGTATTATTTGGTGTGTATGTAGAAGTTACCCGCCTTATATTACACTTTCTAAAACTAATAGTTAAGAATAGATTTAAAAAATATATATTTTGAATGGCATCGAAACATAATCTAGATATAGAAATAATTGTATCCTTTAGTATCTTTATAGAAAAGTTTTGCCGGGTTAATACACCGACCAAGGAATTGCTAATACAAGCAAAAAAAAAAAAAAAAATACTAGTACTAAATTGTTATTATGTCATAAGGTTATGATACTTATTTAAAGGAATAATAAAAAAGGCAGCAAGCAGCCTCAATTGGTACCATGTTATGTAGTGTAGTTTCTACTATTCTTAGATTGGTATTGTTTAACTGCGTAACGCATTTTTTTGGAGTAAATTATGTTTATGGCCATAAAAAGTAAAAGTATAGAACATGACTTGCAATTATCCTTATTACAAAGCTATAAAATTCTTAGAGTAGCAGCCGTAGTTGTATTATTGTGCAAATGAAATGAAATAAAAACGCGGAAATGTTAGATTATGTTTGTTGGCGAATATAATATTAGTGATATTCACGAGCATATGCAAAGTAAGACAATTGACCGGGGGAAATTTGACAACTTCGTGGATTTTTGAACTCTCTTTGTAGTTACTTAAAACCATGGTTGGCAAGCAATACTTTTTCATTATAACGGTAGTTGTCTACCACGCTCGAACATTTTAAAACTCCGATTTCAATAGTGACTGACATGTGTCGCGGGGTTTATTTCATAATATTACCTGTTAATATTTGTTATATTTGCGAAATACCCTTATAAATCGGTGTTTCGGTAGTTTAGCGTTATTATAACGGTAGTTTAAGATATTTCAAAATTGAACCGGTAAAATAGCGCAATAAATCCGGTTATACAAAAATACACTTGCCTCTAATGTTATGTCCATTTTAAAATTTTCATATCGGTCTTAAAGTATCTGTGGTAGCCAACTACCGTTATTATGAAAAGGTATTAAATGCCATCCATGCTTAAAACTTAACATTCTATCAACACGCAGAGAAAAAACATGATTGCAACATGATCACTGCTACTATATTGAGCTTGCTGCAGTCGGGTATGATTGTCACAACCATGTTATTGGTTTCTTAACCACCGACATGGTCGCTACCATCATCATTATAGTAAATATTTTACTATTTTATGATTGAGACCTTCTATTTTATAACATGATTGGTTGTAACCATACTGTGGTAAAAAAAATTTGACTATGAAAAAGGTATGATAATTATGCAACCATAAAATGCTGGCAACAATCAATAAATAATTATACATCAAATAAAACATGAAAACGGTCATAAAATTTTCTTGATTTCATAAAACCAAAATTTTATCAGTTTAGTCAGTTTGTTTTTACTACAAAATGTCTTAAAAAAATAATCATATATTGTTTACTAAAACTGGACAAATGTCAGATGGGTTTTCTACCTTTCAAGTGGCATTAAAAAATTTCATCAATTGACTCATTAAGACAAAGTTATTTTTTTTTAACTTAGATTTTTTTAAAGGGTTTTTTTTTCGAAAATTGCTTATACATATAATATTATTCGTTCGTATTATTCGTTTCAATAAAAGCAATAAGAAATATTTCTTAAAAAATATATTTATTAATTCATTTCTTGTAAAAAGTTCTTATAATATTAATAAAATATTTTTTTATAAGTAAAAGTCTGTAGAACTCAAGATTTTTTTGTACGAAAAGATTTTTCTTACACAAAATACTAGATATTTAGAAATTTATCTGATAAAAACATTTTAAGATTCTATGGACTTTTACTTAAACTAATTCAATATCATAATATGTTTATTTAGGATCATACTATGGTAATTTTTGAATCATAATATAACTGTAGGTACCATATAATGGTAAAATTATGGTTATTTTATTATCATAATATGATAACCATAGTACGACTATGGTTGGCACAATCATAAACCCAAAAATATATGATGCTCTTCGAATATGATTGTCCCAACCATGATTTTTCTCTGCGTGAACCTCGTAAATTTGGACGGAAGTGGAAAAGTGAATTTTATATTTAATTTTTACGTAAAAAACCCCTTATCGAAACCAAGGAAAGACTTCATAAATACTCCGGTAAATCTTCACCATCATATTCCATGGTTTAGAAGTGGGTTACTGAATTTCGTTGTGATTGAACCAGCACAAATGACCGCGAACGTTCAGCTTGCCCAAAAGAGCTCGTCACGCCAGAAATCGTCGATAAAGTCCATGAAATGATATTAGACAATCGGAGAATGAAAGTGCGTTAGGTGGCTGGGGCTGAAGGCATCTCAACTGAGCGGATACATCACATTTTCCCTGCAATGGATGTAGCGGTTTCTCACACTCAGCCATAAGCTCAGTAACAAAAATCCATAAATTCAGTTTCGAACTGCTATCCTATACATGATATTATCCATGTTTAAATCCCTGCAACAAACGACTATTTTGAGGACCTTGAGAAAACCTATTATTTGGAAGCAATAAAAAAATTGGAAAAACAATTCATGTATGAAGCTAAAAGATTACTATGATGAGCAAAAAAAAATGCTTTTATCCCGAAAGAATATCTTTTATTCAAAAACTGACTCATTAAACCGTCCTCATAACTTCGAATGTTGTTTTGTTTCCAATCAACGGATATTGATGAAACTGCTTGATATTATTTTCCTAGGTCATAAAGTAATATTATTATTTTCTTTTACAAAATTAAACCTTCAGTATATTTTTTTCATTTAAGGGTTAATTTTATGAAATAAAATAAGAATATTATTTTAAGACCTAGGAAAACATTATCAAGCAGTCTCATCAATATATGTGACCTTATCCGAGGTCACACTAGCTCCCTTAGTGTGTCAAAAAACGGGTTTGGACTTAAGAGTGGATTCTGGTACCTAAAAGGGTGTAGAATAAGATGAAATCAGTTAGATTTCTGATAAAAATTTATTTACCCCATAAAAACGTACAAAACACATCAACTCTTTGCTGAGAGTGAACAGATAGCTGAGAACGAACAGAGCAACAATAGCAAAGGTAATTGTCACACTAAAAGCGAAAAAAAAATACGTCACCACATAGGCATGACGTCACCAAAGTCGGCACCCAATCATAACTAACCATACCAAATCGCATCTCCCAACTGAAGGTATGTTCACAGTGATAATGCGTTATGAAACTTTAAATGCATTTTTCTCAAAACTTCATTTTCACACACTAGGTCTCTTTTCTCGGAGAAGGTCACATATGTTCACAACTATCTGTTATATTAATTTGTTTAAAAAAATAAAATCTCAAATTTGATCTTTTGACTTTAAACAGTGACAAGTTAATATGTCGCCACTTTGCCATAATTATTAAGTTACATCAATTATAATTGATGTATTTTATATTGTTTTGAAATATTCCCACCAAATACCTATTCAATTTATAAAAAAAAAAACAAATGAAAAACTTGACTAAAATCTAAATAAATGATAAAAATCACAAATGAAATCCGCTGAAATGAAAACGCTGTACATTGGAATTAAAAGAATACAAAAATCTTGTTGTAGTAGATAATTTTAATAAATTTTAAAATTTGTTATCGAATTTGTTGATTAAGTGATCTGTGATGCATTTATTTGCGGGGGAAGTTTTAATAACTTTGGATGCTTTTAACCGATTTTGGTTTTTATTGCCTTATTAGAAAGATAATTAACTTCAAATTGCAATCCTTTAATCATTTTAGTTTAAGTTCATTTTAAAATACAAACATTTTTGAGAAAATAAAGAATAAGTAATATTTTCCCCTTGTAATCCCTTTTTCAAACTGTAGAGCCAATAATGCGACATCTCTCCTCGACGACCGATTATCCTTACTTCTCATTTGATATCAAATTGTTTTTGTTACAACGAAATTTCTTTTCAACTGAATACTTTGGTTGCAGCAAGCAAATTATTCGGTTGTCACAGCCAAATGTATTCCTTACCATTGAAGTATATGATTTCAACCGAAATTATGTGGTATTAATCGAATTTCGGTCGCCACAAATAAATATGTCGGTGGCCAAACGGCTGTCAAGAAATTCAGTTGTCACAAGGAATCTGTTTTCTCTTTGCAACTTAAACAGAAAAAGGAAATTTTTATTAAATTTTTAGTACCTTGAAGTGAGATCGGGCCTTTAAAATTCTCTTTATCACATGTATACTTTGTCAGTTCCTGTTCTGGCCAATATCTGAAATCTAAAACAGTTTTCAAGTAACTAAAATTCTCATATTTATTTTGGTGAATTCCCATAATAAAGTCAAAGTACGTGGTGTAGAAGATTACAATTGTAGACAATTTACTGCAAGTCTCTTGAGGATTATTATTAGCTGCTTTTTTCCCTACAACCAAACCAAATTTTCCAAATCATAAACAATACCTAAAGGCTGCGATTATTAAGAAGGAAACTCCCTAACCGGAAGATAAAGAGCAAGTAAAACTTAGTTGTAGTTAAGTAAATTTTTTCATTTAAACACTTTATTTTCTTTAAGAAAATCCTGATTAAACCCATACAATTTTTTAACATTTAAATGAAATTGTTTTGTTGTGTTAACATTTTCAAGTGAAACAAATAAAAAAAAAAAAAAAAAATTGCAAACAAAAAGAAATAAAATGATTCAATTTGTTTAAATTGCCAAAATTAACATTAGAGTCTTAACTGCGAGAAAATTTTTATAAATTAAGTTGAATTTTGCTTCATTTAACTTGTATTAAAACGGTTTTATTTTATTTTTTTGTAATATTGATAAAAATGCCTTTTTTAGTAAAGAGATTTAGTCATGAGGAAGGACATGATTTCTTTATTATTTTTTTTGTTAGAAAAAATAAAAACTAGACAGTCTGGTGATAGAAGAAAATATATAAATATATGTGTGTGTGTGTGTGTAGAAGAGATGAAGGCAATCAATCTTACTTTGAGTTTAATTCAATTTCAATTGTGACATCTGCCCTGTTTTAGGCCTTAATATACTACATACTTACAGACTGTAGCAGATATTGCAAATGGTAGTGTTTTTTTGTTGTTGTTGTTGTGTTCACTTGTAATATTTCTTAACAAACTCTAACACTTCGGGCAATCGTGCGGAGACAATGCTGCTGTTGTTTTTTGTGCGACAACTAATCTTTTTTATATGTTTTTTTTTTGTTTGTTTACTCATGTGGTTACTTAAACTATTGTCAGTTAAAATTGAAGAAAAATTCAAATAAAAAAAACGCACCTAAGATAAACTTAAACATCCCTTAAAAAGAAGTACATGTAGCATATGTGGGTGTCCTGAGGGTCAATTCTTGTTCTGTGATAATGTGAAGTGAAAAAAAACTTTTCATTTTCGTTTTCATAAGCACTTTTCACTCGAACTTTTCACCAATACATAATTTGCGATTCTCGTTTGTATTGTGAAAAAAATGTTTCATTCCCACTGTACCTATGAAACTTTTGCAACTGTGTTATCCAAAATTTAAAACAAATGTCAAAACAGAGAAAAACGTAAACAAAATTGAAATAAGTTCGTAATTTTTTTTTAAATAAATATATTAAAATGTCTGGATTAATTGTATTATTGGATTTTACACAAAGAATTCGGGATGAGCAAAGGTGAGACAATGATGTTACAAGCGTTTCATTGCAGTAAATAATTTCATATTTTATAGGAATTTTTTGAGAGTGCTGAGACGCACACTCCATGATGGACAAAATCCATTCGAGATGACTACCGACGAGCACTTCATGGATTTATATCGATTTCCCAAATCATTGTGCTTGGAATTAATTGATGAAATAATCCCTTTTTTGCCAAATTCGAGCAGCAAACACGCAATTCCAAGTCATTTAATTGTATTAAGTGCCCTGCGTTTTTTTGCCACTGGAAGCTTCCAAAGAAGTGTGGGACAAGACTGTTTATCTTTTTTATCACAAACATCTGTAAGCAGATGTGTGCAAGTGGTTGCTTCCGCGTTAAATAATATATCTCATAGACATATTAAGTTTCCCACGCGCGAAGATTTTCCGGCATTGAAAATAAAATTTATGCAAAAGTATAAATTTTCAGGGGTAATCGGGCTCATAGACGGAACACATATAAAAATATCAGCTCCAAAGAATGAAATAGAGCACGTATACTATTGTCGAAAGGGTGGACATTCCAAAAATGTGATGATTATATGCGATGCGGATTGCCTCATTCTAGCCGCAAATGCTCAATTTGGGGGTACTGCCCATGACTCGTACGTATGGCGTCGTTCACGAGCTTGCAGGACTCTGGAAGAGCTTTATGGTGCAGCCGAACGTAATTTTTGGCTTCTAGGCGATAGTGGCTATCCATTGCAGGTAAGCAGTGACTTCCTAATTTAAGAGTAATCCTAATATTTCGTATATTTTAAAATAGCCTTGGCTTATGACACCAATTAGTGCAGCATCTAGTACTCCTGAAGAGCGCTACAATGTATCTCACAAGTCAACTAGAGCTCTTGTCGAAAGATGCATTGGTATTTTAAAAAGCAGATTTCTGTCAAAGGAAAGAGCCCTTTTTTACAGCCCACCAAAAGCCGGTCTTATAATCAACGCTTGCTTGGTTCTACATAATTACTTAATTCGTAGAAGAGTACCATTTCAAGAAACTTATGTAGAGGACTCTGAGGAATCTGAAGTGTATGCTAGCTCTTCTTTGGATATTTTAAATGGTAATTTATTAAACATTGCAAGAAGACAACGTTCGCAAATTGTTCAAGATAACTTTACTAATAATATTCAAACATAAATTTGTACTGTATCACATTTCAGTTTATTAATTATATTAATATATCACGTTTTTTAACACTAATAATTAAATTCAAGAAACATTTACTTATACTAATAATACTGTACTTCACTTTTTTTTTAAACAATAAATAAATCACATTTTTTAAATACTACATAATAAAAAAAAATCTTATTCATACCATCTTAAATATTATAAAAAAAAAAGGAAAAATTAAAAACGCAAAGGAAAAATTAAAAACAAATATGTCTTCACTTAGAAGAATAAATTCTAATTAGGGTTTCTAGCTTTGCTACAATATTTTCTTTTGCCTGCGTACCGGCTTTTATTGCCTCAGTTTGCTTTTTTGTAGCTTCTACCTGCTCCCTTAGAACGGAAATTTGTTCTTTTTTTAAATGGTTTGCTATCTCCATTTCAGACAGTTTTTTTTCCTCCATTTTTAAAAATTTTTCCAATTGCGGTGTCTCTGGCTGCGTTTTTTTCCTTATTCTTTTTGATCGGGTTGTTGCAGCAGCTGAGGAATCACCGCCCAAAATTCCACTGGAAGTGGTTGCAGCATATTCTGCTGTGTCTGCTGCAATATTAAAACTAATTTCACAGTCGGACAAAAGCTCCTCTTGTGCCTGTTCACAAACGTCATCAATATTTATATTATTTAAAATTGGGTTTTGTTCAAAACCCACTTCTCCCGTTTCATCACCGTCGACTGCTTCTTTTGTAAAAATTTTTAAAATTCGGTCTTCTAGTGGCGACAGTGGTTTTGTTTGCTTCATACCATTGTAACGACAGAAGTCGCGTCGCTCGTTTCTGTCTACACACTTTGTTATTACACTGGCGACAACTACAAATAGCTGCCCTTAGGGGTATATAAAGAGCAACATTGAACAAATCTGGGTCAGTCGCCAGCAGCCGTGAACGAGAACACAAGGTAATTTTCAGCACTAAATATTAAATTCTAATCCTGCGAGCATCCTTGGGCAACTTGTAAGTATCCTGCGAACATCCTTGAAGGTCCTGCGGATATCCTTGAAGGTCCTGCGATATCCTTGAAGGTCCTGCCGATATCCTTGAAGATCCTGCGGATATCCTTGAAGGTCCTGTCAACATCCTTGAAGGTCCTGTCAACATCCTTGAAGGTCCTGCTGATATCCTTGAAGGTCCTGCGATATCCTTGAAGGTCCTGCCGATATCCTTGAAGATCCTGCGGATATCCTTGAAGGTCAACATCCTTGAAGGTCCTGTCAACATCCTTGAAGGTCCTGTCAACGTCCTGGAAGGTCCTACGAACATCCTTGAAGGTCCTGCCAATATCCTTGAAGATCCTGCGGATATCCTTGAAGGTCCTGTCAACATCCTTGAAGGTCTACGAAAGTCTCGGGAGGTCCTGTGGAGATCCTCGAACGGTTCATAAGAGGAAGCGTGCCGTCCCAGGTCGCTCTTTCATCCTCTCTCTTTATCTCTCTCTCTCTCCCTCTCTCTTTCTCTCCCTCTCACTTAGTCAACGCAGGTCACACGGAGTTCATCAGAGTAAGCGTGCCGTCCCAGGTCGCTGCCCTCCCCTAGACGTCGTAGTTCATCAGAGGAAGCGTGCCGTCCCCGGTCGCTGTCCTCCCTGTGAAGATACCAGAGGGAGCGTGCCGTCCCAGGTCGCTGCCCTCACCTAGACGTCGTAGTTCATCAGAGGAAGTGTGCCGTCCCCGGTCGCTGTCCTCCCCCTTGAAGATACCAGAGGAAGCGTGCCGTCCCCGGTCGCTGTCCTCCCCTTTGAAGATACCAGAGGGAGCGTGCCGTCCCAGGTCGCTGCCCTCAGCTAGACGTAGTACCTCAGAGGAAGCGTGCCTTCCCCGGTCGCTGTCCTCCCCCTTGAAGATACCAGAGGGAGCGTGCCGTCCCAGGTCACTCTTTCATCCTCTCTCTTTATCTCTCTCCCTCTCTCTTTCTCTCCCTCTCACTTAGTCAACGCAGGTCACACGGAGTTCATCAGAGTAAGCGTGCCGTCCCAGGTCGCTACCCTCGCCTAGACGTAGTCCATCAGAGGAAGCGTGCCGTCCCCGGTCGCTGTCCTCCCCCTTGAAGATACCAGAGGGAGCGTGCCGTCCCAGGTCGCTGCCCTCGCCTAGACGTAGTCCATCAGAGGAAGCGTGCCGTCCCCGGTCGCTGTCCTCCCCCTTGAAGATACCAGAGGGAGCGTGCCGTCCCAGGTCGCTGCCCTCGCCTAGACGTAGTTCATCAGAGGAAGCGTGCCGTCCCCGGTCGCTGTCCTCCCCCTTGAAGATACCAGAGGAAGCGTGCCGTCCCCGGTCGCTGTCCTCCCCTTTGAAGATACCAGAGGGAGCGTGCCGTCCCAGGTCACTGCCCTCAGCTAGACGTAGTACCTCAGAGGAAGCGTGCCGTCCCCGGTCGCTGTTCTCCCCCTTGAAGATACCAGAGGGAGCGTGCCGTCCCAGGTCGCTGCCCTCGCCTAGACGTAGTTCATCAGAGGAAGCGTGCCGTCCCCGATCGCTGTCCTCCCTTTGAAGATACCAGAGGGAGCGTGCCGTCCCAGGTCGCTGCCCTCGCCTAGACGTAGTTCATCAAAGGAAGCGTGCCGTCCCCGGTCGCTGTCCTCCCCGTGAAGATACCAGAGGGAGCGTGCCGTCCCAGGTCGCTGCCCTCCCCTTTGAAGATACCAGAGGGAGCGTGCCGTCCCAGGTCGCTGCCCTCGCCTAGACGTAGTCCATCAGAGGAAGCGTGCCGTCCCCGGTCGCTGTCCTCCCCCTTGAAGATACCAGAGGGAGCGGGCCGTCCCAGGTCGCTGCCCTCGCCTAGACGTAGTCCATCAGAGGAAGCTTGCCGTCCCAGGTCGCTGTCCTCCCCTTTGAAGATACCAGAGGGAGCGTGCCGTCCCAGGGCGCTGCCCTCAGCTACACGTAGTACCTCAGAGGAAGCGTGCCGTCCCCGGTCGCTGTCCTCCCCCTTGAAGATACCAGAGGGAGCGTGCCGTCCCAGGTCGCCTCTTCATTCTCTCTCATTATCTCTCTCTCATTATCTCTCTCTCCTCTCTCTCTCTCTCTCTCTTTTAAACCCTGTAGTATTAACAACAATAAACGAATTTACCTTTGTATAACATCACGTCTTTTACTCTCGGTCACTGGATCAAAGAAATTTCTGTGACGATCCCTACCCCCGCGAGCTTACCCCAGCTAACGGAGGAAATCTCGTCGTTACACCATTTATGCCGCTTCTTTGTTCCGCTTGCTTAAGTGCGCTATATTTGGTGCGCGTATGAAGTCTAATATTATTAAAAAAAAAACATTTCATAAATAATATAAACTATAAATAAATATACCTTAAGTCGCTCCAATAATTCTTCCATTTCGCACCATCCTTTTGGGTCCCACCAAGACTGTTGAGGCTCGCCGCTAATTCCTTCCACTTTTCATCTCTAAATTTGGCACCATCTGCAGTTACAAATCTGTAAATAAGGTATTAATAAAATTGTGATTATGGTAATAAAACTACTTACTTATCGTTTGCTATATCCACATGCTCTTCTAAATAATTTATTAAATATTCCTTTTGGTTTTCGCTGGCACGCTTTCCTCTTAGAACCTTCTCCATGTTTGTTTCATTTATAAATAGTTTGTGAAAAAAATTTTTTCATATGAAAATATTTTGACAGTTGGTTGCACTGTTACACAAAACAAGAATCGCCAGTGTTGTGCAATCGTGAAAAAATCTTGTTTCGTTCCACTTTTTTTTTCATATGAAAACGTATTGACATTTCTTTACATTTTATCACAAAACGCGAATCAAAAATACTATGACAATGTGAAAAAACTTTTCATTTCACCGTTTCACAGAACGAGAATTGACCCTCTGGAGTCTCTATTGCACTACTAGGAACAATTGGTAGTTTTATAGATCCTTTTTGACCCTTACAGGAAAAAATTGCAAACAATTTGATTCTAAAATCTGTTTGTCATGCATGACAGTCAAACTAAAGTCTATGTCATTCATTCATTCATCTCCCGACATCACGCATGTCAAAAGGGTTGTTAGGGAAAAGAATAAAACAAAAAATAATCAAAGGATTTAAACGGTCATCGTTGTAAAGAAACTTATTAAATATCGATGGATAATCGATCTGTCAATTAATAGTAAGGGTATTCATTTAATAGGAAATGAAATTTTTTTTAATGTTTTGGAATTTTCAATTGAGCCTGAGTTTGATTGGGAAATTTAAATTATAATTTTAATAATTTTAAACAGATAGGATTCACTGTAATTTTTTTATTTTCGATAATCCTAATGTTACAAGATTTAGAACCTTATGAGTACAAAATAAGTAGTTCATTTGCAATCAAAATTTCGTTGTAGTATTAACAAACAAATTTATTGTATTTATGTATAGAATAAAACAAATTTGTAAATATAATTTACTTTGTTAATACTACAATAATATATTTAGACAAAAAATACGATTTTTTTATTAGCACTTGAAAATTGTTTAGCCAATACTGCATTTCAAACTCTTCAATTTTGATGACATTTTTTTGCCCATCTCGGGTTAAAATAAAACCATTGAATACCCATTATACTAAATTTTATAATTTTGTCTAAGATTGACAGTTTAGTCGATAAATATACATTTATATACAAAGTTAATCTAAAGTTAATTTAATAGACATTCAAGCACGTCTAGCACAGTTGTCCCCCATAATCAATAAGTAAATACAAAAAAATTTTTGCTAAATCATACAAGGATTCATTATGGAATTTTTATTAAAAGTAACTTTGACAAACGAACCCTTTAAGAAGGGTGGTAGAGAGACACATATTCTATCATAACACATACTTGGATAATGTGAAATTCATAGCATTTTTCTACCTTATAATTGAAAAATAATTATAACAACAACCAAACAAAAAATAAAACTGTTCTGTAATCACAGGGTTTTTGCAACAAAAAAAAAAAGGAGAAAAAAAATTAAATAAATATATTTCCACAACATTCAACAACTGGTAGTTTTTATTCATTACCTAAAATATACAATAAATTTATATTATTTTTTGTGTGTGTCACATCTGTCACGAAAAAAATAAAATCATCTTATTAGTAGTAGCACTAGCCGGAGGCTACAATTTTCCAATAGTCTTTCGAGGCTTTCGACAAAAAAAAAAAACAAAAATGAAAAAAACAATAATCCATAGATCTGTAATTGGCTCTTTAGTGTTTTTTATTTTAATTCAATTTGTGCACCACACTATTGTAATACTACGGTGTGTGTTTGTGTGCGTGTGTGTGGCAGATTATTATATGCGGTAATCGTTTATATACCTGGAGGCTATAACAATTTCAATGATACTTGTACGAGTACAATGATGATTGTTCTATATTAGGAAGTTCTTACTCGTTGGGTTGTATGAATTAAAGAATACAACTCCATATGGAGTTAATGATGTTGAATGAAGTATTTATATTATTTTTGGAAATATTTTCTAGAAGTGTTACCAAACTATGTGAACAGAAGTTTAAGATGTTTTTTGATGAGAAAATTTAATGCAATTTAAAATTTTAAACATTTTTATGATTTAAATCAATTTTACTTGGACTTGCAAGGATACTTTACTTTTAAAAGGAAACTGAGATAAAAATACTGTGGCTTGAAATAAAATGTAAGTATTTTAAAACAAATTACATCGTAAAAAAATTTAATTTAAAATACAATAGTTTAATTTAAAATTACTTACTAAATCTCCCAAATACTAGTGTGACTTTTCGAACTTCCCTCGTAGTTATATGAACACTGCTCCCATCAAGTACCACCTGTTAATAGACTACTGTCATTTACTTTGCGGTTTACAGCAGGATTTTTCGAGGCATTTGTTTGATCAATAATTTCATCGTTGGAGCTAAATCTCTTTCCACCGAGCCATTTCTTTAGGTTTGAAAATAGGAATAGTCACTGGGGGCTAAATTCGGAGAATAAGACGAATGTGGGGACAATTCGTAGTCTACTTCATGGATTTTTCCCATGGAAACTAAGCTGTCACACGATTCCGTTGGTGGTCGATTGTGAGCAAACGCGGCAGCCATCTTGCGGAAAGCTTTCTCATACCCAAGTGATCGTTCAAAATTGAAACACTGAGCCGTGTGAGATGCTTATGTTTTCCACAATCCATCGCATACTCAATCTCTGTTCGGCCAATACCATATCGTGAATTTGTTCAATTGTTTTGGGTATAGAGACCTCAACTACGCGTCCAGAACTTTCGGCATCTTTCGTGCTTAAGGCCACAACGAAAGTCAGTAAACCACTTTTTACCATTAAAATCGATGGTGCAGAGTCCCCATAGTATTTATCAAGCTTTTCCTTGGTTTGATTGCCGGTTTTTTTTCGCAAAAATAATGTTTAATGAGAACTAGAAATTCACTTTTTTGCATTTTTAAAAAAATCCACGAGGTTGTATGTTTTGAACAGCTGTTAAACGCAAAGTAAATGACGGAACTTGCTCAAAATTTGACAGTAGTCTATTAACAGGTGGATGGGAGCAGTGTTGCATTTCATATAACTACGAGGGAAGTTTGAAAAGTCACGGACTTATTGATCCGCCCTCGTATTTAGAGTATTTTTATGCAAACGTTGTTGTACTCATATCACACCTTGGCCGCCAAAATATCTTAAGCGGCAAAAATCAACATTTTACAGAAGAAAGCTTTTTATAACTTTTCTTGTTTTTAGAATACATGGAAGTAATTAATTGATGATTTCATTAGCATTGCACTGATACCAATTGTCATGAAATTCATTAGCAATTTTTTAATTAATGGTACTGTTTTTTAGGCCTTGATTTCATTGATCATTGGTAAAGTTTTTTAATTCCATTGTAATTAACTTGTGAAATAAAAAGAAATAATTCCAGTAGATTGATAAACTTTTCGAAAAGCCTTAAAATGGATTTAAATGTCTGAAATCAGGGTGTGGAAAATGCTTGCTCGGCCTCATGATCATTTTTAAAATTGGGCGAGCCTGAAATAATTTGTAGATTTTAAATTCTGGTTTATAACCAAGTAAATTATAACGAAATAGAATAAAACGTGAAACGATTAAAATATTAATTTAACAGATACGAAAAAGAATGTAACAGGGACCGAAATTTGTAACATCGGAGTGAGTGAATTGTATTATCATACAAATTGAGATACTAGCGATTTTGCAAAATGGCCAGTATATATAAAACTAAACGGGATAGGGCATAACGGACAAAGTTTTAGTTTTAGTAAAATTTAAAAATAACTCGATTATATAAATATGTCAATTTTGGGAGAGATTCGGGGCCCATATTGGAACGATATGAAACGTAATGGAGAATGAGTGGAATTAAAATACAAAAGGAATCGAATAGGGGATAATTTGTGTTATCAGATGTGTTAATTAATATCATCTCATAATTTAAAAACAAGTCCTGTGCTTAATAAAAATTAATCCCATAGGATCCTCTTCGGACTTACCTAATCTGCAATGTCGAGTTTAATTTTATCCGTTTTGCTCTAGTTTTGCTTATTTTTCGTTTATTGTGTAAAATGGTAATTTTTTATTATCTCGAAAATTAAGCGAGATAGCGCTGCCCTATATCAATTTTAGGGATTTAAATGTTAAATATGACCCTAAGTTATTTCATGTTAGGACCAAAATGTACATATTAAGTCTCAAATGAAAGGCATCCCACAATGGATAAATACACGCCCGAGCACATCCAAAATTTATCTTAAGCAGTACTTTGCGGCAAAAATTCTGTTTGGTTTTCTTTATCCCGCTTAGTTTTTGAGATATAAATCATTTTATAAAATAAATTTAAAAATAAAAATTCAGAGGTTCCAAAGTCTCACTAAGGATTACTTTGGGACAGAGACGATATTTCCACAAGACTGAGGCAAAACTAGTGGCAGTCGAAATTTTTGCATATTTTCATCTATCTCTCATAAATTTCATAATAAATATGTACAATATGGCGTCATCTTTAAAACTATGAATACACTAGTAGTAATATCCACCGTTTAAAAGCAGAGACAGGAACATTAACAAAAAGTTTTTTTTTTTTAACATAGTGATAAATAATTTTTGAAAACTCAACGGTCCGTCATTGAGGGACTTTCAGCGGATTCGAATCAGTTTTGATGTTCCTCAACATTTTATATGTTGGGTAAGGATCTTAAGTGTTGTTATAATCATGGTTGGCAAACAAATATCCTAAAATACCATTAACAATTCAAACCCCTTTCAAAGAATTAACTTTAACATTAAAATACTTATAACGAAATAACTTAAAAAACCGTTAACCCTAAAATAGCATAAAGTTAAAATTTAATTTCTCTCAAAAGCCTCATAAATATTATATTTGTTTTTATTTATTTTTTTTTTATCAGTGTAGTGTTTGTATTTAATAAAAGCATTTTAAAAGACAACAGGTAAACAACCAAAAACAGTTAAGAAAATGAATGGCTTATAAGATGATTTAGGCTTGTTTAGATACTTATTTTATTTGTTAATCATTTAAGCTCATTTTAACTATTTAGGCTAATTTTGAAATTTATATACAAGTACACATGTTTTTTTTTAACCTTTCCTTAAGGTCATTTATGTGAATGACCATTAAACTGAATGAATGATAAGAAAAAAAAAAATAACAAATATTTTCTAAAGTATGGATGGTAGAAATCTTTGGTGTTTTGTAAATTTTATACAAAAAAATTCCAAAGTCACATAAAACTTTTTGTTTGTTTTCATGTCCTGTCGTATTAATAAAAAGAACAAGGAATAGAGAACACATTTTCATCGTTTTTTTTTTCTATATATGTAAATGTGTTGTGTCGTGGTATGTTTAGCATCTTGGTAAAAGTATTTGATAGCATCCACCAGCCAGTTTACAATAGGTGGGTGTAAGGATAACCAACCATATGTTAATATATTCTTATTTCCTACTACATACGAGTACTGACACTATTATAAATACTTTAGGATTCCTTTGTGGGTGTGTATGTTACGTATGTATGTATGCATGTATTGGTAAAAGGATGCTTGTGTCACATATCGATTTCTACATATATTTTAACTTTCGCTTAAAAAGAATGCGCGTATATGTATAACATGTCTTTACTATGTATGAATGTTAGTTGTAACTTAGAATGAGTGTATGTTAAGTTCGTATATTTAGTAGGATGAAATTTATTTAGACTTTCAAAATTTTTGAAGTGAAATCATCGATCTATTCAAATGGCGATCCGTGGACCCCAAACAGACTCTTATTGTTCCAAGACCAGTTCCATAAAATATTTTTAAAAGAAATTATTTAAAAAAAAAATCAAATAAAACTTATAATTTTAATATGAAAAACATTACATAGTACATACAGCAAATTATAGGGATTCTTTTATTTTTATTTATTTATTGAATTCATTAAACTAACCGAGCCCATAGGGCCATATATGGTCAGTAAGCTAACACAAATATAAATATCTTAAAAAAAATAAAAGTTAAAATAAAGCTTAACAAAATAATTAAACATTAAAATTTATATAAAGGCTGTTATGTTGTACAAAAGAAATTGTAAAATTAAAATCATATTTGAATAAATAAAACATTATAACAACTCATCAAAACAAAAATATATAAGGCGCAAAATTAGGAAATCGTCAATTGAGCATGTTCCAAAAGTTTGCGTCTAAAACAATTTACAGAAAAGATAAAAGATTTAAGTTCATCAGGCAAATGGTTCCAAATTCTCGAAACTCTCACTTGAAAAGAGAGTTCATGACAAGTAAGTCTCATAAGAGGATACACTATCTGTTGGTTTCTTCAAAATGGAGAAAACAAAAATTGACTACGTAAATACTCGGGGCAATTAAATTTCATAATTTTATAAAAATGCAACATAATTCGAGTATCAAGAAAGCTTTTAAAATCACACCCTAAAAAATCAACAACATAATTAGAAATAGGCGTACGAATCCTAACACAATACACAAAACAAACTACTTTATTAAGAAGAAGTTTAAGTTTCCTTAATTCTCCATCTGAAGTTCCAGTAAAAACTTCAGCACGATACAACATGTTCGACATTAGCAAAGCATGAGCAATACGTTTCCTAACAGACAAAGGGAGATAAAGATTTAAGGAGTACAATCGTCTTAATGTGAAATTTATCTTGGAGGATAACAAGTTTATATGTTGATCAAAGTGGAGATTAGAATCAAGCATGACCGCAAGGCATTTCATAGTATCAACAAAGTTCACAGGAACATCATTAATCATTATTTTCATATTTACAACAAAAGTATTTGATTTAAAGAGCATAGCCTTTGTCTTGAAAGGGTTTATGCAAAGATTACTATTAGACATCCAAGAAACAACATCAGTCAACAGCTGATTAATAGACAGTTCAAAAACACCAAGACATTGGCGATCACCTGAAAAAAATAGCAGAATATCATCAGCAAAAACAAAAGCCTCACAAGGAGAACCATCAATGATGAAAAAAAAATCATTTATATATAATATAAACAGTAACGGCCCTAAAACTGATCCCTGAGGGACCCCACTTGTCACAGGCATCAATTCAGAATCAACACTTTTCAGATGAGTAAACTGCCTTCTTCCAGTCAAATAAGAAAAAACTAAATGGCAAGCCATTCGAGAAAATCCAAAGAAATTACAAAGTTTATGAATTAAAATGGACTAACACAATCAAAGGCTTTAGACAAATCTAATGATAATAAAACACCTACTTGACGAGCATTTAACGTTGTTCTAATGGAATCAGTAAGACCTAATAAAAGAGAAGATGTGTTGTAGCCTTTACGAAACCCACACTGAAAAGAATTAATTAAGCTTTTGGTATCCAAATATTCAATCATCTGTTCCTTTAAAACATGTTCAAAAATCTTAGACAAAATGGGGACAATAGAAATTGGTCTAAATTCATTGTTGCAATTAACAGAACCCTTTTTGACAATCGGAATTACTTTGGCTACTTTCCAGTCATCAGGAAATATCACAACAAGTTGAAATATTGTTTATAAGACACAATAGTTGCATACTAATAAGTGGATAAATCAACTTAATAAACCTCAAAGGTAAACCGTCTGGACCACAAGCATTAGATTTAATAGAATCCAAAGCAAAAGTCAGGTCATTATAGTCAATATTCCGAAAAGAAAAACCACAGACATCAAAATGCAAATTGTTATAAAAAGGATTGAAATTGTCAATTGTTCTATGAAGTAGAAAACTTTTATTAAGTTCATCAGGATCAAAATCAACTAACGATTCGCTCGCATCAACACCTCCACTAGAACGAATGATGTTCCACATACCCCTGGTATCTAAGTTACCAAATTTGGCAATATAAAAATTCCTCTTGGCATACGAATAATAGTTTTGCTCCTGTTCCTCAACCTACAATAATTAGTACAGGCGAATATTGGTATCCACAGCAAAATTTGGTTAGTACAACTGAATTTTGGTTGAAACACCCAAAATATTCAGCTATCACATTTGACTTTGGTTGTGCTAACTGAATTTATTGGGTGTCTTTTCAATTCGTTTGCTACTTTATTTTTCTGTGTGTAAACGTACATGTAAAAATCGTAACACTTGTCCGCATTTATAACCCACAGTAAATTGTTTTAAAAAAAATTTTCGAAAGAAATTTTTTTTTGTAAACGTATTACGGAACTAGTTTAATTTTAAGATTATAAGAATTGCGCTTAATCAAAAGTAAAGGTGCGCAAAATATTTATAAACTTATTGTCAATATAATTAATCAAAAATTGTTTCAAAATATATCCAATATAATCAAACTTGTATATCTCATTAAAAAAATTACAGCGGAAATCAAAACTGCACAGATAAAACAGATTCGTGCAGAAAACTGAATTTTTAAGCCAATCGAATGTTTAAGTTGTGGTAACCAAATTTTTCGGTTTTAACAATAGAAAACCAATTAAGGCATTAGTAATTTGACTGTGATGACAGAATTTTGGTTGCCTTAATAAAAATTTGGTAGTCACCAGCGAAAATTTCGGTGGCTGCAACTGAGCCATTCGTTTGGCAAAAAATTCAGTTGTCTATTTTCTGGGGGTGTGATTCAATGCCGAATACTATGTAGTTGTTCACGATGGTGTTTTCCGAAGTAATAACAAATGTTTCGCGTGATTCAAAAACAAATTCATAAAGTTCCCAGGAAAATTTGGTAATAGGTGCTATAAACTCATGCATTACCTTGTAGTGTGTACTCCCTACGTATATCATTATTTTTCAATTTAAAGTAATGAGTAACCGATAATTGGATACATAATGCATTACTTTATAGTGTATACTCCTTACCTTCAGCATTATTATGAAACATAAAGTAATAAGCTACCGACAGTTGGTTACGTAATGCATTACAATTTAATAGAAAATAATGACTCCTAAAACTGATAAATTAATTGAAATCATACGTAGCATAAAAATTAATATTTGATAAATGACGGCACAAAATTGCTCATCGCCGAGCTATATGTCAAATTTTTTTGGTTTTTCTTATAATTTGTTAAAATTTATTTAATTCTTTTAAATTTCATCATGTTTTGTTTGATTTTTTTGTGTCGCCTTTTTATAATTCTCAAACGAAAATGACAGCTGAGTTTTACGTATCAGCAATAATTGATAACGAATATTGACGGAGAATTATTGCAACATTGCAATTGCCGGCAATAAATATTTACGAAATCTAGTCATCCACACAAAAAATAAAATAATTTTGACGTTTGCAGCAATATATGTTCACATATTTGTCTCCATTCTAGACAACGGGATTTGCATTTATTTATATTGCACACCCAGCAAAACTTTGCTAATGGGTGAGATATTCTCATGCGTTACCTTGTAATGATAGCTCGTTACCTTTTTCATTATTTGCAAGCATAAAGTAATAAGTTACTCATTATTGATTACGTAATATATGATTTATAAATGTAAAGTAATAATTGAAATATTTTTGAAAATCTAGTTTTAGATACATTACTTTGTGTTTTTTTGTAAGCAAAGGGGTAATGTATGTTTGTTTTGACAACACTAGCGAAAAAACGAAGCGCAACAATTCATTTAAGTTTAAAGCTATCAAATACTATATGCGTCGATAGCTCAGTGGGTAGAGTTCTTGGCTGGCAACCAGAGTTTCCTGGTTCGATTCCCATCATGACCACATTATTTTTAATTACAAATAATTTATATAAAATATTTGTAATAATTTTTTTAAAAAAAATTCATCTTTTTAAACATCTATTTTTAGACACATTACTTTTTCCATTCTCGTAACCATACCTTTCACCTCTAAAGTAATGGGTACCATACATTGTCACCTCTAAAGTAATGGGTATATACATTACTTTGAGGCTCATCGCCTGTAAAATTCATTAATGAAGTAAGGTGTAAAGTAATCCAGCGCTATGGCTATACATTACTTTACACATTATTTGGTAATGTGTGGATTTTCTGGGCACTACTGTAAAATCTAACAACTACTGCCATCTATTGATAATAGGCATTTTTAGTTTCAGAAATTCTAGCATTCGTGTTTTTATAAGTTTGTATTTTTGTAGAAAAGCTTAAATTGGTTTTAAAAATTAAAGATTTTAAGTGGAAAGTTAAATTTAAAAAATGAAAAGTCAAAGTAACCCATTATTGTTAACATCTTCGTAATCATTTTTTTTTTATCTTTTTACCCCCTATCTTCATAAAGGAAACCCATGATTTTAATTTGTTAATAAGCATAATTGTAAGAATGAACCCATTACTTTGAGGCTCATCGCCTGTAAAATACATCAATGAAGTAAGATGTAAAGTAATCCATCGGCCCCTATGGATATACATTACTTTACCCATTATTTGGTAATGTGTGGTTTTGCTGGGTGGTCCAAAATTTAAATTTGTTAACATTTTAAATAAAAATGACTTTAAAATCCGACGTGCTAGACGATTTCTAAGATAAGAATCATTTCAGATCCCCTTGTTTTTATTACTGTAACATTTTTTAATTTCTAAGGATATTTTCTTAATTTCAATTGATATATTCTGAATGTCAATTGAATATATCAAAGTAAATACCAGAGTAAAATATTAACCACAGTTATTTCGCTATATAAAAAAAAATTATGTGAATATTAAAATTTTCATAAATATTTAAATTTTTTCAAATTTTAAAAGAGATTGGTTCCATTGAATATATTTTTTTTATCGCAATATTGTTCTCAGATATCCCAAATATATAATCAAATAACATTTCTGGTGATCGCACCATTCAGTTAAATTTGATTCCGAAAAGGCGTGTTATGCTTTCTGAATATCAATTGATGTTTTCTGAATTTTAAATATAAATTAAAATTGATAGTTTCTGAATTTAATTTTTTTTTGCAAATTCGTAGGATTTTTGCAAAAACTGCTCTATTAAAAACTCAGAATATAATGTAGTGTTCAATTTAAATAACAATAACTTTATAAACACACACAAAATGACACTCACACAAAATGTGTCTATAGACTGTGTGAGTATACATTTTTTAGATTAAAATGCAAGTAAAAATAAAAAAAAGGGCAACAGTTTCAAATAAATAAATAAATAAGTTATTTTTTACGGAATTGGTAGGTAAACTTTTAACAATTGTTTTTAACTGGTTCATGATTTGTTTTTTTTTACAAATAAGCGGGGTTTTGTATTTTCCTCTAAGGAAGGTTAAACTTAAAAATGAGCAAAGTCGGTTCGTATCAAAAATATAAAGTTTTTACTTGTTTAGTAATAATTTTGGTACAACCTGTTATAAAATCAATCACTTGTGTCATAAATTTAAGTTTAAATAAGTGTTACCTTAATGTAAACATTAGTATTTTGAAACTACTTAATATGCAGGATGTGTTACGTCGAGTATTGATTGACATAACTTGGGCTACTTGTACAAATGGTGGATGGATGCTTTTTTATGCCATACTTTTTTTTGCCGGAAGCCTATCCAACACAAACACACACTCACACAATAAGAAAACGCAAAACAAACACATACAATATTTTTATTTTCATTGCAGAAACTAAAAGAATACGAAAAAAATCCAGGGAATTGATTTTAAAGACAGTTTTATATTTTTAGACTTTAAAATGATTGAGATAACGGTATTTTTCAAGATCTTGTTAAGACCCTTTAAAGCTATAGTTCACAGTGTATACCAAAAAAATTATAAAAAGTACGCAAAAAAAAATCACAGTTTGAAAATTGTTAAACATTAAACAAAAGCCAGATCAGGGCGTTGTCTTTTTGTCATTCTAAAAGAGCAGTAGATGATGATATGATGTCTTCCAACATTGTATTTGTATGTATTTTCTTTTGGGACGGTCAACAATCATTTGCCTCAGATTATTTTAGACACATAGTGGAAAAGTGGTCAACTGGTATGTAAGTTACATGGTTTAAAATACTACAGAATAGGAACAACATTAACAACATCAACGACAACAACCAAAAACTTAACCAGGTAGATAGGCCCACCAGTAGTTTCTGTTTCTTTTTTTTTTAATTCGTAAAGTAGGCAACGTAATTAAGTAGTTTCCATTGTCCAAAGACATATGTCGGACTTGTTGTCTGTCCCTCTTACAGACAAGAATAACCTTTGAAATAAAATAAACAGTGGTAAAACTTGAGTTTAACGATTAGGTAAAAATTTTTTTCAAAAAACTTAATTTAAACTTTTGGCTTTAGATTCCTCCAGACTGCCTTTTTGGTTGTTAGGTTTTTAGCCATGTAAAAAGTATCAAACCTGAACAGATATCATTGGGTCGGATTGGGCCAGGTGTAGTATAATTAGATATACAAATTAGGGACATATTTAAGATCTAATTAGATCTGATTAAATCTAGGCAGGTATAGCGCACCAAGTATAATCAGATCAAGTTTGATTTGAAATTATTATATCTTATAGATAAAAATCAACATAAAATCATATTTTCATCTTGTGATTCTTTAAACAAAATTTTTAAACGGCTCCAATTTCTATGATCTAAAACGAAATCTGGACAAATAAATTACGAAATTTAGCATATCTTTTCAAATATCTTTTTTTTTTGTAAGAAAAAGCAACACTCAGGAAATTCTTCCTACTATATAATGGGTTACTTTCTTCGGAAAGGGGATAGTGAAGAGATGAAAGGTAGGGAAAGATGATGGGCTTCAAATTTGGCAACACTGTAATTGCGCGAGATGATAATTGTTGGAACAGTTGTTGCCCGCCATCTGATGAAGAGTGCCGGAATTGTTGAAGCTTTTTTTTAAGTTCATAGCCCTGTTTTGTCATTTTATCGTACTTCGGGGAGGTTAAGTGCTATGGGAACACCGAAGGAGGACGTTGCGTTATGTATGAGAGTTAAAACTTATGAACATTATTTTTCTAAATTGATGTCGTCGCTGGGGATCGAACCCGAAACCTTCGGTGTAACAGTCCAACTCGCTTACCGTCACACCACAACAAGATATGAACAGATCTGGCATAAAATATGATCCTATATGAACAGATCTGGCACCAGATATGATCCTTTATAACCAGATCTGATCATATTTGACCATAAAAATCACACAGTTGTCCAGATCCCTGTAGATACGATTTTATCAGATCTGGCTGTAAAATGTATTATATATGCCATATATGATCAGATTTGATCTACTTACACTCAATCATGTCTAATTAGATCTCAACAGATCTACTCTTTTTTGGACCATATGTTTGAATTTTCAATTTTAACAAAATTTTTTCGAAAGAATAAGCCGGTTAGATGAGAGAATTTGCTAAAGATGATATTTCGTAAAATTTGCAAAACCAATTATTGAATTATGAAAAATATAAAAAAAAAATTATAAAAATATTAAACCTTACTAGAAGGCGTTTATTATCAATAAACACCAATTTAAATTTTTAAAATATTATTGTGTTTTTGTCAACAAAATTTAATAAAGTTCACACTCTTGAGGAAGTTGGAATACCGCCAACGAAACGTAGAGTGAAAAGGATGCTGCAAATTTACTTTTTATTTACATCTTTATATAATACAATTGACCATAACTAGCCGTCAAATAACTCCGAAAGTATTTGCATTTTTCTTGTAAATAAAAGGGAATAAAAAAATTTAGATTTTTTCATTTATATTTATGCGGGATTTCGATTCATCAATTTTTCATTTACCCGCGAAAACAGAAATCCCCATATGTCAGTAAGTGTAAATCAATTCAGTCTGGTAACTCCTCACTAGAAACTTTGACGCATAGCAACGACCAAAACCTTTAATACAGCCCAAGACATCTGATGGCGACATCATGTTCTGAATATTTCCACAAGACGTCACTATCACATATATAAAAGAGCGCCCAGGGATAAGGCTTCAGTTTATGATGTATGTATTGTTAACAACACGGCAAAATAAAATTTGTGATTAATTTAAGAAGTTGTGTAGGAAATGTAGTAAAATTAAGTTTCTGTATAACCTCTTCGGTCCTCATGTGCAGCCTGCTGGACAGTTTTCAAACGTCTGCAGACGTGGTTAAAAAATAATTTTTCATCTATGACCATTTATACAGCTAACTGGACATGTATTTTGTACTAAAAACCAGGACTTTTTTTGTTAAAAGTTGGCCACTATAAAAAATTTTGCTTTCTTGATCGTAGAACACGTTTTCTTGAACACTTAACAAAATTTTTTAAAGTTGTGAAATATAAAAACTAAAAGAAATATGTAATTTTATATAATAGCAGAAGAATTAATGGAATATGATATAATAAATAACTTCATTAATTAAAAAATTAAAATGTATAAAAAATAAAGGTTTCCAAAGTTTTAGTTAAAAATGTCCAGCCGGCTGCACCTGCAATACCTTAGATTCCTGTCGTCCTTTATGTCCTTGAACAACATTTTTTTACTATTGTTTCTTTCAGAAGCATAAAAAAATATTATTTAAGACTTTTGACGCTGGATTTTTCCTTGGGACTGAGTAGGATAAATAAGGAATTGCTACAAAAATTTCAACTGTTGTTTATTATTTGCAATATAAAAGTCAAATTGTAATAATATGAAAGAAGGAAGTAATATAGATTTCACTTTGGTCAAAATTTTATAAGTTGAAGATGACGAATTGACTGAAACTTTCAAAAAAAAAAATACATCTCTACACAACTTGTCTACTCTTGTCGTAAGCAAAATTCCTCCAAAGTCCTTATTAGATCCACCCTATTGTGCATATAAAACTTCCTCTTTTGACGAATACAGGGCTGTTAATTCAATTTTCGTAATATGTTTCTGTACAATATCCCAACAAAAACATGGTACCAACTACTTACCAGTATATTTTCTCGCTAAACTACTATTGTTCACGATGTCCAAAAAGTAATGGGTACACATTAATTTTTGGCTGTTCGAGAGGGTAATGATCATCCATTACTTTTCAATAATGACCATTCATTACTTTTGACACATCGCGAACAAATGTAATTAAGCTGGGATAGTATACATTCCAATCTAGATGTACGGCCTATTAAAAAATAGGCAGACACTCGATCGTCTTTGCAGTTATTATCAACTAATATTTAGTAAAAACAAATCTGCTAATTTCAGCAGGTTTTTATACAGGACCCTTGTTAACTAATTTTTAAGAACTTTTTCTGCTACTTGTACAAATTTATTTCTATGTGTATAATAGTTTAGTTGGCGTACTCTGTTTAAAATATTCTCTATAAAATTTTCTGACCATAACCAGACCAACAATTAAAAATCTATAACAATTCCTAAGTTTATGCAAACCACTGTTGCATAAAAAATTATATTTTTTATGTCAAGTTGCAGAGATTCGAGCGCGAAATTCAACAGAATCTTCAGACCAACATCAACAATAAATATATAAGAAACAATCACATGCATTGTTGTTATTCTATCACACAAGACAAGAAGAGATCACAACAAAAAGGTAGGCAGACAGACAGACATGTTTATGGTGGATTTGAAAACGATACATCAATCAAAGGCTTCAAACAAAACTAAAGGGAAAAATACGTACAAAAAGAAAAAAAAAACATAAAAAGAGCTCCAAAAAATATCAACAAAACAATCACAATGTCTTTGATTGATAAAAAATCTGAAAAACCAAAAAAAAAAAGTTAAACCCTGTTAAAGGAAAACAAAAGAATCACCAAATAACCACAGTTGATATACAATATAACAGAAGGATTCCTAAGTGACCATTAACTTTGACATTGTTATGATGTTTGGAAATATAACAAAAAAAAAATCAGACTATTTTTGTACAATTTCGGAAAAATATAAGTCACAAAAAAAAAACACATTTTGCCAGCTTAATTAGCTTAAGAATTTAACAATGTTTGTTTTTTATTTTTATTTTTTTTTGTTGGGGATATTCATTCAGTCATATAAGCGATACTATACCAAATTGTCAGTATGTTTTAAATACCTTTAAAAATCCTCTAATTATTTAACGCTCAAATACCTGCTTAAACCTAATCACATCTTTGCTGTTGCTGCTGTTTTGGTTTTAATTTGGCTGTTCTGCCAAGCGCCATTTGTTTTATATGCGTTTCTTTAATGCTCCAAAGACCAAGTCGTGCTTAACATTTTTCACTAATATCTTTGTCATTTATTTGACTACTGTTGCAACTTTAGGATCCGGTACTGTGTTGTACAAGGTTAGCATTTATTTCTTAATTTTAAATTTAAGGTTTAACTCAAGTGCAATTAGAGACAATCTTTATTCCCCTTTCTTTTAAGTACCACACTAATGTATGTAGTACTCCTTGTATTAAGGCGGTGTTGTTTTCTTTCTCCTCCAAAATCTAGATCTTGTTGTCAAAGTCTCTTTTAATTATCCTCGTGGTGTTAATGAGATCTTTAGCCAGTTTTTTTTTTAGTTCCTACTGTGTGTGAGCATAACGACTATTAAGTTGGTAAGTGTATCTTTATTTTTGTTGTTGTTGTTTAGATGGTGTGCTGTAACATTGCGTGATTTAAAGAACTTCATTAAGTTCGTGAATTCGACTAAATCACGCTCAGGCGCATCGTTTTTTTTTCTTGTCTACTTTTTTTACAGCGACAGTGTTGTATGCGATGATCTGTTAGCAGTTTTAAATAAATTTTAAATGTTGATCGAAAGGTAACATTTTAAAATGTTATTACTTAAATAAAAATAATTTGAAATTAAAGTATTTTGTTAGGAAAATAAAACATACACTTAAACCCAATAGTAGGCTTGTTGTGCGCTCTTATGCGGCAATGCTTAGTGGTTTCCTCGATAGGCCAAAAATCAAAAAAAATTAATGTTTTTTTTTCTAAGCTTTATTGCACTAAATTTATTGACAACACTCTAAATTTTATGAATCTAACAAATTTTGTTGTTTTTGGCGAGATTTAATGTTTGTGTCCGTTGAAAGTGGAGGTGTATAAGTGTATCTAAAAAGTTATTTGCAATATTGTGGCAGAAGTCTCCAAAAACCCTACAAACATTAAATTTTAACTTATTTTCTACCGAATTAAATAATAAAAGCTGCAAAAATATAAACCAATTATAAAATCCCTGAAGAATACTTTTTTGACCTTTTCAAAACACACGTTTTTTAAAGACTTCTTTTTCAAGTAGACTTTTAGGTACTTGGCCCTCATCCACCCACAACTTCTTATACATCAAATTGTAGATTTTTTACCCTCTTTAAATTAAAAAATATTGTGGCCTTGGGTTTTTGCATATTTTCGCATATGTATGTGATTTACATAGTCTCATTCGATGAAAAATAATGAAAAATTGCATTTTGTTTTGTATTATTTCTTTTTAAGAATATGAGTAAAAAATTAAGAACGTTATTTTAAATCAAAAATTTTTGCACTTTCTGCCACCGAACAAAAAAAAAAAAAAAATACGTATAAAGCATGACACAAAACTGACCATGGTTGACGGGAAAGTTTGTAACGCTCTTACGGAAACTTCATTTGCAAAATGTCACATATGTGGTGCCTTGCATACAGAAATAAATAACATTGAAAAATGCCTCGAGAAAAAAGTAGATGAAGCTCGTTACGAATTCGTACTGTCACCATTTCATTTCAACATACGATTTTTTGAGTACTTCAAGATAGAGCTAAAAAATGGAAGACCAGTAAGAACGAAATGTCAAGTGTTTTTAAGGGAAACAATTTATTCAACAACGATTTCGGGCCGAAATGGGACTTTTGGTTGATAGGCCAAAAGCTAGTGATTGCGGAAATTCGAACGATGGCAACACAGCAGGAATCGATAAGGACATTTTGCAAAGATGTGCCACAACTCTCCAAGTTATACATTCTGGATTTGAAATTGATGACGAAAAGTTTGAGGAATATGCTGTAGAGACAGCCAGAAAACTTGTTGTGGAGTATCCCTCGTACTACCTCCCTACATCGGTACATAAAATTCTGATCCATGGAGCTGAGGTGATCAAGCATGCATTAGTGTCAATAGGTGAATTATCGGAGGAAACAGCTGAAGCGAAAAATAAGGATACAAAACAGTTAAGATTGCAACATACACGAAAAATATCGCGCATTGCTACAAATATAGATCTTTTAAATAATCTCTTTTTAAGTTCAGATCCATTTATTTCTGGAGCCCGAAACTTACCAACAAAGAAAACGAGTAGTTTAAGTCAAGAAGTCTTAAATTGGTGTGAATTGGTGTGCCCACATCGCTAAATGCCTGTTGAGAATTCTATCTTACCAAGTTCCCTTTCACCCAGCCCATTAGTTTTACTCCATCCGTGCTTCCACTCACCTTCTCCCGCGGTGTCCCATAGTGTTTTATGGACAATAACGTAGATTATCCCCAACATCCTGAAATATTTTCGCGTTTCTCAAGTTGACTGCGCTCAAAGAAGAACCTTCTCTGGTCAACACGGTCAGTCATCTCGTTCCCTTTAATGTTACAATGTCCCGGAATACATATAATAT
The DNA here is from genome assembly GCA_949748255.1 of Eustalomyia histrio. Classification (NCBI taxonomy): domain Eukaryota; kingdom Metazoa; phylum Arthropoda; class Insecta; order Diptera; family Anthomyiidae; genus Eustalomyia; species Eustalomyia histrio. Next base: position 19,895,299 of record OX456524.1, read on the forward strand.
CAGTTCAGCACTTGGTTGAGAAGTTATTAATATCCTCCTTGATGATGTAACAGAGTTAGAAGAGATTGTCTGAATAGCCGCCTGCTCATCGGTAAAGATTGTTATACTTCCGGTGATCCCTTCATTATTATTTAATTTAAGCATTACGCGATTGCAGTGACCTTCGCCTGAAAGACAGAAATTATTTTCCAACAGTGAGGTCGCAGCTGTACTTATGCCTTCTATCCATTTTCAAACCATCCATATAGAAGCGTATACCTGGATTGTCCCCAAAAAGAGGTACCTTTCAACAGGATTTTATGCTCGGGATTCGTGTACTACCTCTTTAAGATACTATCACAATTAAGTTGTGTAGTGTTGTATACTTTTAAACTCTTATTTTTCAGAGCACAAAAAAAACACGACATTTACCTTTTTTAGTAAATATAAAAACTGAAACTTTATTGGTTCATTATTCACTTATATACTAATTTACAATATCATTAATAAAATATTTAACGCAACGTCAACATAAGTGTGTTTTGTTTCCGTTTCATGTATTGGCTACAAAACATACTTATGTTGCAATTTTAATTAACAAACAATTCCTCGAAAAACGTCTGTTGACAAGTTTTGGTAATAAACTGCATTTTCGTTATGAGAACGGAAGTGCAGTTTATATTTTTTTAAAATCAAAAACAATTATTTGGAAAATTGTCTGGAATTGCAAAAGTGCAATTCATCAATTTATGTAATCTAAATTATATTGGCTCGTGTTAAGGGAATAATGGGAGACATTATAACACCCCCACCGTTAGCTTGAGGCTCCGACGAAACGTTAAATATTTGTTTTGGTCTTAAAATATATATCAATATTAAAACTATAATGGATATAATTATGACAATGTCAATACTAAAACTTATGGTTTTTGTTTTTTTTATCATGGTACAGTATATTGTTCAGATATTCTTCATATTTTATTTGTTTAAGATATATTGTTTCAAGTTTTAAATCATTAATAGTTATATTTTTATTACTTTGAATTTTTGTAATTATGTTTGGTAAGATTATTTTGTCTTTTATTCTTAAATTTACATTGGTAAAGTTTTCGTTTTTAGTTATTATTTTACAATTTTCGAATTTAATAAGAAATGTTCCTTTTATTTTTAAATCATCTTTATTACAGTTATGTTTAATATTTTGTTTATAATTTTTAAATATCAATAATCCAGGAAGTATCTCTACAACTTCCTCTGTTTCAAAATTCTTCATGGGGCAGTTTCCTTTTTTATATTCTAAAATATTCTGTATGCAATCATTTTTAATCATAATTAAATTTTTCTTTAAATTTTCTTGGAAAATTGGCTCATAAATATTCTTGTTATTATCCGTGAGTACTGTATGTGCCTCCAAAGCCAGTGTCCTATTTTTAGGGTCTGGAATGGGCTCGAAAGTAATTTTGTTTAGAGTGTTTTCCGAGTATGATGGTATTCTGAAAATCAACAATATGTTTCCATCATGTAAAGCAACGGACGTTTTAATGTTCATATAACCGTCAAAATCCGTTATTAGGTCCATTTCAGTTGGTGTCAAAATGTCAGTCGGAATAATCCCCAGTCTACTTGAAAATATAATCTGTCCTATGTCATCCATATGGTCACGTAAAAGTGCAATATCGTTATTGATTTGGTAAATGTGTCCCATGAACAATATCTCGTCCTCCAAAGTTGCTATTTTGTTCTGAAAAATATTCTTAAATTGGTTCAAGTATTTTCCCACTTGGACTTGTTGTGTGTTGATATGATCCGTTATATTTCTCATCTGTATGGAGAAGAAGTTATTTACCCGGGTCAGGTTCTGTATTGTGTTGGTCAGATGTCCGTTACTCTTATAAAGTTGTTCTAATGAATGGTTTATGTGTTCCTCGACCTCGCTGTCCAATGTCCCCGCTACAATTTTAAGTCCTTTTCCCAATATGTTGACTAGACCACGTTTTTGTCTAAATCGTGGGCTTAAGTTTGTAATCTTGGCCTTGAGTATTGCAAAGTTCCTGACAACTGTGTCCAGTAGTGTTTTCGTGTCCACAGTGGTTGTTCTGAGTATCGCCATGTTGCCTGCGATCAATTCAAGTGTTCCTTCGTACATGGTCGTATTAATGACGTGTATCACTTTCGAGTATGTTTCTATTGGTTTAATTTCGTCCAGTTTGATCGGAATGTATCCATTATTATTCGTCAGGTCCTGAATATCCATGTATTGCGCATACGTAGTCATGATGAATATAAATATAAAAGCCAAAGTCGCCATCTGAAAATAAATTAGTTCGTAGATGTTATTGTTGGGTTATCTCTATCCTGGTATTTTCTTCTGGGTTTAACATGAGTTTTATAGTATTTATGCCCGGTTCTTACAGTTCGTAAGTGATCATTATCCATTTTATTTGCATTAACTTTTCTATACTTTCTGTGATTTTTACCACCTCTTATTTCCTTAATATAGTTCGTTCCGTCCTCTAATTCCACATCTTTTCTATTCTCGTTCAATCTTTGTATATATTTTTCCTTTTTCATTTCCAATTGATCCTGAATTTCTTTATATTTACCCTCATGTATTTTTCCGTTTACGAAATCGATCGGTTTAATGCCCGTTGTGCTATGTATTGTATTATTGTAGAAACCAATTATCCTTGACATTTTGTCTTCTATAGTTTCATCTTTGTTTCTTTCATCATGCCTTAGTAACCGTATGTGTTCATTAATGGTGTTATGTAATCTTTCGATGTCTGCGTTAGACGTGTGATTACTGTTAGAGGTGTAATGGATTTCTATATTCTCGTCTTTTAAAAACTGTTGCATCGGTATAGCCTTAAATCCAAGTTCATTGTTCACTATAATTTTATTTATTTTTCCATACGTACCAATTATCTGTAATAACTTGGTTTTGAATTCCATCCAATTTCTTCCAGTAATTTGAAATGCCAATGCGAATTTTGAAAATTTGTCAATCACTGTCATAAACAGTTTTTTTTTTCAAAGTGTAAAAAACGTCGACATGTATGATTTCACGAGGTTTGGATGGGGTTTCCGTAATTTTATATGGTATTTTTGGAGGGTTTCTATCGTATTTCTCCAAGTTACATATTTCACAGTTGTTAATGAACTGCGTAATCCTTACTTTTAATTGCGGGTTGTATATATGTGTTATTAGTTCCTCATATACTGCCTTAATACCCCTGTGATTTTTGTCAAGATGTTCCCTTTTAATAGTGTCCATTAATAACTCTTCATTTTCTATATCTTCTGTAAGGAAGAAACATCTTATCACCCTAAAATTTTTATTGTTTGCGAATAACTCCTGGAAAGTTGCCCTAAAAGTTGAATAAAATTCTTCCCCAATTAAAATAGCATTTACCTGTGAGGGGTTAAAGTGGTTTTTGAGTAATGTAATGGCCGTCTCTCGGTCCATTTCCTTCATATAAATAAGTTTTCTTCTGTTCCCAAAAATTGACTTGTTCTTAGTCCTTAGTGATCCTGATGTTGTTTTCCTTATAATAATTTGGTTTTTAAACATATTAATTGGTGCCGAAGTTTCTTTTATTATTATATGTTCGGATTCCAGTGTATTCATGCAACCCGATTTTGGTTCAATCCTGGATAAGGCGTCAGCATTGCCATTTTTAGTTCCCTTTTTATATTTTATTTCATAATCGAATTCTGATAATTTTAATCTCCATCTAACGAGTTTTAAATTGGGTTCCTTTATAGAGAAAAGCCATGTTAAAGGTTTATGGTCCGTTTCAATAAAAAATTTGCGTCCAAAAAGATAAGGTCTAAAATATTTTGTGGCCCATATAATGGCTAATAATTCCTTTTCTATGGTGCTGTAATTTATTTCGTGTTCGTTGAGGGTACGACTGGCATAACATATTGGGTGGTTGTCCTCTGAGAGTATTGCTCTTAACGCGTAGTTACTGGCATCCGTTGTGAGTGTAAATGTTTTTGTAAAATCAGGATATGTTAGTATTGGGTCGTTAATTAGTAAGTTTTTAAGGGTATTGAAGCTTTTTTCGTATTCGGGGTCAGCAATATTAAGTTTTGTGTCTTTCTTCAAATATTTCGTCATGGGTTTCGCGATTAATGAGTAATCTTTGATGAATTTCCTATAATAGCCAGTGAGGCCTAAAAATTGCTTAATTTGTTTAGTATTCCTGGGAATAGGGAAATGTTTAACGCATTCAATTTTCTTTGGGTTCGTTCTGATTCCCGCTGGGGTTATTATATGGCCGAGGAACTCTGTTTCCTTTTTTAGTAATTCAGATTTATCTAATTGAATTTTGAGGTTCGCTTCCCTTATACGATTAAAAATAAGTCTAATGGAATTCATATGTTCCTGAAGTGATGTGTAAAATATAATTATGACGTCCAAGTAAACTAGACAAATTTTACCGATATAGTCTTCAAGAATATTATTCACAAGTCTTTGGAATGTTGCTGGAGCTGTCTTTAACCCAAACGGCATTCTTAAGAATTCATAATGTCCTCCTTCTACACTGAAAGCAGTCTTATGAATATCGTCCTCCTCAATCTCTATCTGATGAAAACCTTTTGCAAGGTCTAGAGTTGTAAAATACTGGCATCTTCCCAGTTTCTCCAAAATTTCATCTATGTTAGGTATTGGGTATTTGTCATCGATGGTTACCTCATTGAGTTTGCGGTAATCAATGACAAGTCTCCATTTAGTCTTTCCGCTAGCGTCCGTCTTTTTAGGCACGATCCAAATGGGTGCAAAGTATGGGGAGTTGCTGTGTCTAATTATTCCGTTATTGAGCATTTCCTTGATTTGTGTTTCCACTTCATTCTTATGAATATAGGGGTATCTATATGATTTGCTATGTATAGGAATATTGTCCGTAGTTCTGATCTTGTGTTTTATAGCGGAAGTAAATGAAAGTTTATCATCTTCTTTGTAGAAAACATCCTGGAACTTATTTATAGTTGGCAATAGTTGTAATTTTTCCTCGGAATTTAGGTGCTCTACCCGAATTTGATTACTCAAGGATGTAAAATTTGATGCAAAGTTAAATTCCATATCCGAAGTTTCAGTGTTTATTATTGCATTGTTATGTAATTCCATAACATAATTAATTTCGTCGTCGTTATTAAAGTGTTTCCCCTGTTGATCTTCGCTTTTGAAAAAAAGGGGTAATGTATTCTCTCCGATTTTCATTGTATTAGTTTCATAACAAATCCGAGCTTTTAGAGGTCTAAGTATATCATTGCCTATAAGTCCGTCGTAATATTCATGAAAGTTTGTAATATAAAATTCCATTGTATTGATTCCTGTTCCAAATTCTTTAAAGGCAGGAATTTTCACTTTTTCAAAAAAGTTAATTTTGTGTTGCAATGTTTTTATGGGAATTGGGTGAATTTTTCGTATCCATTTAGGGTGACATATATTCGGATTTAGGATTGAATCGGTTGCACCTGTGTCTACCATTAGCTTGAGGTGTCCCAATTGAGTCTTTATTTTTATGTATGGAAGTTCCTTGAGGCTGAAGACTGAAAATTTTCCTTCTGATCACGTTTGGTTGATGTTTCGATATTGTTAACGTCCATAGGCTCAGGCCTAGGGAAATGGTTATCCCGTTGAGTGTTTTGTCTTTCCTGTTGTCTGAAGGGGTTCCAATTATTTCGTCGTTGGAAGTTCTGGTTGTTCTGCATAGAATTCCTTCTTTCCCAATTATTCGAAGTATGTTGAAAATTGTTCTGGTGATAATTTCGTGGATTTGGTTGATAATGCCTTTGTTCTTGATTATTCCGCCACCTTGGTTCTTGTTCGTTGTTTCTATGTTGATGATATTGGTTGTTCATCTGTCTATTTTCCCGTGTGGTATAAATATTTTGTTGTGGTTGTCGAAAATTTCTTTCCCTATTTGAAGAATTTTGATGTGTGTCCCGTTTATTCAGTTGTGCACGTCCTGGATGAAAGCGACCGTCTTTGCCCATCTTATCATATTCATTCTCGTATAATATGTCCATAGCACTTTCTAGTGATGTTGGGTTTCGGCATGCCAGGATGGTTTTCATTGGTTCTGGCATTTTATTCTTAAAAATGTGGAGTGCTGTTCTTTGGTTGTTGATGGAGACTTGGTTAGCTGCTTCGCCTTCTCCTAATGTAGTCGTTGTTTTATTGTTCAATCGTCTCAGAATATATTTAATATCGTTGAAGAAATCAATAACATTAGTCTGAAAGGTTATAGCCCGCAATTCATCGTATAGTGGATCACTATTTTTCCTCTCGCCGAAATTGTTATGTAAAATGCTCTTGATATCCGCCCATGATCGAGCCTGACTATTCTACTCTTAATTATGTCCGAGAACAACAATTGGGATAATTCATCGTATGAGGCCAGGATAGGATGTACCCTATCTATTAGTCCGGTGAACGTAATCAAATCATTGATATTCCCGCTAAATAAGAGGAGACCGTTGAGGTACTTAATGGGGTCTATCTGAATTTGGGGAGCACCCTCCATTTTATTCGCAAAACTTTATCTCGAAGAAAAAGAAAATAAATTTGTAAACTTAAAACGCAAATTGTTGCGTATGAAGGAACTTTCGCGCACACAGAAATTTAAAGAAAAATTTAAATATAATGGATCTTGTTTTCCTTTTTTTCTTCCACTTTTCCCTAAACTCTTATTTGTTTCTTTGATTTTTTCTTATTTCTCAAATACTTGTTCTTTGACTTTATTTCGGAAAGTGATACTTGTCGTATCAACTTTCTCAAGCCTTCCCTATCCTCTTCTTTTATCATATAAAAATCGACAATTCGTTCTAATTCTTCTTCGAATTCTTCTAATACATACATAGAAAAAAAAGGAACTTATAAATACCTTAACTATTAATTCTTACTTTAAGTGTTGAGTCCTTCAGATGTGGTACTTCGGAAGTATCTGGCTTTTCCTTTATTCTTCGTTTTCAGATTCCAGTTTTAGTGTTTATAACAAAGTTTTTAATTTTAATCTTTAAGTGTTGAGTCCTTCAGATGTGGTAATTCGGAAGTATCTGGCTTTTCCTTTATTCTTCGTTTTCAGATTCCAGTTTTAGTGTTTATAACAAAGTTTTTAATTTTAATCTTTAAGTGTTGAGTCCTTCAGATGTGGTAATTCGGAAGTATCTGGCTTTTCCTTTATTCTTCGTTTTCAGATTCCAGTTTTAGTGTTTATAACAAAGTTTTTAATTTTAATCTTTTGAATTAAAAAACATATTTTCACATTTCTCCAATTTTTGTTTTACTACAGAAATTTCAGTTTCTCCTTTTGTAGATTTTTGCAAGATTTTAATTTTTAAATTTGAATTTTGTTTTTATAAATAAAAATTATTGTTTATTTGTTCACAAGTTTGTTGAAAAAATTTTGTTTTTTTTTATAAAGTTTGTTTATATTTTATAGTTTGTTGAGTTAAAAAAAAATTTTTTTTATTGAAAATTTTTGTTTTTATCAAGTTTGTTGAGTTAACTTTTTTTATTGCCACTTAAATGTTTAATTGTTGAGTTTTTTGTGTCCTTTTATCTTGTGTTCTTTTTTTATTACAGTTTATTCGCGATTAAACGTTTTTACGTAAAATAAGTTCTTTCTTTTACTTATCTCGCGAATCCTACCGACTGCGCCACTTTTAAACTCTTATTTTTCAGAGCACAAAAAAAACACGACATTTACCTTTTTTAGTAATATAAAAACTGAAACTTTATTGGTTCATTATTCACTTATATACTAATTTACAATATCATTAATAAAATATTTAACGCAACGTCAACATAAGTGTGTTTTGTTTCCGTTTCATGTATTGGCTACAAAACATACCTATGTTGCAATTTTAATTAACAAACAATTCCTCGAAAAACGTCTGTTGACAAGTTTTGGTAATAAACTGCATTTTCGTTATGAGAACGGAAGTGCAGTTTATATTTTTTTAAAATCAAAAACAATTATTTGGAAAATTGTCTGGAATTGCAAAAGTGCAATTCATCAATTTATGTAATCTAAATTATATTGGCTCGTGTTAAGGGAATAATGGGAGACATTATAACATTGTATCCCGGTAACTCGTCTAAGATCTGCTGAAGATCTGATCACCACAATTCCATTCACCAGTTGCATATTTTAGCCGAATCTCAACAGATTCTCTCCAATGGCCTAGTGAATTTAGTTCTGATGCCAAAGAAACATATGGGATTTCTTTTGTCGGAGTAGGCAGCACTCTTTAAAGAATTTAATAAATCTTTACTACCTCCCAGTCGATATCATTCCTCTCCTGCAAATAGGCTAGAGGAGTACTAAGATGGTTTAGTACAATAGATTAATCCTGAAGATAGGCCAATTTGTCCCAGGCTTGTTTTAAAACCATATTGGTTGTGTTGGTGAATATGACAGTTCAACCAAGATGTACCGATGATCCGAAAGAAATGTATGTTCGAGGAGTGTCAGTTTTATACCTCGTCTACTATGTTTGCGGAACCGATACTAATGTCTATGACTTAGTTCCTTAATTTGTTAAAAAATGTAGATGTCTTTGCTAAATAACTAAAAGCAAAAGTTAGAACACCAGAAATTTATTGATTGATTAACAATTCTTAAATTAGAAGTGTAATCCATTTTAATTGACTTATTAGAGAATAGTTGGAATATGTTCTGAATAGTTCTCTTCTCAAGGAAATTGGACCTATATATGGGCAACGTTTTTACCACTTAAATCCCCGATATGTTCCAAAAGATTGTACAGTTTAATATTACATTATATTCTCTCAATCATATGTAAGCAATTCTTCCAAATTGCTGGTTAAAGCTTGAAATGCTTACGTTACAAGTATCTTAATACTTTTCCCTTGAACAAATTTAAGAAATTGTGCAAAATGTTAAATCTACTACTTTTGACAATCTTATTAAAACACAAATGAGTTTCTTAACAACATATTAGACAATTTTTATGTGGGTTTGTTGTTTTTTGATGACAAAACGAGAATCTCTTCTTTAGATTAAGGATGAAGGACGAATTCTTTTGATTGTTTGTTATTACAAAGAAAATAATACAAGGGAAATAACACAAAATGTCCTAAAACAAATACATACCATAGACCCTCAAATAGATTCATAAAACAAGTAGACCTAAACGTGTATTTGCTATTTAGAATATAAGAAAGTAATGACTACCCCTGGTATTAAAGTAACATGATTAGATTTGATAGGAATTCAAATCATATGCATGTAGGACTACAAGTATTGATGAACCTTTTATAATATTTGCTGCCACATCAAACTTTCGTTAGTTATTGAAATTTGGAAAGGTAAAGGGACCACACAAAGAAAAGTTTTGTTTTTGTGTTATTTGAAGATTGCTTGTTAAAGATAAAGGAGCTAATAAAATAATACGACATATGTACCCGGTGTGGGAAATAAAAAAAAACTAACAAACCTATAGTAACAGGATATTTTTGTATACATTTTTCTTTCCCTTTTGATTTTCATAGTGGGGGAGGGAGTCCTTAGAATGTTTTGATAAATACAATGTGTTAAATGTCAAGTATTTAGGAGGGTTATAAAACCAAACTGCCAACAACAAGTTGCAACTTGTGGATATGGTTGGTTAGTTGTAGTGGTGACTGGTCAGCAGTACAAAAATAATAGAAGTTGTTTTAACTTTATAACAGGAAATCAAATTAGTTTATTTTAAAAGGTGTAATGATACAAAATGTTTTAACATTGATGATAGCGATGATGACGATGATGATGATGATGACGATACAACCACATTAACGCCCACCCACTTTGTCCTTAAGTAAAAAATTTTTGTTAAATCATGTTTTTTTTCAAATGCATTTAATTTGTTATTTCTCGATATTTAGCTGAATCATGTTCAAATTTTATTGACATAACAATGTATAGTATTTAACGCGTGTTATCATTCTCAATATTTGATTAAACTCTTCTACATACACTTGAAGAAACAAATTGATTAATTTGAAAGTTAACTTTAGGGGAGACGCAGGTTTCTCTTGAGTGAACGAGTAGTAGTACTCAGCAAAATTTTCCGCTCCAAAGAATCGGTTATAGATCATTTTCTTTTTCTTTATAACCAATTCTGCTAGCGGCTCTAACACCGATGATTTTTATTTAAAATTGCCCCAAAAGCAGTAGCTTCTATAGCTTTTAAGTAGAAACTGTACCGCATTTTTTATATTTGGGAACCGATTGAAAAAAAATTTCCAGGCTGGTATTCCACCTATTAGAAACGCAAAGTATCAGGCTCCTAATATTTCGAATGATAAAATAAATTATAAATAGATTCAGTTCGAATTCCTTAAATATTTATAAAAGTAATTGGCATTGATGATGCATATTAAGAGTGTGGCTTGTGATTTTACGGCGAGATTACAACATTTTTCATTGTTGGTTATTAATTTCGTAGGTTTTAGAATGCCAGCCGAAAGTCGGGAACTTTCGGTTGCAGAGCCCATATATTTGTAACTGCACTTACAAGTTAGAATCGGACAAAAAATTAACTCGCTTGCACCCAGTAATAACTAAGCGAGAGATAGCTTAAAATGAACGAATTTTTTACAAAATTTTATAAATGATCACACTGCTATTATACAAGAGATCCCGAGAAATTTATTTTTGTGTAATACTCACCCTTGACTATGTTAGAAAAAAAAATTGCGTAATAATATGAATTAACAAATTTAGATAATACAAATTTCGTTCTCAAATCCATTCCAATTTGTTCACTGCATTCAGTGTTTCAATTGTCCTCATTCGCCATTTCATTACACATCGTTCCGATTTGAGTCCATGTTTCATTTCATTGCGTTTTGGTCGCATTAATAATAATTTGTTTTATACAAATTTACGGGATTATTGCTTTCCTTCATATATCCCAAACAAGTAAAATTAGCTAATTTTTGATTATCTCAGTAGCTTTTTTAAATCCTAGGTAGAATTCCTAATTACGTCAAATGCTTCAAAAATGTTGGCTGCAATCAAAATCTCTTCAAAAATGTATTAAAATCAATCTGGTAAGAATTCTGGAAAATCTGTATCTAAATTTGCACAAGAATTATAACGACTCATAGGGAGAAGTTACAGGTCGCGTCATAAACAAATTTATTATTCTATTGAAGATAGAATTGACTTCACGTTTTTCTTGAAGAGTGTGTCAGGAACATATGAGAAAGCAATAAAATATAGGTAGAACCTGATGGACCTGAAATAGTATTTATTAAAAACGGCACAATAAAGACTTTATATTCGAAATTTAATAATCTGAGCTCGTTTAGACTGCGAAATTTATCTATTTGATTAAAGTGAATCCACTTTGTTAATCTCCATCGTTTACATACACATTTTTGAAAGTTAAAAGTTTAACTTGAAAGTAAAATAATATAATAACAGTAGTTGGCTACCACAGCTACTTTAAGACCATTAAAGGCAAGTGTATTTTTGTATAACCAGGTTTATTCCCCTATTTCCAGTTCAATTTTGAAATATCTTAAACTACGGGTATAATAACGCTAAACTACTGTATCACCGATTTGTAAAGGTATTTTGCAGATATAACAAATTTTAAAAACTATTATTATGAAACTATTGCAATCGCAGCTTTAAAATTTTCGTAGCGGTATTAATCAGAGCGTGACAGACAACTACAGTTATATTCAATAGGTATTGCTTGCCTACCATGTAAACTAATTAGTTTAAAATGTTAAGATGCGACCGATAGCGATCCGTCGCAGCGCCAAAATATTTTGGGTTTTTTGAATTTGCAAATCTATGTAAACAAGGCTTTGGAAACTCTCAAAGAGAACATCTGAATAAGGTGAGAGAAGAAGATCTCTCCAGAAAGATGAAAATTGCGGTAAAAAGAGCCCAAATGATCATCAACAATAGCGGCGCTCTCTTGACTGATATAATCTTAAAAACTAAATGAAAAAAAAAAAATGGGGCCCAAGTCAGGGATGGAAAACATGGTACAATTGTACTTTTTTTTTGGTACATTTTTACCTTGGTTGGTACCGTGGTACTACCGCGACTCATTTAGTACAATTTGAAATTTTTTAAAATTTTTTAACTTGAAAAAACAACATAACATTAAGTCGAATTTTTTTAAAAGCAACTTTAAGCTAAAAACCTGTTTATTTATTCAGCTACAAAAGTAAACAATAAAGACAGTTTAAAGTTGAACCGGCTCTAAATTGGTGTCACATCAAATGTTTCAAACGTTTGCATACACATTGTACTAAAATATTCGGAAGTGGCAACATTGAACAGCTGATTTTAAATTACCTCTCAAAACAAAAAAGTGTATAATGGTTAAAAAGCTATTAAATGCCTTTAAATTTTTTAATAGCAAATCCTGAAAAGGTTAAATTGCCCTCCAAGGGAGGCGGACACACAGAAAAAAAGGGTGTGACATTTATAAAAATTAGAGTAAAATTTTACAAAGTTTTGTGGTAATTATACGACTACATAAAATTAACGATAAATTTTGTTTCACCCCGTCAATTTAATTTTTTTTAAGTCTTTTTAGTGTCTAAGCAAATCTGACTCAATACGATAAAATTGTTAAAAAAAAGCGGAAAAAATTTTGGTACCGCGAGGATCGAAAAAGTACGATTTGTTTGTCTGGTTGGTACAATAACAGAAAACATATTTTCCATCCCTGGCCCAAATAAACATTTAAATAAAAATTAAAGTTATATCGTTTAATTTTAAACCCGATGTGAACCACTTTGCCGATTTAAGCGTTCGCTTTGAGTCAACAGAAACTCCCAAATTTCAAATTTTATCTAAATGCCTTTAAATTTACGACCTATGGTGAGAATCAATCGTCTCAAAAAAGAATTCGGATCAGAATATAAAACGTGACGTACAACAATTATCGCAGTGCGAAAAAAGCGCCAAAAATAATTAATTCGACAGAGACTGTTAAAAATGCCATATTTATTATAGTGTAAATAGCACAGTCGCGTTTCTTTCCTCTCCAGTGTCTCCTTGACTTACTAACAACATACTATTTTTTGGGATTTCCATTAAAAAAAATTATTTAAAAGATACTAAATTGTTTTTTTACGTTGCTCATTCGCTAAGGGCACTTGAGATTTATTAGAATATCAATGTTATCTTTATTTATATGTTTTTTGTTTACAAAAATTGTTAAAATGCAGCAACACTGTTAAAGAGAATGAGAACTAATAAAGGAGAGAATAAAAAAACGTGCAAATAAAATATATAGATTCTATCTTTTTTTATCTTGACGTCTTTCATATGTTAATTTGTAAGAAACCCGTTTTCTGTAAACGAATTTCTCGAAATTAAAACAAATAGTGGAATGAATGTTCGAAATCAAAGTTTCACTCTGTCATAAAAAAGCGGGAATCCTGATGAATATTTGAAATTATTTTATTTTTCGGCCGCCAAATGACAATCATAATTTAAAGACAATATTGAAATTTTTCTGTCTGGAATATTTAAGTTCAAAGAGTCATTAGTAATGTCTTTATGTAAAGGCAAAGAAAATTTATAAATGCAAAAAAAAAAAAATAAACTTGGTTAATTACGAGTTAGTTGAGTGGTTTCAACAGTTATTTTTATTCAAAAAATATATTAAATATATAATATATAAAATAATTATCCGCAGTTTTAAAACTAATTTTCTCACATACCTTATTCCTATCAGTGTACAAATATGGTTCATTCAACATTATGACTTTTATACTTATAATTTTTTTTCTATGGGATTTTATACTTATATTTTTTTTTCTAAAAGAAACACTTGAAAACTGCAGTTTCAAGGTACTCCAGCTGGAAAAGGTACACTTCAACCGAAACGTTTGAAGATGTTGAATGTGACGAAGATGTTGACGATGAGGAAAATGGTGAAGATGATGGTGATGATGACTCAATATGTGTACTAACACTCAACAACAAATATTGGGGGTTTCATGGGATACCAAAAACACTTCAAAAATATTTATATTCTTTTTTCTTTGTTTGATTATAATGATAATAATTTTGATTTGTTTATTTAGCAACTGCTATTTGAGTTTGATTTGTTATATGTTTACCTAATAATTGAGCAGACGCCTTAAGATTTTTTATACACAAGTGAAGATACTTAAAACAGACAATTTTTAAGTAAATTTCTTGAAAAAAAAGAAAAATTGCTAAGAAATATTCTAACGTTTTTCGTTCTAAAAACACAGATATTTTAATTGATGGATATTAGTTACAATGGATCATCTTCTGCATTTAACAGACACCTGCCATTTCCCAGGTTTTTTATTTTTGCAAATAAGAGTCTGTACTGCAGCCAGCACTGTCGCCAAATTGTACGTGGCTATTTCCACAATGCCATATAAAATAATTAATGAATGTCCAAGTTGCATGCCTAGCGTTCCGTTTTTGTGTGGAACACAGTTAACACGCAACATCACATTTAAGACGCGCTTAAAGTGTCGCACAATTGCTTGAGTTTCATCTCATTGTATATTGCTGGCTGCTCCATGTTTGTCGTCCTTCTTAATGAAGTTTCCTTCTATTAAGTATTTTTTATTTTTATTGCATTTTTTTCCTGTTGCAGTTGTTTATTAAGTGAAAGCATTATCATAAACTACCAAACATCATCAAGTGGTAGCAGTTTGTCTTCATCTTCATGTGGAGAGCTATGTAGAGAACATGACAAAACTTGACTACTGTGCAATGTGTGTTTTGAGATGTTTCGCATGTTGCATCGTTCAGCGCTTTTTTTGTTGTTGTTGTTGTTGTTGTCTTTTTTCTTTCATTTTGAGCTTGCACACGCATCATCATTGCAGGCATGATGTTTAATATATAGTTTTTTTTTTTAAGGGTTTAAATCTGTGCTGTATCATACAAGTACTTGTGGGAAGTATATGGGGGATTTAATAGAAAGAAAAAAATTAAAGAACAGTTTAAGTATTTTGATGGAAGTAAAAATATAATAAATTGTTCTTTTTTTTTGTGTAATTTAGAGAATTATCGAAACTGGGTCGACTATCGACTGAAGATAACAAATGTCGTCACGATTAATTTATCGACCGTCGAAATTGTTTAACATTTAGAAAACAGTAAACCCAAACAAAAATTTTGTGGTATTTGTTTAGTTATATTTTTTCACCAAAGAATCAGTTTTGCATTAATTTTTATTGTTACTAATTTGACTGTAATTAATTTTGGTTTTTGGCGGTTAATTCCGAATTTTTATTTTTTTTTGCCACAAAAAGTAATTTTTTTTTGTAACAAAGTACACATTTTTGCATCTCTAATACGAATTGTGTTTTGATAGCTATTCCTAATTCATATAAAAATATGTCAGCAATTAAGTGTGTGGTCGTAAAAAAAAATTATAGATTCAATTTCGATGCCGAATTGCTCGACGTTTTGTCGACATTTTGCTTTCCATACAATATGTATGAAAAAGCACTTGTTGTTGGCTGAAATGTTTTTATTTCTGCTTTTGTCGAGGTGACAATCCTTTGTCGGTATCCGATGGATTCCGAGTCGTTCCGTTGCAGAGAACCGATTTTCGCGTAACGAAACTTTACTTGCATTTGTAAAAGCTTTTGTCGTTGTCATTGTCGAACCAGTTGTGATCAGTGTTGCTCTGTTAGCATATTTCCTGCTAGATTTAGCAGAGATTATTCAAGAGATGTCTCAAACATTGACAGAAAAACGGAAAGATAAACAAAATATGGATTCTGTCTATAAAATATCACATTATTGCATTTTATTAAAAAAAAAAATTGTATTAAAAAATTATGTTACAACTTTAAGATTTTTGCATTTTTCTACATGCAGTCAAAATCGAGCTCTATTTATAGTCGCGTTCGGAACCTGCCTTTTACACTATGCTACATAGTGCTACTAAAATGTTATCGTGAAATGGAAACAAGAAAAATATTGTTAAGATTTCTTCACTTTTTTTCACTTCAAAGGCGTACTAATGTCGCGTTCAGGACCTTTAAAATGCCCATACGGTAAATTTCGTTTGTGAAAAGCAGATTTTTAGCATATTTTTTCTAAACAAGATTAAATTTTCATAGTATTTTTTAGGAAAAATTTCCCTTTTTTCTAATAATTAAACGCTTCCTTTTTTAAAAACTGACAAAATCGTTTATTTCTCACGATATTAAAAAAAAAAAAAAAAAAACGCAGCATTTTCGGCGAAAAAATTAAATACCTTTTACAAGGTGGCGCAAAAGTAATCCTCCTATCAGAAAATGCTATAAATTTTGCGATTGGCCCCTAATGTCAGTTCTGTTTTGACATTTGTGTAGTAAACACATGCGAAATACACGTTAATAAACAATGTTACGCTACACTGCTCCAGAACGCGGAATATTGGTGACTATTTATTTGAGCAATAATGAAGATGATTTTTCATCAAAAATAATCATGAGTGATGAGGCCCATTTCCATCTTAGCGGGTACGTAAATAAGCAAAATTTACGCTTCTGGGGCACTGAAAATCCGCGTGTAACCCACGAAGAGCCATTACACCCGCTCAAAGTCACTGTATGGTGTGCTGTTTTGGCTGGAGGAGTCATCGGACCTTTTTTCTTCGAAGACGTCGCGGGCCAAACGGTTACTGTGAATGGTGAGCGCTACAGAGCAATGATCAACGAGTTCTTTTTGCCGCAACTTGATGAATTGCGATTGGAAAAAATGTGGTTCCAACAGGACGGTGTAACGCCACACACTGCACGTGCCACAACCGATATGCTGAAGGATGCATTTCCCGGGCGCCTAATCTCCCGTTTTGGCGATTTGCACTGGCCAGCAAGATCGCCTGATTTGACCGCTCCAGACTTCTTTTTGTGGGGCTTTTTGAAGTCACGGGTTTATGTCAACAAGCCTCAGACTCTTGCAGCTCTTAAAGACAATATCCGTCAAGAATGTGAGGACCTATCGCCGGAAGTTTTGGCCAAAGTGATGGAAAATGCCATAAAAAGGGCTCAAATGACAATCAACTTTGGCGGTGGCCATTTACATGACATCATATTCTCGACTTGATGTAAAAAAAATTAAAAGACCAAATAAAAATAATCCACAAGAAGAATCAAAGTTTTTCATTTTTTTTTTAAATTACAGCCAAAAAACATCGGAAGGTTATTTTTGCGCCACCCTTTTTTAGAATAAAAAAAATTAGAAAATTTTTTGCATTTTTGGTTTGTCAGAATATTTTCATATTTTTCTTTTCATTCCTACAATTTAGCAGATTTAGCATTTAAGAAAGCCTCTGTTTGAGAAAACGCGCCCAAAAAACATTGTATTTCTTTTAGTGTAAAGAGTACCGTAGAGATTATTTTCTCTCCAGTGTCTCCTTTTTGATTTTACATTTAAATCTTGTTAAAAAAATAAAAAAAAAAAAAATAATTATTTTAATGAAAAATTGGAATCGAACATAATAAATTGGTTTTTACTACGTTGTTCATTCACTAACACACTAAGAGGCTGTGAGAGCCATAGAATATCGTATGTTAATTTTACTCATCATATGTTTTTTGTTTACAATAATTTTTCAAATGCGGCAACACTGTTAAGAGAATTAGAAACAAAAAACGTACTGAAAATTATTTAGGTACTATCTCACAACAACAAAGGTCATCGTTTTTTATACGATAATTTGTACGGAAAATTTCGGCACGTTGTTATCCTGTTTCTTCACTGAGGTTTTACCAAAGAGTGCATATTTTAGACAGAGATTTTGCTCCCCACGGTTGTCTATATATATTTGCGAACTGTCCCCGAAGATAAAAACCAATAAGAAATGCGATAAAAAAAAATAAAGAGTACGAGTTGAGTACCCAAGAGCACCGAAGAAGCAGTCTGGTTTTATATTACTCAAGACAATAATGGATCGTAGGATTTTGATATAAGTGGAAAATTGTAGGTTTTAAACAATATTTTTTTTTAATAGAATCAAAATTTGAAGAAGTCGTATTACAGCTGCTTTTTGGATTTCGAAATTTTAATGGGTCTGTCAGAATTTTTGATTCCTTCTAAAAATATAAAAATTTGTAAGTAAAAAAACTATCAAAACCCCACTGAAATACTTGAGGATTATTCTCATACTCTATATACTGATGGTTTTTGTAGATTCAAAGAAAAAGGCATGATAGATAATCTTAAAAAATATATAAAAAAAACATTTAATATATTTTTGTCCAATATGCTCGTAACACTTCATAAAAAAATTTCTAAACTAGATAATGCTCAGAATTTCACTCACAATTTCACAAAACAAAGTATTGATAACATTTTGGAATAAGTTGGAAAACATTTTTAAGAAATTTTAATAAAAAATTTCACCATAATTATAAAAACTTTAAAAGCATGATAATTTTGAATATAATTTTGTCCAATCCATTTGTTTCATTAATATGATGAAGCTTTTTTCGCTGAGTGTATAGACTGACAAAAATCAACAACTACGAGTAAATGTAATATTTTGAAAATTCGAACAAATTGTTTTTTTTTTTCTAAACACTCCCTGACTAGTAGAAAAAAACAAGTAAAACTATTAATGTCGGGCATACAGACTATTTGCAGCGTTGCCAGTTTGGCCATTGTATGGCTGTATTTAATTGTTTTTTAACATGCTTATCCACAAAAATTTGGGCTTTTTTAGAAAAATTGCAGCCATTTTTTAGCCGCTTTTTGCGTTTTTTTTACAAAGAATAACTTTGAGAGTGTAATTATTAAAAAATTTTATGAATTTTGTTCAACCTGTTCAATTTTAAAATTTCACTAACAAATTGATGTAATATGAAAATGATTTGGCTTCTAATGGCAAGTAAATAACTGTAATATTGGCTGGACAAATGCAAAAATGCTTTTTATTTTTAATAAAAAAAAATTTCTTATTAAAAATCTTTCGATACTGATTGTTCAAAAGTCCTCCTAAATGACAAAAAAAAACATAGTGCTTTGGGAGGTAATTTTTACTCTAAAATTTTGTTTTAAGGAACTGTTTAAACACTTAAAAGGATGGTATTCGCTGATAGTGGTACCCATTATTGGCAAATTTCACTGAATTTTGTAATTTTTGTGGCATAATCAGTTTAAATTTCTCATCAAAATTTTAAGCCATTTTGTAGCCATTTTTGCCCACAAATTTAAAAATTTTTGATTACTGCATTCTAGCAACACTGACTATATGATACACCCTACATCAACTTTTATTTTGGTCAAATTTTTGGGGAAGTGCTTCAAATTCTAGAAACGATCTTAATCCAATTTTTTATGAACAGAATTATAAATCACACTCTCAGGCAGATGAGATGGATAGCGCGGAAGACAGCGCCCACTTATGGATTCGATGATGTAGTTGATGCCAAGATGGAGATCGTTGTATAATTCTTATACTACGGCACACAGAACTTTATAGGGGTCTACTAACGGCCAATTAATTAAAGTATTTGTATAGATCGTCACATTGAAGAAAATATATTCGATACTTTGACAAATTGATGTAAAACAATCTTATAATGGGACATTTTCTTTTAACAAATACAATAAAGTGGATCAGAATTCAGAAAGCTTTGCAAAACTAAATGGAAAGCCTCATAATGAACATATGAATATCGATTGTCAGCATTTCATGAATATTTGGCGTCAATATTAAGTGAGGCTGATGGATGTTTTGTTATTTTCATACGAATGAGTTAAAAGTGGAAATAACTACTGGATAGATGAGATGGAGTAATGTAGAAATGAATGTTGGTAGTATGTACCTTCAAATACACAAATGCACACAAGCAAACTCTCACACGCACACACACACATCCTACTACATTAATACACATGATACCAAAAGGATGAGGTTGATGATGATGGTTGGGTTAAATAAACGAATCGAACAAAATAAATGAACAAACGCAAAATTATTTTGAAACTTACATTGGCATTCAATGAATGACAGAGGCCCGAATCGTGCAGGTATTTTGTGTGTAGTATGAATATGTAAGGAATACATACATATGTACATAGATGATGACGATGATGGTTTGGTTAGTTGGTTGGTTATGTTGCTTGGTCAGTGAATGATGATGACAACCAGGCAAAGCAACAATAACAACAAAATCAACATATAAATACAAGGAAAAAAAACATACAGAAAACACGGTGTGACATCATACATACATACATGCATACACACAAACATCAATATGACGACAACGATGTTGCTGCTGACTATGATGAAGAATTACGCATATTGTTGTGTTGTACATATGAAGAAAGACATGGACAGACATTACATTTTAACGAAATATTGTATATTGACTTAGTGGCAGGTTATGGTTATTTTCGGATAGATGGATGGATAAATATATAACTGAATGACTGACTAACTGAATGGTTGAATGTTTTAAGTTTATGGTTACAAATGAAAAATTGCAATATGCATTGTATGTACGTATGTTGTTCAAACACTATACCACATCATTCTATACCAAAACAATCATCAAATCAAAAGTTTAAGTCAAGTTTTTTATATGTTGTTGTCATCATCATCAATATCACTGTGTATGGTAATACTGACAAAATAAAAAAAAAGAAACAATGCTTATGTTACTTTGTTACTCCTTGACAACTCTGTGGGTTGAACACAATTTTTGACAAAATTTCATTAAATTTCGTTGAAATTTTTTATATGCAACAATTTCTACCTTTTGTTGCTAAATCCATACATTCACTACATTGTTGATTGGATTTTCAGTTTCCAAAAGTATATGAATGTAAGAGAATCCAACATAGAGCCCCTTTGGCAGTAATACAAACTAATCTGCTTAAACACATTTCTCCACCTACATACATATGTATGTATGTATGTATGTATGTATGTATGTATGTATGTATGTATGTATGTATGTATGTATGTATGTATGTATGTATGTATGTATGTATGTATGTATGTATGTATGTATGTATTTATGTATGTATGTATGTATGTATGTATGTATGTATGTATGTATGTATGTATGTATGTATGTATGTATGTATGTATGTATGTATGTATGTATGTATGTATGTATGTATGTATGTATGTATGTATGTATGTATGTATGTATGTATGTATGTATGTATGTATGTATGTATGTATGTATGTATGTATGTATGTATGTATGTATGTATGTATGTATGTATGTATGTATGTATGTATGTATGTATGTATGTATGTATGTATGTATGTATGTATGTATGTATGTATGTATGTATGTATGTATGTATGTATGTATGTATGTATGTATGTATGTATGTATGTATGTATGTATGTATGTATGTATGTATGTATGTATGTATGTATGTATGTATGTATGTATGTATGTATGTATGTATGTATGTATGTATGTATGTATGTATGTATGTATGTATGTATGTATGTATGTATGTATGTATGTATGTATGTATGTATGTATGTATGTATGTATGTATGTATGTATGTATGTATGTATGTATGTATGTATGTATGTATGTATGTATGTATGTATGTATGTATGTATGTATGTATGTATGTATGTATGTATGTATGTATGTATGTATGTATGTATGTATGTATGTATGTATGTATGTATGTATGTATGTATGTATGTATGTATGTATGTATGTATGTATGTATGTATGTATGTATGTATGTATGTATGTATGTATGTATGTATGTATGTATGTATGTATGTATGTATGTATGTATGTATGTATGTATGTATGTATGTATGTATGTATGTATGTATGTATGTATGTATGTATGTATGTATGTATGTATGTATGTATGTATGTATGTATGTATGTATGTATGTATGTATGTATGTATGTATGTATGTATGTATGTATGTATGTATGTATGTATGTATGTATGTATGTATGTATGTATGTATGTATGTATGTATGTATGTATGTATGTATGTATGTATGTATGTATGTATGTATGTATGTATGTATGTATGTATGTATGTATGTATGTATGTATGTATGTATGTATGTATGTATGTATGTATGTATGTATGTATGTATGTATGTATGTATGTATGTATGTATGTATGTATGTATGTATGTATGTATGTATGTATGTATGTATGTATGTATGTATGTATGTATGTATGTATGTATGTATGTATGTATGTATGTATGTATGTATGTATGTATGTATGTATGTATGTATGTATGTATGTATGTATGTATGTATGTATGTATGTATGTATGTATGTATGTATGTATGTATGTATGTATGTATGTATGTATGTATGTATGTATGTATGTATGTATGTATGTATGTATGTATGTATGTATGTATGTATGTATGTATGTATGTATGTATGTATGTATGTATGTATGTATGTATGTATGTATGTATGTATGTATGTATGTATGTATGTATGTATGTATGTATGTATGTATGTATGTATGTATGTATGTATGTATGTATGTATGTATGTATGTATGTATGTATGTATGTATGTATGTATGTATGTATGTATGTATGTATGTATGTATGTATGTATGTATGTATGTATGTATGTATGTATGTATGTATGTATGTATGTATGTATGTATGTATGTATGTATGTATGTATGTATGTATGTATGTATGTATGTATGTATGTATGTATGTATGTATGTATGTATGTATGTATGTATGTATGTATGTATGTATGTATGTATGTATGTATGTATGTATGTATGTATGTATGTATGTATGTATGTATGTATGTATGTATGTATGTATGTATGTATGTATGTATGTATGTATGTATGTATGTATGTATGTATGTATGTATGTATGTATGTATGTATGTATGTATGTATGTATGTATGTATGTATGTATGTATGTATGTATGTATGTATGTATGTATGTATGTATGTATGTATGTATGTATGTATGTATGTATGTATGTATGTATGTATGTATGTATGTATGTATGTATGTATGTATGTATGTATGTATGTATGTATGTATGTATGTATGTATGTATGTATGTATGTATGTATGTATGTATGTATGTATGTATGTATGTATGTATGTATGTATGTATGTATGTATGTATGTATGTATGTATGTATGTATGTATGTATGTATGTATGTATGTATGTATGTATGTATGTATGTATGTATGTATGTATGTATGTATGTATGTATGTATGTATGTATGTATGTATGTATGTATGTATGTATGTATGTATGTATGTATGTATGTATGTATGTATGTATGTATGTATGTATGTATGTATGTATGTATGTATGTATGTATGTATGTATGTATGTATGTATGTATGTATGTATGTATGTATGTATGTATGTATGTATGTACATACATAGAAGACTATGACTACAGTTTGTACATACTATCTACACTTGTTGTATTTTTACGAGGATTGTTTCATAAATATTGAATCACGCTTAAAAAGAGTTTTCTTTTACGCACAAGTGTTGGAAATAAATTTTCTTTCTATACCATTTACACGACAAAACTTCAAACAAGTCTGTTATCCTCCTCACTTGTTAGGAATTCCGCTCCAACAGTGATCTATAAGAATTCCCTTCATGCAATAATATTAGCTTTTGTAATGTCGTATGTTCTTCTCATGACCTTATGTCATTGTTTTTTGCACAGACCTTTAAGATATGAGCTAAAAGTTAATTTTGTTTTTTGCACAGACCTTTAAGATATGAGCTAAAAGTTAATTAAAGTGTCTTTCCCAGCTTTGGATCTTCCTTGTTACGAGGGCGGATCAACAAGTCCGTGACTTTTTGAATGAAACACAGTTTTTTTTTGCCAAAAAAAAAATTGTTTTTCAACATAATCTCCTTTTAGCTCAATACACTTAGTCTAACGTTTCTGCAATTTTTGTATCCCTTCCAAAAAATATGAGTTTTCTAGGTCCATAAAATAGGCATTTGTTTGATCAATAATTTCATCGTTGGAGCTAAATCTCTTTCCACCCAGCCATTTCTTTAGGTTTGGTAATAGGAAATAGTCACTGGGGGCTAAATCCGGAGAATATGGCGGATGAGGTACCAATTCGTAGCGAAATTTATGGAATTTTGACTACACACGTGTGCACCCGTGAATTGATGAAAAAGAACTTTTTTCTTGGCCATATGGGGTCGTCTTTTATTAAATCCTCTTTAAATCGGTCCAATAAGTTGGCATAATATTCGCCGTTTATTGTTTTTCCTTTTTAAGGGTAATTGATGTGGATTAATCTGCGTGCATACCAAAAAACTGTTGCCATCACCTTATTGGCTGAAAAACTTACCTTGGCCTTCTTCGGAGCTGGTTCACACGGAAAACCCATTGTTTAGACTGCTGCTTGGTCTCCGGGGTGTTGTAATGAATCCATGTTTCATCCGCAGTTACAAAACGCCGGAAAAACTTATTCGAATTGCGGTTAAACAACTCCAAAGAATCTTTTGTAGTTGTCACACGATTACGTTTATGGTCAATTGAGAACAAACGCGGCATCCAACTTGCAGACAGCTTTCTTAAATCCAACTGATCGTTTAAAATCGAAACCACACAGCCATATAAAATGCCTATGGCAGCAACAATCTCACGCAATTTTACTCCTCGATCAGCCAACACCATATCGTGAATTTTTTCAACATTTTTGGGTGTATTGACCTTAATTGGCCGTTCAGAACGTTCAGCGTGCTTTGTACTTGTGCGACCAGAACGAAAGTCAGTAAACTACTTTTTTACCATTGAAATCGATGACGCAGAGTCCGCATAATATTTATCAAGCTTTTCCATGGTTTGATCGACGGTTTTTTTTC
Source organism: Eustalomyia histrio (assembly GCA_949748255.1). Taxonomy (NCBI): domain Eukaryota; kingdom Metazoa; phylum Arthropoda; class Insecta; order Diptera; family Anthomyiidae; genus Eustalomyia; species Eustalomyia histrio. Next base: position 19,920,128 of record OX456524.1, read on the forward strand.
TTGCAAAAAATAATGTTTAATGGGCAAACAAAATTCAACTTTTTCCATTTTAAAAAAATCCACAAGGTTGTATGTTTTGAACAGCTGTTTAAAGCTAAGTAAATAACGGAACTTTCTCAAAATTTGACAGTAGTATATTAACAGGTGGTACTTGATGGGAGCGTAGTTGCATTTCATATAACTACGAGGGAAGTTTGAAAAGTTACGGACTTATTGATCCGCCCTCGTATAATCTCTGATCAAGGGAAAAATACTTTTTGGTTCAATATTAAGAAAAAATCTTTAATTTTTGTTTTATACATTTTAATTATATTCACACAAGGCAATTTAATGAAAAAAATGCGTGGCTAAGCCAAGGATACTACAAATATACAGGATGTGCAGAGTTAAAATCATCAAGTCAATGATCGAACCACCGAAGCATTCATAAAAGTACCTTATATTACAAATTTGCAATACAGTTATTTTATTCATTCCAAAATTTATTTATATATATTTTTTTATTATAATATTTATTGTTTTTAAATAGAAAAATATACAGTCACTGTATTGAAAACTGTATTGAAATGTTGGACTCGATGCCTTCAACTCTCTACATCCTGTATATTTGTATTGTATTCTTGGTTAAAATTTCAATTTCATTATGTAGTTTTAGAAATATTTTAAAATACATCTTCGATTCAGCTAAGATTCGGATATGGTTTAGAGGACCACAAATCTAACAGACATATGTTTTTCTTATCACTCCAATTCCAAATTTAGGGAGCGAAAAGGAGTGGAAAAAATATTTCTTTTGTATGCATAAGAGAAATTAGAAAGTTTTTGAACACAGCTTCAAAGTACTCAAGAAATAAAAGTTTAAATACCCATATTATACAAAATTTTGAAGCTGAACTCTTAAACACCTTTATACAGTCGACAATTATTTTTTTTTGAGTGAATTTCAAATAAATGATAAAATTATTTATTTTTTAAGGAATTGGTAGGTAAAATTTTGGCATTTATTTTAACTGATTATATCATTTGTTTCTTACGGATGTGTCAGTTGTTAAATCAACACTTAAAAATAAATAACAAAAGGCATTTAATTTAAATAAAAATTAAGTAGACTGGTTTTAAATGAAATATCATTTCTTTTATATGACATTTTCTGTTATTTTAACTTACAAACTATTTTCAGTGAAGGAAATATATTAAACAAATAACTTACCACCTTTCTCCCGCCCTTTTCACCCTCTGAATATGAGATTGGGCCAAAGGTTGGGTCACGATGATTTGTCTCTATGCAATTTCCGCTCAATCGGCATTTTCTCCTGGGAACATGTACAAAAGTAATGTGGACACCTTGAATCTTAGGAACAAATATCTGAATTCAAAGGCGATTTCATGGCGATTTTTTGACTTTAGAATCGAAGTTCGAAAAAATACCGTTTTTTGTAGAAGACTGCACAAAAAGTCAGTTTTTATTTAATTAATCCTAATGACAAGGCTAATTCATTTAATCCAAATTAGCAAGTCCGATATGCCTAGGCGAGAATTCGTAAAATCACAGAAGTTTCTAAAACAGCGCTTACATTACTTTCGCAAATTTATTTTTTGACATATCAAACACATTTCGAGTTAGGGCAATATCCGTTGGGACAATTTCTGCTGGCACAATATCCATTGGGAAAATAACCGTTGCAACAATATGTGTTGTCTCATTTTTTGGCCGGGATTAACAATTTATCAAATAACCTGTTTAATTTTTGTAGTAAGTAACGGGAATGACAATATTTTTACGGGAGGGTATAAATGTAAGTGTAAGTATTAGAATTTTCTACAAATGTGCTAACATGTCTAAACAAATATGGGGTCCAATCAAGCAAGTGACGCCACAATTTGTTACATGCCTTAAAGGGGAAGCTTCAATAGTAGACATGATTATATACCAACAACAACAATAACAATAACAACAACAACAATAGCAACATCAAGGTAACAAGCAACTAACTACTTGTACTAAACACACCAAGCCAAAAGAGACAACCAAGACTGAATATGCTACACAAAATGACAACAGCAATAGCAACAACAACAACAACAACAACATCAACTCAACAACAAGCAAAGTAAGCAAATTTTATGTATCACAATGACAAACTAATTGAATTGACACTTAAGGCTGAAATCAACTCCGCAAAAGATGTAGAAAAAACGAGGAAATTGTAGAGGGAGCTTTTTGTTTTTTTTTTATTTTCTAAAAATATATGATTTAAAATTTAAAAATATCTAGAAAGTTTTCCTTAAAAAATCCGGTCTTTATTTTAAAGTAAATGTTTACATTATGATTATTTTTTTAATAGTTAAAATTAAACACAATATATACAATTTTATATTTGCCCAATTACTTGTATCCTTAATATGGCCTTTAAATAAGTAACCAACCTTGATTGTTCCTTTGTTTTTTTTTTTGTGTTTACAATTCCTGATCATTTTTTAATTTATGTCAATATTTGTCTTAACATTATGTTTTAACAATTTGTGGCTAAAAATATGCGCTATTTTATTTTTACGCTGCTTTAAATGTATTTTATACAATTTCTCATCGTATTTGAAAAGTAAAAAGAATAAAATACACCCAGTGGATAATAGGGAACATTTCAAGGAAAATGTTCTGATTTCACATTCATCGGAAGCTATAATAGGGCAAATTTTATCAGTTAAAGAATATATTTTTCAATCTTTGCTGCCATAATAGCTATTTAAGCTGACACTTTTTAAAGAACACTGAACAACATCTTTGTGAAACGCATGGAAGATGTTGAAAACGTGAAACATGAATTTACATTGACAACATCTTTCATTTGTCATTTATTCGACTGTCAAAAAATAAAAGAAAAAGACGCATTTTCCTTTGTAGAATAAATTTGTTTTGTTTATTTTCTTCAATATCAGTTTGATAGTGATGGCACAAAGAAAGGATTATCTTTTGCAGATATAGAAAGATGTAGAATTTTTGGCCTGTATTATTCTAATGGGAAGATGTTATCATCTTTGCAAATTGGTGAGAGATGTAAATGTAGAATAAGTGCTTATTTTTCAAGGTCCAATATATCATAAGAATAAGCTTCTGCACCACATTTATAGAGCTTTACTATCAACATTTTGTTTGAAAAATAATCTGTTATTTTAGAGGATTTGCTGCTTAGCATGCTAAATAATCGATCAATCCTACTGGATTAAAGTAATTTTTTTTAATAGCATTTTATAAAGCTTAAAAATTATTTTTTTTGTGTGTTATTGTAAAAATAAATCAATGCTTCTATAATTTAAAATATATTTTGTTAGTATAACAACTCAATTTCTCAACACATCCTCACAAACACAATATGTCCTTTCAAACCAATTCCATTGACCAATGAACGAATGAAACAAACACTTAAGTGAATTATATATCGCGTGCCATTGAAATAATTTCGCGGATTAAGACAAACATCATATAAAAAAAATCTCTATATAATATATATGGCCATTTATATAATGTCAATATATTTAACTAAGTATATAAGTATGTACTTGTGTAGTACGTGTTTGTAGTATATATGCAATTGGAACATATTATACAAATGTTGTTGGCAAAATTTTAAATAAATTATTTGTTTATCAATTTTTAATAACAACAATATAATCAAGTTGTACTCACCAGTTTGTGCTTTTAAAGGAGCTGAAAAAAATTATAAAATAAATAAAATTAAATTATTTTTTAAAGTTGTTTAGAAAATATGAATTAAACCCTTTGTACACAACAGAGTATAATATTAAGAGAAACCAATTTCATCATATTGATAAAACTGTTTGATAAAGTTTTCATAAATATGATAAAGTGTTTGATAAAAAATTATGACAAATATTTCATATGTATTCATAATTATAAAAAAAAAAAAATAATAATAAACCTCAACAAATTTTTTATATCTGTTGCAAAACAGTGTTGTTTGGAATTCTCATTAAGTTTGCATTTTCATTTACTTAAATAATTAAAAAACTTCGTGGTATACTATTGACGAAACTTCTTCATATATATTGATGACAATTCTTCAAAAATATGAAGAAATATTTCATAAGTCTTTAATTGTAAATATATCTTATTAAGAGTATTTATAATTAAGTTCAGATTACAATATTGTAATCATTTGTTGTGCACTCAGGAAAAAAGTTAGTAGAAAAATTTGTAAACGGTTTTTAATCCTACTTTTTTGTACTGATTTTTAGTAAAAAATTATCGTTTTGCTATTTACATTTTACATTTTAAAAATTACAGAATTTTTATAGAATATTTACAAATTTTTTCTAATTTCAGAAATCATTTTACAAATTTTTGAAACCCGATTTGCAAGAATTAGCAAAATATTTACTAATTCGAAAAAAGTGGATGTTGAAGGAAATGTTAATTCTAATTAAAACTTATACCTACAAATTTAAATTGCGTTAAAATTTTACATAGATTACAAAAAAGGGATCGGAAGTGAATATATCGACTTATGTCTAAAAAGCACTAAAAAGTCAGCACTATAAAGTTTTTTTGGTTCTAAAAATCAGCCCCAGAAACAAATTTATATTTTATATTTTTCAAAAAAGAAATTAAAAAAAAATGATAAATTCGTTTGTTTTTACAATTTTTAAGCCTTTGATTTTTTTTTTAATTTATTCTTAAATATTTTTTGAAAAAAAAAATAAATAAAATAAAAAAATTTTTATGTTATCGAATATATATTAATAATATTTAGTAAACTTTTTTGCTGATTTTAGCAAACAGATTTTAAATTCCACTTTACAAAAAATTTACTAAAATTTAGTAGCGGCAGCTAATTTTTCTACAAATTGCATTGTACTACACGTCGGCAGACATGTATTCCTTAGATTAGTAAAAAAATACCTCTGGGCTCAAATTAGCAAAATTTCCCGTTATAATAGCAAAATTTTCAGTTGTCATTACAGACTTTTTTTGGTGAGTGTAAAAAATAGTTTTAATAAAAAAATTATTGTAAAAATCAAAAAAGTAATTTTTTGCTTTGTAATTAAATTTTTAATTGATTTCGCGTAATTCAGTAATATTTATATTTATATTTATTTATATTTATATTTATATTTTTTGAAGAGAATCAAAATTATTTGTCTATTTAAATATGTATTTATTTATGTTTTTCAAAATTAAAATTTTTTTCCGGAAAAGTGTTTATGCAACCTCACATTTTAAACGAAAAAAAAAGAAAGTTTCTAGCTGATAACATTTGAACTTGGTTCCACGTTGCGTGAATTTGAACTTTAAATTCGATGTGGAGACCGCAAAAATTTCATTTTGTTCGCCCTCAGTGAAATACCTTGAAAGGACGAATTCGATTCATTAGAAAAATATTTTAAACAGAACAAAATCAATTATAGAATTTTTTTCTTTTACAATATTTTAGAGCTAACAAGTGTCTGAGAAGTGCCCACACTAGAATTTCGCATCTATTTTTTTTTTTTTTTTGATGAGTTGGGGGGAAGGGGCAAATATTTGGTTTTCTATTTTGACAACCCTTAACAAGAATCTAAAGTTAGAATAGTATTATATCCACAAACAAAAAGTCGATAGTAAAAGGGTTAATAGTGAAATAAAAATATTAGATATTTATAAAATATTAGATATTTATAAAATACTAGCTGACCCGCCAGACGTTGTCCTGCCTAAAAATTTATAGATAGAAAGAAGGAAAAACTGAAATAATTTCTATGAAAATATTAGATTTTTTTTATTAATTTAACAAAAATGAAGTATTTTAATTAATTCGAATCCTTAATGATAGAATAAATAAATTTTGTTTTTTTTATATTAATGCTAGTTGATGAACAATGTTTTTCGTCAATCCCTGTGGTGTATAAATGATCAAATTTGATGGTTTGCCAACGCGAGAACACGCAACATATAACTGTCCATGTGAAAAGCACGGATTTTCTAGATCCAACCCACAAATGGACATTGTTTGACCTTGTGACTTGTTAATGGTCATTGCGAATGCCAAGCGAATTGGAAACTGCATGCGTCTGAATGGAATTGGCGAGTCTGAAGGAACCATTGGGATCCGTGGCAAGAGAACAACTTCACCTTGAAACTTGCCGCTCAAAATGGTAGCTTGAATAACATTGCTCATTATTTTTTTTATGACCAATCTTGTACCATTGCATAGCTTAGGTGCATTTAAATTCCTAAGCAAAATGATTGGTGAACCAATTTTTAATCTCAAGTTATGAGGTGGCATTCCTGGTAAATCCAGTGAATTTAAAAATTCAACAGGATAGTTGACTGCTTCATCTGGAGCGACAACAGTGTCGATCGATTTGAACAACATCTCATCGCCAGGCAATAACTGTTGTATTTTTAAATTAATAATGTCAACATCTATATTTTTAGCGGCCAAAATAACTCGTTCACGTAACCACGCATGATTAATGTAATTTTCGCGTATATTTGGGAATATGCTTACAACCAAAGCATCTTTCGTGGCTACCATTTTACAGAAATTGTCTGGAAATTTTATGCATTGTGTATTTTCATGAAACATAATATTTCCATTGCCAATGTTGAGCAATTACTCAAAGAATGACAGTGCCAATGGGTCATTTTGTAGTTGAATACGCATGTTTGTCTTAAGGCGTAATGTATTAACATTCCGCCATAGGTGCGATTGCTTCAAACATGCGTTGATTTCGTCCGCATATGTAGCGCGTGGAATGACCGGCAATGTTTGTCTGAAATCACCAGACAGCAGCAGAAGAGCTCCACCGAAAAGTCTGTTATTATTATTAATATCTTTCATAGTTCTATCAAAGGCTTCTAGTGAATGTTTGTGGGCCATAGTACATTCGTCCCAAATAATAATTTTGCATTTTTGCAAAACTTTAGCCATGCCTGAATGCTTCTTTATGTTGCACATTGCATCTTTATTTGTGTGAACATTGAATGGCAACTTAAGTGCTGAGTGTGCAGTCCGTCCACCATCAAGCAAAGTCGCTGCAATACCTGATGAAGCAATAGCCAATGCAATATGATTTTGTGACCGAATGCGTGCAAGTAACAGTGAGATAAGAAATGTTTTACCAGTGCCGCCTGGTGCATCCAAAAAGAAGAATCCACCTTGTTGTGCTTCAATTGACAAATTAATTCGATCGTATATGATCTTTTGTTCAGCAGTTAGCAATTGCTCATTATTTGCAACGAAAGTAGTCAACGTTGCCGCATCGAACTGTTGTTCGCGCTCAACATCGCTGTTAATGATGTCTGTTGCTGGTCGGTTAGGCGATGGCAAACCGAAATGAATGAGTGGCATATTGGAAATATTAATGCAAATATCCTCAATCATCATTAACGCCTCGTTATACATTTCCGATGAAAAATTGATATTGTGATCTTGATCAGCTGTCCGAATACGATGCAAAATATCTTCGCTCATTGAATCTTTATATTTGTCCCAGAGAACAGAAGCTTGCGACAGAAAGCATGTCGTCAACAATATGGCGAATAATTGTCGAATTTGATGAAGAGAGGAACTCAGCACTGCATCTGCTAGTGCAAGATCCCAATGGTTGTCATCTTCAAGCAAATGCAATTCGTGACACGCATCATGGTATGTGTCGAACAAAATACCGTTGACTGTTCGCAAGTATTGGAATGACGTCGGTCCAGGAACGTTAACCAACAACAAACGCAAGAAGAAGCATTCGCGTTGCTTAGGATGGACTGTGTATAATCGGCCTAATGTATTTGCCATAAATATGCCGTGGTACCCTTGTACTGGAACGCCTTGCTTTCGTGGGTTCCACTTTTTTGATTGTTTGTTCCATGTAAAAAATCGTGGCACATCAGTGTACATTAATGTCTTTGAAAATTGACCGAAAATACCTGGTTGGTTGGATAGTTCGAAGAACTCAGTTAGTGTGGTTTTTGGGGGAGTTAGTGCACGTTGTACAGCAGTCTCTTCCGTAAAATAAACACGCTGTCCATTTTGAAGGTGCACGGCCAAATGAATAACAGCAGGGTCTCTTTCGTGTATAGGAAAACTTAAAATGCGCCAAACTGCTTCATTGCTGCTAATGTATCGACCCATTTGATAACGTGTTATTTCGTCGTTATCATTTACGTTTTGAACAGCAAATACAGCCATATCGCTTCCCTTATGAACGTATTTGCAAATGTATTTTATGGAACTCACTGAACTACAGAACTCAACGTTTATGTGCGCTTTGTACGTTTTTGACAGTAATGGTGAATACGGAACCACCCAACGATTGTCAATGTCTTGCGTTACACCGTTTGACATGCGCAATTGATATGAGTGGCCACCATTGTCTGTGTTTCTACGACGATACAATGGGTAACCATCGGTATTAGTGATAGTATCATTTATGCACTCTTTTGGAAAAAGTTTCGTACATTTTCCATTGTCCATGCACGGCGCCGTCATGTTTAGAACACCGCATGGTCCATGGATCATGTTAGTGGTAATAATGTTGAACAACTCTTGATCTATATTCGAATCCGGAATTTCAGCTGAAATAATTTTATCAATTTCTTCTGGACGTACTTTATCAACCAACCAAATCAAAATGTGTGCATGTGGCAAACCTCGTTTTTGCCATTCAACAGAATACAGCCAGCAACGTGTTTTTCCGAATACAGAGTGATGTGTAATCAAGTTCATCATAGATTTTAGTTTTTGTTTGAAGACACGTGCAGTGATATCATGCCGATGCATTGCTGTTTGACCTTGCAATAATGAAATAGTTATTTCATCCCATTTTGGATTGCACGTAAATGTTATGAACAAATCAGGTCTACCGTACGCGCGCACGAAAGTCATTGCGTCTTGAATATATTCTTGCATATGCCGCGGACTACCAATGTATGATGATGGAAGAATATATGCGGTACCAATATCGTTAATATTAGTTGTTCCATCTACGTTACCGACAATAGCATCACGCAAATGAATATACTCCTCAGAACGCAACTTTGCTTGATTAAACTTGATGTACCGTAATCGCTCGCTTTCGATTTTTGCATACATATCAACGATGTATTGATGAAACAGCTGGCGGCATCGGATAATGTTGTTGTCTTCATTGGTACGAATCATCAACCGATATGCGTAGAAGTTCATCGCGCTCACTTTCTTGTTCGTTGCTGCACCTTCAAATTTAAAATAAAAATAAATAAAAAAGAAAATAAATAGTACAGAAAAAGCAAAAATGGAATTATATTTAAATTTTACCTGTCACGGGGTTTCGTTGTTTTATATTTAAATGATATCCATCTTCTCCTTCCCAAAATATCAATGGATATTGCAAAGCGTCGTAAGAACGATGGCTGTCTGCAATTGTCTGCACCGTATTATCTCTGCGTTGGATCCGAATATCTCGACGTTCAAATGCGTCACCAACCATAACAACTGCAACTTCATTAACGGTTGGTGCATTGTATCTGCCCGCATGCTCTCCTGATGGTACTTTGTCTGCTTTGATGACGATCATGTAGTTATCGTTTTGTAGCCTGTTGGAAACAACGTTGAACAACTGGACCAACTGATTGTGATTTCTCAAAAACGGTTCCAAAATTGACACGATTTCTCGCTCCTCCATTAACTCGATGTGATTGTAGTGGCAGCGTGTGTTTATTTGTTGATCCTCATCACCCATGAAGTAGATTTGCAAGAATTTTGGATCGGCATCAGGCATTGAAATTAAAAAACCGATTTGATGATACACTTGGCCCTGAATCTTAAATGTTGATTCAAAATTTCGACCATCCTCATTCCGCAAGATTTTTGTTGCTCCAAACGATGTCATTTGGAAGCACGAATTGAATTTACGAATTTTACGCAAAAATAATTTTGATTGAGGTGTGGCTCCATCCAATAGAGCTTTCAGTGGTTCAGGCGGCGAATTCAATGGTGGCAATACTACTTTTCCAGACGCGCAACAGAAACCGGCTGACTCTCCTTTGTATTTGAATGCATGGCAGTGTTGGCATTCTTTATTCATAGCACCGATGACAATTTGTAAATGCGATGAATAGTCTACGTCAAACTCGTATTCGAACGCAAGTCGGAGAAGTGATTCACGTGTCAATGCGCGATATACTTGTAGGCGCTGTCGTTCAGTTGTTCTCTGTTCATCGGTGGCTCGTTGACGCGCCTGTCTTTGTCTCAATGCATTAGCTCGAAGGCGTTCGTTGCGTTGCTCTTGACTTTCATGTTCACGTAAGTTCGCCATCTGGTCTCTAGAATTTGCAGTGTCCGTCAAGTGATCTTCTACTGTTCTATTTAACCGAATGTTGTGGACTGTTTGTGCATGCTTTGAACGTCGACCAATATTTCCTCCTCGCCCACGAAGACGTGGCATTTTTCTTTTATAAACACACAACACATAAATTTAATAAACTTTGATTTTAGTTTTAGGGTTATGATTATTTGTTTCACAAACTTACATATTGGTTATTTTCAGTGAGTCGCTTAACACTCCGTAAAGTTTGTAAAATTAAACACAATTTTTATTTTCAATAATTTCTTTTAATTTCAAACTATTTTATTTTTTCTTTAAATCAAAATCAATTAAATTATGACAAATTGGTTAAAACTTCGCAACAAACATTCACCTTTAAAAAAACATTCAATATAAAATTGAAAGCAAGTAAAAATTTCAAACCTTACCCTTTCAAAATAGTTGATAACAGTATAGTTCTCAACATAGATGGGAATTTTGTATTGCTATTGAAAAAATGCGTTGACGTTTTATGGTAATTCCTTTTTTTTTATTGAAAAAATCATTCATAATGGTAATAAAATGCATCAATTGTTAAAAACCGTCAATAACAATTGATTTCAAAACCATTGCCATTAGTAATGAAATGGTTCAATGAAATTAGTTTCAATACTATTGACATCAATTAATATGAATTGATTGGTCCCACTAATTAAGTAGTCCCATTTGTAGTTCTCAATAGGAAAACAATATTAGTAGAGAGTAGTTGAGAGTAGAGAAATAGGTTAGAGTTTTTTAAAATTTTATTAATTATTGACATGAGAACGATGCTTGATATGAAATTGCATTCATGGATATTTGTGAAAGTATTCTCAACTTATTTATTTATCATTGCAATTTAAATTGCTAAAAATCATATTCTGAGACTTTTTCTATAGGAAAAATCTCTCGGAGTCTGAGACTTTTTGAAAAGGAAAAATGTCTCAGAATGTTAGACTTTTTCAATAGGATACACATTATTATCTAGGTAGCTCGCACAAAGTTTGAATATTCTCACAATAATAGTACCCCAGATATGCAATAATAAATTTGTACTTCGTATGGGAGGTGCCACGCCCATTGCTTGGATCCCCCATATTTTTTGGAAGATTATGAATATTATTATCAAAGAAGCTCACACAAAGTTTGAAGACTCCCACTTTAATAGTACCCCAGATATGCAATAATGAATGTTTTCTTCGTATGGGAGGTGCCACGCCCATTGCTTGGATGGCACTCATTTTTTTGGGAGATTATGAGTATTATTATAAAAAAAGCTCACACAAAGTTTGAAGACTCCCACTGTAACAGTACTCCAGATATACAAAAATACATTTTTACTTCGTATGGGAGGTGCCACGCCCATTGTACCCATATAGGTCAATTGTGAATCTAAACCATTCAGGGATCAAATAAAACAGACACAACAAATTTCATCGAAATCGGCCCAGCCGTTAAGGAGGAGTTCAGTCACTAACACACGTACAGGAGAATTATATATATAAAGATTATAAAATAACCCCCTGTTTTCTAACGCGAAGGGAATAATTCCTCCGAGGGAATTGTTTTCATTTTTTTTAAAAACTTGGGGTAAACTTAGTTTGCATTTTTTTTTTAATTTAAATAGGATATTTATTTATTCTCCAAAATTTATTATCGTCCTTGAGGTTGTTAGGAAATTAATTAAATTAAGTATTTGCTTGCTTACACTCATCAAAAAAATGTCTGTAATGGCAACATAAATTTATTTATCATATTGTTTTAATTTTGTAATTTTTGTTTTGAAAAATATTTTTAGTAAATTTTTTGCATTTTAAGGTAAAATCTTAATTGTTTTTAGTGCTATTTTAAGTGGATGGACATGCGTCGGTTGTGAAAAGTATCTTCACTTCCGATCCCTTTTTTCCTATATAACATTTTAGGGCAATTAAAGTTTGTGTGTATAAGTTTTTATTATTAGAAATTAAATTTCCTTCAATATCCACTTTTTTACTCATTAGTAATTTTTTTTTTTGCTAATTTTAGCAAATCGGTTCTCAAAAATTTTGTAAAATGATTTCTAAAGCAACAAAAATATCTAAGCATTTTGAAAAATTCTGTAATTTAAAAATGTAAATAGCAAACAATTTTACTAAATAATATTTTTTTTAAATCAGTACAAAACTAATAAAGTGGGATTGCAAGCCGTTTACAAATTTTTTTACTAACTTTTTTTCTAAGTGTAAAAGAATGGAACACACTATACGTTGTAATTTTTTTTCTTTAAACTCTGACTTCATCTGGAGGCTCTAGCTTTTTTAATACTTCGGGCTCTGAATAGATCTTTTGCCGCATCGAAATACATGTATCAGCCTATCTAAAACTTGTAAATTTGCTTTGTTTTTGTAAATATAAATTAACAAAAATTAGTTTTTTTTGCAAAATTAAAACTAAAAATTTTCAACTTTAAGGCCCTGTGGCTAAATGTGAAGTGGCTAAATATATTCCAAAATAATTACAAATTGACAAAAAAGGTTTAAAATTGTTTTGAAAAATGTTTGAAAATATGTGCAAATTTGAAAGATATTTAGAAAATTGAATTTAGTTTAGATTTTATTTAGCCAGTTCGCACCCTACCCAAATTGTTAAATATATTTCAAAAATATTGATTTAAAATTCATAAAAGTAGAACTGGGAACTTCAAGTAAATACATGTTTGCTGTCATTAAATGAAGAACAGCGTTAAATAAATATCTTTAGGATTTAACATATTTACTAGAAAATTACATATTTTTGGGGGCTAAAATTCGAAATTCAGTATCAATAAGATCAAGAGGAAATTTGTAAATTTTTTTTTAAACTAAAATAGGTTTTATTTTGTATAATAAAGTTTTGTATTTCAAAGCACTGACCTACAGACATACATAAATATTCTACTTAATTTAAATTTATTATTATAAACTTTGTACAGATAGTTTTACATAACAATTTTCTAACTAATCTGAAAGTTGGAATAAAAAGTGGTAAAAATTGTAATAATTAATTTCCATTATTTTCTAGATAATTTAACCTTGAAATAAAAACTGTTTAAATATCTAACAAAAAAAAAATAAATAAATAAATAAAACAACGATTATATTATTGTAACTACATTTTACATCTAAAAGTTTCACACAAAACGAGACAATGTCAAGACCAAACCAGAAACAAAATCTTGTGAAGACAACATGTAATACTAAGTCTACTGCCACCAGAGTTTAAGTAACATAAACTGCTGGCTGACTAACTGACTGGGCTAATGTATACACACAGAAAGATATCAAACAAAAATATTATTAAATTATTAAAAACAGCTTTGAGATCAAACTAAGTCCTAGTTTCTTTATTACGAAAATGGTCTTAACGAAAGCAAAGCAACAAAAAGTTGTTTTATTTGCCCTGTATTTTCGACAAAAATAATTGACAATTTTTGTCCTTTAGACTATTTTGGTAATAGATCAACAGACCTTAACATATTTTTAAAATGCGAAATTAGAAACTAAAATGTTGAATTATTAATTTAAATAGAAAAATTTTATTTTAATAAAATTCATATTTAGTTTAAAAATATTCAAACAAAAAATAAGATGTTAACTCAAAATATAATATAATGACATTTTTCTCTCTGTGTATGTAACCAACCAGTAAAGCCGCACCAACAGCAGCACCAACATTATCAATGATCAATACAACAAGTTCAGCTAATGGAAGGCAAACAAAAATTAAAAAAAAAATTAAACAAATATTTGAAAGATTTGATTTTTGTAATGTTTTATTATATTTTAATATTACACGAGCATTCTTTGGAAATGTCAAACGTAAACATTGGCGACGACGGACCACTCTAGAGTTAGATATTGCAAAAAAATAAAAAAGCGATAATATCCATTACTAACAGAGCTTTGAAAGACTTTTGTTATGGTTTGCTATTTTTTTAATTATACTGACCGATATTCTAGTTTAGAAACTTAAAATTTTAATCACATTTGATGGCATTGTATCTAGTAACCAAATTTTTTGCCAATCAAATGGTTTCTTTAAAGCAACTGAATACTCTGTATTTTTCTATCGAATTTTTATCGAGAAAACGTTAAATCTTTTTCCACATGTTAATAACTGTGGCAATAAAGTTATTGCAAAAAAGCTAACGTTTTACATATTAAAAAAAAATTGTTTGGTAAATTTTGTCAGTAAGTCCAAATTATTAAACTTTTTAATGCAGCTTTACTTATCGAATTAGGACCGTTCTAAGGTTTTATTCGAATTTTTGTGTACAAATGTGCGTGTGTTAAATTTATAAATGATTCCAAATGTTGTCCCTTTTCCCTCTAGGACCAATATTTTCCGATATGGGACTCCACTGTGTTAGTAGATATATTTATATTAGAGTGACCGAAGTTGAAAAATTTTCGATTCCATGGTTGTTTATATCACTGAAAAAAAAAAACATGTGGAGAAACACTCATACACTTAAAAAAGTTTGTAAGTTAAAATAACTGAAAATATCATTTAAAAGAAATGATATTTCATTTAAAAACCGGTCTACTTAATTTTCATTTAAATTAAATGCCATTTGTTATTTATTTTTAAATGTTGATTAATCAACTGACACATCCGTAAGAAACAACTGATATAATCAGTTAAAATAAATGTCAAAATTTTACCTACCAATTCCTTAAAAAATAAATGTTTTTTTCATTTATTTGAAATTATTTCCGTTTTTGTATTTTTTGTTTTTTTTAATATACTCGTACAATACAAAATGTATGTATGCATATGAAGCTATAAATACTTTTTGTGTGAATGTATTGGTATATGTATGTGTGTTTATGAAGTTCTTGTAAATTGTATTGAAAAATTTTGTATATATACAACCAATTTAAATAAAAAATTGAAATTATTTGAATATTTTTTTTTTTTGAAACATACAGCAAACAAAATTTAAATTTGTAATAACTGTTACGGACACAAATAAACCACAAGTTTCCGTTTTGTGGGTAAATTTTTATTAAATTTCAAACAAATGAAAAAAATAAATGAAACTGAAAAAAATCGGTAAATGATAGTAAATTATTTCGAATAAATGTATAAAAAAGTTAATATAGATGTTTCTTTGAAAAATAAATGTATCTTCCTTTATTTTTAAATGGAACGGAAAACTTTTTTATTAAACTACAAACAGTTAAATACATAATATTCTGAGTGTATTTCAAATCAAGTAAAAATATAATTTTGACAATCGCTTACTGTCTTCCGTTTAAAGTAAGCAATCATAATTTACAAGACCGCTGAACAAAAATTTGCCAAAATTTTTGAATCCGATTGAAAGATTTTCAAAGTGGTCTTTTTGATCTTTACTCTATGAGAATAGGTGTTTCACTTAACGGACCCCTTGAGGCAGTTTTATTGGCTGACGGGCCCCCATTTTTAAACTTTTTTTATTTGAAATAGAAATTGTTTAAATGCGACGCTTTAAAAAAAACAGTGTAGTTAATCATTTTATAACCACATATCTTACATTTCTTATTACTTTCATATGCGGGAGTTGCATGTTTTCACACCAGCATACGAAAAATCAAAAAATGTGTGGTTATCTATTTGGTTACCAGTATAGACAAAAAAAATTACTCAAAAAATAGATTAAAAGATAAGTAAGTTTTTTATAAAAAAAATATGTTTTTATTGCTAAATTTTGTTTTTATTAAAATGTGCTCATGCCAAAAATCGAAGCTGGGACTTCAGATTGCGAGTCGACAGCTGTATTATTTGAGCTATTGCGACATGGAATAATTGATAGAGAAACACATCAATGAGTTGCTGCACTCAAGTATGGAAAAAGTAACCACTAGTTAGTTTTCAATTAATGCAGGAAGTAAGTTGGTATTACTGGTAGTCAAAAAATTGATAATACGTCGTTAGCATTCCTACACTCAGAATATTATGTAGTTAACTGTTTGTAGTTTAATAAAAAAGTTTTCCGTTCCATTTAAAAATAAAGGAAGAAACATTTATTTTTCAAAGAAACATCTATATTAACTTTTTTATACATTTATTCGAAATAATTTACTATCATTTACCGATTTCTTTCAGTTTCATTTATTTTTTTCATTTGTTTGAAATTTAATAAAAATTTACCCACAAAACGGAAACTTGTGGTTTATTTGTGTCCGTAACAGTTATTACAAATTTAAATTTTGTTTGCTGCCTGTTTCAAAAAAAAATATTCAAAAAATGTCAATTTGTTTTTTTATTTAAATTGGTTGTAACATTCGAAGTGTCATTGTTTGACATTTGAACAATTGTTATTGTTTGCTAGTAGAAGGTACGAGGTTAGTAAAAATGGAGCGCTACACGAATGAACAACGCATTCTCATTGTGAAATTGTTTTACCAAAATGGTGAAAGTTTTGCGGCTACAGTTCGCAAATTGCGATCAATTTGGGGTCACAATAATGCTCCAAAAGAGTCAACTGTAAAGAGATTAATGGATAAATTTGCCGAAACTGGGTCTGTTAGTGATGTAAAGACAACAACGCGCTATCGACCAGGTCGATCGACCGAAAATGTCGCAGCTGTACGTGATAATGTCGCTCAAACTCCATCCACCTCAATTCGACACCGAGCTAAGCAAATTGGTGTCTCCAAATCCACTTTGCAGCGAATTTTGACGAAAGATTTGCATCTTCATGCATACAAAGTTCAATTGACTCAGGAACTGAAGCCAGCTGACCATGGATAGCGAAGGGAGTTCGTTAATTGGGTATTGGAGAGACAACATGAAAATGCTGATTTTGCCGATAAAATCATCTTCAGTGACGAGGCCCATTTTCATCTTGATGGCTTCGTCAATAGGCAGAATTGTCGCATTTGGGGTGAGGAAAATCCTCGAGTGATTCACGAGAAGCAAATGCATCCTCAACGTGTCACTGTGTGGTGTGGTTTTTGTGCTGGAGGAATCATTGGACCTTTTTTTATGAAAATGAGGCAGGTCAAGCGCAAACAGTCAATGGTGTTCGGTATCGTGAAATGATAACCAGTTTTTTTTGCCTAGAATTGAAGAAATGAATGTGGAGGGCATATGGTTCCAACAAGACGGCGCCACATGTCATACAGCCAGAGAAACAATTCAATTGCTGCATCAGTCATTTCCCGGTCGTGTTATTTCGCGTTTTGGAGATCAGAATTGGCCGCCTAGATCGTGCGATTTAACACCATTAGATTTTTTTCTTTGGGGTTTTTTGAAGTCGATGGTTTACGCAAATAAGCCGACGACGACTCAAGCCTTAAAAGAGGAAATTGGACGCTGCATTAATGAAATACCGCAGCATTCATGCAAAACGGTCATTGCAAATTTCATTAAAAGATCGCGTGCATGCCAGCAAAGCCGCGGCGGCCATCTGCACGATATATTGTTCCATACATAACCTCATTCTGTCTACTTTACGATATAATAAAGTTTCACGATTTTTTTTTTAAATATCTGTGTTTATTTAAAATTTAAAAATTGCGTTCTTTTTGGGACACCCTTTATATATACAAAATTTTTCAATGCAATTTTCAAGAACTTCATAAACACACATACATATACAAATACATTCACACAAAAAGTGTTTATAGCTTCATATGCATACATACATTTTGTATTGTACGAGTATATTAAAAAAAAACAAAAAATACAAAAACGGAAATAATTTCAAATAAATGAAAAAAACATTAATTTTTTAAGGATTGGTGGGTAAAATTTTGACATTTATTTTAACTGATGATATCATTTGTTTCTTACGGATGTGTCAGTTGATTAATCAACATTTAAAAATAAATAACAAAAATAACAAATGGCATTTAATTTAAATGAAAATAGAGTAGACCGGTTTTTAAATGAAATATCATTTCTTTTAAATGATATTTTCAGTTATTTTAACTTACAAACTTTTTTTAGTGTACAATTTTGTTTATACCCTCCACAATGTTTCTGTTACAGAAAGCATAAAAAAAATTAAAATTAAAACAAGTAAATAAGACTTAAATTCGGCTGTGCCAAATCTTTTAATACCCTCCAACAATATCCTAAAAAAAGATTCATCGCGCCGTGATCACCATTTAAACAGACAGGTGGACATCGCTAAATAGACTTGAAATCGCATAAGGATCACGAATATATACTTTATGGGGTCTTAGACCTTATTTCGACATATTACAAATGGAATGACAAACTAATATATAACCTAACCATATACAGTGGAGTGTATAAAAACATTGAAAAATTGAAGTGAAACACGTTTGGATGTACAAAAAAAAATTGTGGTTTAAAAAATTTTTTGACTCCAAAAAATTTTTAAGTGAAAAAAATTTGAGGTGAAAATTTTTTTTTGGAAAATATAAAATGTACACCTCTAGGTGTCGGGTGAAAAAATACGGCAAATGTTTTATTCAATAGACCCTTTATGAAATCATATTAAAATACACAAATTTGTATGGAAATTTTAGTGGTACTTTCATACTTTTATTCATAAGCTTTTCACCGGTGGACCAATTTTGCTCATTTTCAATTTAAACAATCTGCATAAAAATGATCAACAGCGTTTGCATCTTCGCACAGCGGTCACCATTTTAACAGACAGACGGACATGTATAACATAGATCGGTTTAAAATTGCATACAACTTTTTCAATTAAAAAACTATTTCGATTGTTTTTCTATAAAAAAAAGAGGAAAATCTGGAATTTTTTATTAATTAGTCCCGTTTCACACAGAGCAACTTTTATTGCGGCAATTATTGTCAATTCTCTTTTAAAGTTGTTTTTATGTTCACACAGAGAAACTTTTTTCAGCAAATTTTCGTCTACATTTGCTTTAAAATGAATGAAAAAAACGAAGAATTAAAAAACAAAACGAATTACCGAGAACAAGCAACTTCGTACCAATTACCACTCTTCCTTTCCCTCGCTTTCACAAACTTAAGAGTTGCGCAACAAGAGTTGCTCTGTGCGAAATGGGACTTATAAAACATATTTAGCCTTTGCTAAATTTTGAAAAAATTTCATACAATTTCTAAGATTTTTAAATAACTTTCAAAATCTGACTGTAACAAACGGCTTATATTTTTATGTTGGGGGTATAAAAAGTAATAAATGCTGACCTTCATTTTAATGTTTTGTTGCTGTTGCTGTTTTTTTTTTTTTTCTTACAATAGTGCAACCAACGGTATTGCAGTTTGTCGCAAAAACGTAGAACAACAGAAGCAACTATGTAACGTAACCGTCAACGTTTGTCTTTGTTTAACAAGGAAAGTGTTCCAAGCTAAACTCTCAGATTTGTATAAAATTTGGATATGTCGTAGAGCCAAGTTGTTTAAAAATGTACAACAAAAAAATGGCTTTGGGAAAACTTCGTTTTTGCTTAAATTTTATAGGGTGAATTTGAAAGTCATAACATTTGGTAATAACAAGGGATTTAAAATGTCTTTCCCAAGCTACTTGAACAAGGGTTTTTTGGATGAAATCTTATAAAAAGCAACAATTCAAAAAGAATCGGATTTTAAAAACTATTTTGACTACTTATATTCCCGAGATGGCTGAAAAGCCGAGATAGATTGATCTTAAAATTTCTATTTCGGCAACATGTCCAAGATTAATTCTAATGGGAGTGTGTAGTTTGAAGTACCTTCCTCAGTAAGTTTAAAAACATGGTCATAAACTGACATGAATTAATGGAATTTTCATACTCGACACCACTTCTTTGTCAGGTAATGACTATAATGAGCTTGTGCTGATGTCAGGTATGACAATAATGAGTTTGTGCAGTATATTAATCTACTCAGAATCAGTTTCTGAGTCTTTTCAATGATCTTATTTATTCCGTTCGGACAATCGGACCATATTTGGATCCAGTCCCCCTATAAACCAACCTTCCCGGTATTTGAATAAATAAACTTATTCGGCAATTCTATTCAGGTTTATCTATCTGTATTTTTCGTCGTGTTCATGAAATAAGCATCATGACCCGGATTTGAAGCGGTTCCCAAAATATTACGCAAATGTATAATTTTAATTTTTTTTTAAATTTTCTTACTTGTGTTTAATTTAAGATAAGTTCGGCAACCGTATACTAAATCATATGTCAGCTGAAAACGTTTTTCATACTCGTGACGTTATAAAGAAATCTTAACTAAGTGTTATCAACTTATGACCCTCTATATGTCTGACTGGCAAAAAAAAAAAACTACACACAAAAAAAGAACAAATCGAGTTTGAAATGTTGTAAACAATTTCCATCGCTCACTAACTGAATGAATGACTGAATGGTCACTGTGTTGTTGTTGTTGTTGTTGCTGTAATTGCTGTGGTTAATGTTGACGGCAACGCTTCGTTGCAACTGTTGTTCTGTATGCTGTTCTATTGTAGCTTGTCTTAACTTGGACTTACGTAAGTGAGAACAACTTTAACAAGTTTGACTCTATAAACAATTCCACTGAGATATGAATACTTATGGATATTTATTCACTTGCATTAACTTTAAGGCGGTAAAAAGCACCTAATAAAATAAAAACAAAAATAGTATATTGTTGTCGTTGCTATTTAATTTTATCATCGAAAATGTTGATAAATATTTGTAACGACACTTATCGCCATAAATTTTGACACTCGATGGTCAACTATTGTAACTTTATTGGAAAAATTTGAAAATTTATAAACATGTTAAAAAAAAAAATCTTGAACAAATTTCTGACAAGGAAAATCTGGTTGGAGGTTTCCTCAGATTTCGATGAAATTTTGATTTGTTATAGAGAGGAGACAGAAGTAAAAAAATACATATAAGAAATAAATATACACAGAGAAAACAGATTCATTGTAACAACCAAATTTTGTGCCAACCGAATGGTTTGATTGGAGCCACCGATATATTTGTTTGTCACAAACAAACTTCGGTTAATGCAACAGAGTTTCGGTTGAAACCCAATATTTCAATTATACCAGGAAAACATTTGGTTAAAACAACTAAATAATTTGGTTGCTGCAACAAAAATATTCAGTTGGCAAGAAATTTGGTTGCAACGATGAATCTGTTTTCTCTGTGTATCAAGTTGATATTTATTTATTTATTTATTTATTTATTTATTTATTTGTTTATTTATTTATTTATTTATTTATTTATTTATTTATTTATTTATTTATTTATTTATTTATTTATTTATTTATTTATTTATTTATTTATTTATTTATTTATTTATTTATTTATTTATTTATTTTTTATTAAACATATAATTACAAATTATATCTTAATTCCCTAACCGAGCACTAGCAACGAAGGCCTTCGGCTCGTTGTAGCGAAAACAGACCAGACCCTCTGGTAGGAATCGAACCCACGACCCCCGTACTGATAAGCTAGCACGCTACCAACTAGCCTACCGGGGCGCTAAGTTGATATTAAAGAGAAAAAATTAGTTTCAAAGTTTTTTGGATGGATAAAACAAATACGACAATGATAAACAGGTAATTTTTTACACCACTTTTTAACCCTTAAATTCAAGTTTCATCCAAATTGGAGTGAACCACACATCAAACTTTTCTTGTAATAATAAGGAAGTTTCGTGATAGTTGAAGGGTAGGGAATGGAATGGAATTTTTTTTTAGCCAGCAGTAAAACAAACTAAAATTCATATTTAATTAACGAATGGATGACAGAACCCGTCCGTGCATTCAACACTTTATTAAGTAAATTTATATTTGAAACCATTCTATATAATCAACTTCAATAATTATTATGTGTGTTTTTAACCAATGCATTTTATTTAATTTAACCATGTATTTTATTTAACTTAACCCCATTTTATCGAACCATTATACATTTTTAATTTTATATTTTACCAATTTTTTCAAATACTAAAGAACCCTCAATTTTTTTTTGCAGCTACAATACTTTTTCAAATTGAAAAATAACTTTTATCAAATTAACTTCACTGTTCTTTTTACATATTTTTGTAAAATTAGCAAATTAAATTTTGTTATTTCAACAAATAAAAATTTGTCAAAACAACAATTGCTTCGTAAAGTATTTCTACCGACGATAACAATGTGCATTTTAATAAAATTTGTTGATTTAATAAAAATATACATTAATTTGAATAAAAAAAGTAATTCATTTTTGAACTCGTTTAGTCAAAAGTTAACAAATATTTTATGTTGTTTTCACTTACAACACTCGCTTCAGTGTATGGTTTATAGAAAGAAATTTTTCAAGAATTAAAAAAAAACTTTATATAGTCGTTTTAAGTTTAAAAATATTCTGCGATATTTTTCATGAAGTGTTCCTTAAAATATAAAATGTTAAATACTTAATACTGTAAAACGCTCTTTCCGGGCGTGGAGTTAAAATTTTCTGTATGTTCGACCGCAAAATTCAGCGTTAAAATTTGGCTGTGGACATCCTAACTCAAAACAACTTTTGAACGATTTTTTGTGTGTCTTAATTAGTGTTTCCAATTATTCGACCCTGCCGCATAACCGGTTGTTAGGGCATTATTCGAAAAATGGAGAAAATTGATTAAATGGTTATTCGAGTCGATTAATCGTTTAATGCAAAATAAATGTATATCTTTCATCAATAGGAACACAGAGCTGCAAAAAATTAACTAATTTTAAAAAAGTCGATATTGAAGTAAATGTTATTTCTAATAATTAAAACTTATACACACAAACTTAAATTGCCTAAAATTGTTACATAGGAAATAAGGGATCGGAAGTGAACATCATTTTCACAACCCACTCATGTCTAAAAATAGCACATCCATTAAAAATAGCATTAAACACTTTTTAAGCTTTAAAAATCAGCTCTTAAAACAAATTTAAAATAAATTTTAAATTACCAAAAAATTTAATAAAAATATATTTTTTTAAACAAGAGTTAGCAAATTAAAACAAAATTATAAATCCGTTTATTTTTTTTACTATTTTTTAAGGCTTTGAATTTTTTTTAAAATTGTCTAAAATATGTTTTGAAAAAAAATTATAAAATGTTGCTGGCGGTTGCCATTACAGATTTTTTTTTGGTGAGTGTAAGACCGGGTTTTTATTTTCAGAAATTTTAAAATTTTGAAAAATAAACAAGAGCTGTCTTCAAACACTATCCATTAGGAAATTCTTACAAATATTGTGTTGTTTTTGCGAAGTTTACAAAGTTTCACAGAACTGTTACTGTCAGTATCTGGTCAGTGATTGTACGAGTAATTTCATAATATGCGAAATAATAAAAATCTGTAGATTTTTGACGAAGGCACTTAAGAAAAAAAAAAAAAAAGAAAATTTGCCAAATTTTTGAATACGCATATTCTTGTCTAGTTCTTATCTTGTAAATTGTAATGAATTCTTTTTTTTTTGGCTCTACTTAAGTTATTGTACTCTTTTAAAAGTTTTTGATAAAGCATCTTTTCTTTAGTTTTTAAAAGTTTTTGTATGTATTTTTTAACGAAACTATTTTTAAAAAAATTATATTTTCGAATTGAAAACAATTTTATAACATACAGGTTTGTTGAAAAGTTCCTACGCTCACCAAGAGATGGCACTGCTAGCTCCAAACTTTTTTTTCTCAAGTTGGTATAACTGTCCTGAGAACACATGCAAAGTTGCAAGTCATTATGTCAATTCTTTCTTTGTTTACAAGCCATTTGAACTTGACGTGTCATTGATTTTTTTAATATGGAAAAAATTTAATATCGTGCAGTCATTAGATTCATTGTTTTGAAGGGTTTAAAAGCAAAGGAAATTTATGAGCAATTGTTAGAAGTGTATAAGGAGTCCTCACCTTCAAAACGCACCGTTAAATTTTGGGCTGGTGAACAGTTAACAATTCAACAAAAACTGGATCGAAAACAAATTTCTCAGTGTAATTTGGAGCGTTTTAAGCCGAATAAAACTGACTTCTTGCGTCGTTTTATAACTATGGATGAGACTTGGATCTACCACCATGATCCTAAATTGAACCAAGAACGTTTACAGTGGACTGAAGCTGGTTGTTCAGCTCCAAAGCAGGTGAAGTCACAACGATCAGCAAAGAAGGTTATGGCATCAGTTTTTTGGGATGCAAAAGGAATTTTGTTGATTGATTATCTTCAGAAAGGTAAAACAATCAGCTCTGAATATTATTGCAGCCTTTTGGATCAGCTGGATGAAAAAATTCGTGAGAAAAGACCTGATTTAAAGAATAAAAAAAATCATTTTTCATCAAGACAATGCACCTGCTCACAAAAGTGTTTTGACGATGGCTAAATTCAAAGAATTAAAGTACGAATTGCTTGAACATCCACCGTTTTCACCAGATTTGGTTCCCAGTGACTACTATATCTTCAGAAATCTCAAACAATTCCTTCGTGGAAAGCATTTTTCGTCGAATCAAGAGGCCACAGCAGCCGTAGACGGTTATTTTGCAGAGCTTCCGGAAAACCATTATAAGGATGGGATAAAATTATTGGAAGATCATTGGAACAAGTGTATTGAGCTTCTAGGAGATTATTTTGAATAAAAAAAATATATTTCGTAACAAAACCAGTATTCATTCATTTCGAGCGCTGGAACTTTTCAACCAACCTGTAAGCAACGTCATAGTTCTTCTTAGGAAAATACTCAGCTACGTGTTTGATTGATTGCAACAAAATTTACATTTTAAACAGTTTTTTGTTTAATCTCTGCCTATTTTGGAAGCATTCCAAGGATGATAAAGCTTCATAATTTGAGATTTTTTGAGAGTGAATTATTTTTCAGAACCTAGATCAATAATTTAAGGACAATTTTTTGTTTCTAAGAATGACTAGTTGCCCTTTATAATGTGTTTTCTATCGCCTTTAACACCGATAATATACATTAAGTAATTTTTTTTTTTAGGAATTAGAACAAAAATTTAAAATTATCTATTGTATTTCCAGCATTTGCATTGAGTAGGTTAAAAAAGTTATCTGATCCTTAAGAATCTTAAAAGAATTTGATTATATTTTAGTTCATGTGGGTTTGTTTTTAAGCTTTTCTTGCTATATTCTAAGTAAAAGTTGAATAAATATTTGGGTTTAAAATATTTGTTTCGACATTAACCGAAATAGAGGCGAGGAATCAATTAATCGATTTATCGAATTGGCAACATTAGTCTTAATTCATACAATGTTGGCAAAAAAATAATAAAACTTCAAACGGTTATATAAAGTTACGGTTCCCTCACAGCGCCAACCCTTAAGGTATTTTACTTTACTTATCCAATATGCACAGGAATCGTGGAAAAAGCTTTGCATACAATTATAACATACATTTTACAGGGAACTACAAGTGATTAAATGTAATTCACCATTATCACGATTTAACATCTCCGAATATTGTTTCAGTAACTATACAATTGAAATTTGCAGACGAAAATATTGATAGAACATATTAACCCTTTAATGGCAGTTTTGTAGGTTTAAATTTTCTACAAAAATAATATCATTTAATTTCTTTGTGGACATCCAAAGAGAGATATCTGTCATATGAATCATTCACAAAATTGGAATTCTCCCTGCAAAAGTTCCTTTGTTAAAAGCAAGTTCAGACAAATGGAGGCAGGCCTACACTGCGAATAAGTAATTACCATGAAGTAACTTCTTCTACCCGTCTCTGCAAATAATCAAGTAAACTAAACACCTAATAAATTTGTGTTCCAACAACAAAAAATAAAAACAACTAAAATCTAACAATTGACTTTAAGTGCTACACGGTTGTAACAACATAGTTTGGTATCATGACAGTCATTGCTTGCTTCTTTTAGGAATAATTTGCATAATTATATACATTGCGTCAACAACAATTATAGCAGCAACAACAACATTGCAATGTAATAAAAAACAAATAAATTTTATAAAATAAAACGTGCTAAACTCTCTATAGAGTAAAAACAATTTGTTGAAAGTCATATCTAAGCAATTGTTGTAGTTGTATCTAAGATCTAAAGAAGAGAATCAACTAGAAAATAAAAATAAAAAACTACAAAAATATATAGAATAATAGTTGTCAAATTAAATAGCAAATAAAAATTATTAAAATAAAAACGGAAGTATTTTATGTACACAAATCCACTTTATGGAAAATATCTGTAAAAATTAATTTCTTAAATTACTACTGCAACCAATTGCGTGCATTACTAATTGTTAAGAGCAGCTTAGATTATTTATTAAAATTCTTTGTGTTTATATTATATAGAAAAAAAAATTAAATAAATAAATAAACAGCTCGTGTTTAGAAAAACCATGTTATCCCATGGTCAACGTGTTGTTGTAAACTGTTACTGCCGGTATTTGTTTTTTTTTTCTTTTTGTTTTTGTGTGACGATCTATACTGACTTCTTGATCATGTTTATTTTCTTTAGAAGCGTTTTCTGTTTGTGTGTTTTGCATTTCTGTAGATGTAAAAGATCCAATATATTTCCCCTGCTAACTTGACTTGCTGCCACCATCAACAAAAGCGCTTATAATATGAATTGTGGTACACTGTAAAAAATAAGTTACTATTATAACAGGTTTATCTGAGTTATGGAAATATTTTGCATATTTATACCAAGTAACAATTCTTCATTTAAATTTAAATTGATGTAAAACATCTTAATTATTACCCAGCAAAATAAGAGCTAAGGAAGAAGTAGTTAAACACTACATCTACTGAACCTCAAGTTGTGAAAATTTCGTTGAATCATTAATGATTTTAACATTGGCGTGTCATTGGAATTAAGTAGTTTGTTTCGGTGCTATGAAAAATCGATGATCAGATGGACTTTTTCATTAGTTAACGGCTGTTTATAAAGATAGGGACTACAAAATAAATATAGAGAGTGTCTTTGTTTTAAAGTTAAAAATCTGATTTTAAACACGCCAAGTATTATTATTCCGACCAGGACAAATTATATGAAAAATATATTTTCAATAAGGCATTAAATGACTGCAGGAATTAAACATTTATGGACCAACCAAATAATTGTTTTTTTTTACTATAATTACACTCAGAATATTATGTAGTTAACTGTTTGTAGTTTAATAAAAAAGTTTTCCGTTCCATTTAAAAATAAAGGAACATACATTTATTTTTCAAAGAAATATCTATATTAACTTTTTTATACATTTATTTGAAATTTTGTTTGCTGTCTGTTTCAACAAAAAATATTCAAAAAATTTCAATTTATTTTTTTATTAAATTGGTTGTATATACAGGTTGGTTGAAAATTTCCTGCGCTCACCAAGAGATGGCACTGCTAGCTCCAAACTTTTTTTTTCTCAAGTTGGTATAACTGTCCTGAGAACACATGCAAAGTTGCAAGCCATTCTGTCAATTCTTTCTTTGTTTAGAAGCCATTTGAAGTTGAATATGGAAAAAATTGAATATCGTGCAGTCATTAGATTCTTTGTTTTGAAGGGTTTAAAAGCAAAGGAAATTTATGAACAATTGTTAGAAGTGTATAAGGAGTCCTCACCTTCAAAACGCACCGTTGAATTTTGGGCTGGTGAATTTAAACGTGGTCGTACCAGTCTTAAAGACGACCCACGCGAAGGACGACCAAAAACTGCAACCACAGCAGAAATCATTGAGCAGATACATAATATGGTTTGTGAAGATCCAAGGTTGACTAATCGTGAAATTGCTAATACCATAGGCATCTCAGACGAATGAGTACTCCATATTTTACATGAAGAATAACGTATGAAAAAACTGTTTGGAAAGTTAGTGCCGCACACAATAACAATTCAACAAAAACTGGATCGAAAACAAATTTCTCAGCGTAATTTGGAGCGTTTTAAGCCGAATAAAACCGACTTCTTACGTCGTTTTATAACTATGGATGAGACTTGGATCTACCACCATGAACCTAAATTGAAACGAGAACGTTTACGGTGGACTGAAGCTGGTTGTTCAGCTCCAAAGCAGGTGAAGTCACAACGATCAGCAAAGAAGGTTATGTCATCAGTTTTTTGGGATGCAAAAGAAATTTCGTTGATTGATTATCTTCAGAAAGGTAATACAATCAACTCTGAATATTATTGCAGCCTTTTGGATCAGCTGGATGAAAAAATTCGTGAGAAAAGACCTGGTTTAAAGAAGAAAAAAATCATTTTTCTTCAAGACAATGCACCTGCTCACAAAAGTGTTTTGACGATGGCTAAATTCAAAGAATTAAAGTACGAATTGCTTGAACATCCACCGTATTCACCAGATTTGGCTCCCAGTGACTACTATCTCTTCAGAAATCTCAAACAATTCCTTCGTGGAAAGCATTTTTCGTCGAATGAAGAGGCCATAGCAGCCGTAGGCGGTTATTTTGCAGAGCTTCCGGAAAATCATTATAAGGATGGGATAAAATTATTGGA
Source organism: Eustalomyia histrio (assembly GCA_949748255.1). NCBI lineage: Eukaryota > Metazoa > Arthropoda > Insecta > Diptera > Anthomyiidae > Eustalomyia > Eustalomyia histrio. The sequence goes on from OX456524.1 coordinate 19,948,829, forward strand.
AGATCATTGGAACAAGTGTATTGAGCTTCTAGGAGATTATATTAAATAAAAAAATATATTTCGTAACAAAAACAGTATTCTATCATTTCGAGCGCAGGAACTTTTCAACCAACCTGTATACAAAATTTTTCAATACAAATTACAAGAACTTCATAAACACTTCATATGCATACATACATTTTGTATTGTACGAGTATATTAAAAAAAATACAAAAACGGAAACAATTTCAAATAAATGAAAAAACATTTATTTTTTAAGGATTGGTAGGTAAAATTTTGACTTTTACTTTAACTGATAATATTATTTGTTTCTTACGGATGAGTCAGTTGATTAATCAACATTTAAAAATAAATAACAAATGGCATTTAATTTTAATGAAAATTAAGTAGAACGGTTTTTAAATGAAATATCATTTCTTTTAAACTTACAAACTTTTTTAAGTGTATAAATAAATATTACAATTAAAAAACTTATATGCTTTTAATGGAATTGTTACAAAAAATTTTATTCTTATGACTTCATAAGTAGAGGTTAAAATCAACATTTTGGAAGTTGTTTAAAATGACTTCTTACAAATTGAAAAATTTGCACTTGAACTTCTTTGGATGTTCTGAAAAAGAGATTCGTAAAGAATAACATACATTTTATTTTGCTAGGTTATGCAATATACTCATCATATTAAAATTAACAAAATCTTAAAAAACATTTTAAACTATTGCTTGTTTAAAGAATATTAACACTAGTCTTTAGAGCGTGAATTTTTTCTTGAGTACGAAAATTTTTAGTTAAGATAGGCGAAATTTTCATCCGAATTGCTCAATCTTTGGTACATGATATTTTTGGAAGCAGAATAGAATTTATACCAAACAAGCCAAATCACCGAAACGCGGGATTACACGCCCTGGGAAGGCATCCTTCAATATAGGCATTGTGTTGCGTGCAGTACTACAAGTAGCCCCGTCTTGTTGAAAAAACATGGTTGGGGAAATCATATTCGAAAAGCAACATATATTTTTCGGGTTTTGATTGTGCCAACCATAGTTGTATCATATCATAATAATAAACAAACCATAATTTTACCATAATATGGTCCCTACAGTTATATTATGTTTCGATACTATGAAAAAGTTATTTTAATTTAAAAATATTTCTTTAAAAAATATTTTTATTAATTCCGAGAACATTTTTAAGATTCTTTTTAGATAGTCCTTAGAGTCTCAGAATTTTTCATTTAGGAAAAGTCCTCAGAACCTAAGTAGTTTTCATGATGAAAAATCCTCAGAATCTAATAATTTTTTACTTAAAGAAAAGTCTTAGAATCTGATTGTTTTATGAATATATGAATTTTGCCTTAAGGAAAAGAATCTAAAAAGGTTTCTGTCAGAAAAACTTCTAAAAATCTAGTATTTTGTATAAGAAAGAATTAAAAAATTTTAAATCTTTATATAGAACCCTTTTTATAAATGATTTTTGTTCGACAATGAATTGATTAGTTAAAATTATAATGTTATATGTATAGACATTTTTGAAAATAAAACCCCCCAGGTGAAAATGATCATATGTTATCATGTTTACCTGGATGATTGAACTGATGACTTTTTTTTTAATGAAATGACTGTAAATATTAAAGTCATGTTTTATTTGATTTACAATAATTTCTTGATTGTTGTCAGCATTTTATAGTTCCATAATTATCATATTTTTTAATAGTCAGTTGTTTTGCTACCACAGTATGGTTACAGCCAATCATGTTATAAAATAGAAAGTGACAATTATGAAATAATGAAATATTTACTATAATAATGATGGTAGCGCTACCATATCAATGATTAGAAACTATTTATAAACCAATAACTTGATTGTGACAACCATACCCGAATGCAGCAAGTATAATATAGTAGCAGTGATCATGTTACAACCATATTTTTTCTTTGGGTGCAGAGGATCGACTTCCGACAAAATAAAAGCACTAATAATTATTATGGAACATTTTTGGGATTATTGTCTGGGGGGTGAGAAATTCCAAGTCAGGGTGATGGTACCAGGTCAGTATAGTAAAACCCTCAAAGGGTTTGACGTTCGTATGTGTCAGTTTTTTTTATGACCTTTTAAATTTTTTCCTTATCTTGATGTTTTTTCGCTTAGTTGTAACATTTTGGCAAAAACGTAGTTTAACAACTCGAGAACCACTTGTCCGATTTTGCTAAAACAAACTCAAAAAAATTCGAATTACAATTTCTTTAATCCGTTCATATAACGTTTTTCTTTGTAATCAACAGTTTTGCCGGTAAAAATAAATTTGTGGAGAAAAAAAAATATTTTTTTGCCTAAAAATTAAAATTTTTTTTTTTTAAATTCATAAAAAATCCAAACCGGAAAAAAGGATCAAGTGTTATTTCATGTAAAGTCACATAACCTATAAACAAAATGCGACATAGATCATAGAAATCGATTAACGCGTTCTGCTTTTACTTACAATTAAGTGAAGCTATCCCTTTTTGACAAGAATATTGATATTTGTTTTTATTCAAAAAAGTGTCATTTATCGCCTTTTTTATAAATTTTCCCCAATAACTCCAGACTTCTGGCCATAAACTACTAAAAAATTAAGTAAACATTTTTACTCTATATCTGTAATGGCTCTATAGCGGTCGCCGTTCACCGTAATAGCGTTACTCTCAGCTCCTTCAGAAAATTAAGTTGCCAACACCATTTTCGATGTAAGGGCATACCACACAATGTCTTTGAGAAGATGTTATGTAGCTTTATGAATTATGCGTTGATTTTGCTTAATGACGTGGCCACTGAGATAAAAATTAGTCTCGTTGCTCATTATCATAGAAAATCGTCCACTTCGTCTAATTCGTCGAACGCGCGTTCTTGAGGCGTATAGTGCACTATAAATTTTACTCTTGTCTACTTCATAAATGTCAAAACCAAACTGACATACGATGCCATTTGCAAAACTTAAAGCACTTTCCAAGTGGATGATAGTTATTGCCCCACCTTGTACAATAAAATTCGACATCAAAATTGATATAAAAGTTGTAATGTGTTAGCTTTTCTAATCTTTGACTACACATCTACTTATGTATACCTAAATTATCATAAGTTTTATGTTGAAAAGGTTACAAACTAACAATTTTCCATTTTTATTTTCTCAATGTATTTTTTTTTAACTGTATTCACTTTATAGATTATAGTCTTAGAAAAAGCTCACGCCGTAATGCAGGCTTGGAAACCACAGCACTACAGAAAAAAAAATATCAAAATAACTCAACTTGTGATAGTGATGAGATGGCGCTGTATAAGATCGTGACTTGATGCTGCATGTTTTACTTACAATACTTATCAACAATAAATAATTAACGTAACTTCAACTTTTTTGTTGTTGTTTTGTTTACTTCTCAAGTCTTTTGTTATTGTATTTCTACGCCTTGTAATTTATTCATATAAATGAAATATGTTTCCAATAAATCGATAAATTCTCCCAAGACAAGTTGGAAAGTAAGAAAAAAAATCCCCTAAAACTACAATTGACCACAATACACAATACTGACACTTTAGACAGGCACCCAGTCAGTCAGTCAGTCAAATGGCTAAAAGGGGGGGGGGGGGGGGGGGGGAGTACATAAATAAAAAAGAAAATACTTAAGTTTATTAATCTAAGATAAAAGTACATACCAACACATCAATAAGAAATGGAAAAATTATAAATATTCACTTAACCTCCCTCCCAACCCCAGTAATATTTCAATTTATACCAACAATATGGTGTTAGGGAATTTTTTTTTTATTTTTTGTGTTATCTTATCCAAAGTTATATTGTGTATGAAACCAACAAGTTCAAAGTAATAAATGATCCTTAAAGGAGGGGGGCAGGTTGATAAATTTAATGAGCTTTATTTTTGTTTCTGCTAGTTAGCAAAGTGAAAGTGCTAAAATTAAGGGCGGCCAATTTTACTGATCAGCGTTTTGAACTTTGATTTATATACATTTATAAGGTCGGTTCAAATGTATGTTGTGTTAAAGTAGTAACATAAAATATATGTAACATATACTCGCTTATGGTCGGTCATATATCCTGGCCTTTCATATCTTATCTAATATGCTATATTTCTTCCTCCTTAAAAATATTCAATGTTCAATGTTGATGTACATTTACAATTAATTACGAATTTTTATGTTTTTTCCCTTTATACATTTCATTAGATACTCGAATTGTTACCATTATCTCCAACTGAACTCCATACATTTTATGCTTACTTTTGTTTACCTCTTCTGGTGGGTGGTTAAATTTTCCACTTGGCTGGCTGGCTGGCTAACTAAAATATCTTTGCATTAGAGTAAAAGATATGAATATGTGTGTGTGTGTGTGTGTGCGTTTAGGAAGAGTTTTATAAATTGCACGCTACATTAGCAGTTAACAATAAAATAATTAAGCTAAGATATGAACACTTGCCATTGGCATTAAATTTTTATTTATTTGTAGCTTGAGGTTTCATTATCTTAAAAGCTTCAAAACAAGGGCAAGTTAACGTATTATATATAGATGAGGGTTAGAATAATGGTGTTGAAAATAACACCAGGTATAGCAATGTATTTCAAATATTTCAAACAAAATAAAAATTGATCATCTGATTTATCTTTGTTTTCATTTCAAAACACTCACAGGTCTAATCTTCTTAAAATAGAGCAGAATGTGATAATCGATTCGTTTTGACTAACCAAAGTTTAATTACCTTAATTCTCTAATGTGCTGATTTTTGTTTACAACGACTTGAAACTAAAGAATTTTTAAATTTTAGTTTTACCCCTTAATTAAGGCATTAATGGCCGAAGAAGCTGGAACTTAATCTAAAAAATTAATGCTGAAAGAAACTTAGATTTGAACTTAAATTATTCCTTACACCAAAACATCATTTTATATCAAATTTGAAGTTTAGACGAAAACATGCCTTAAATTTAATGTATTTTTATTTATTTATAACAAGCTGTCAACCTCCATATACATTTAGTAAAACAAAGCAAATTTACTATTTTTAGCTAGGCTGATACATGTACTCGGTGCAACGAAAACGCGATATAACGTACGACCTAATTGCTTGCATTAACTATCTTTTGTAACGAATATTTCTGGAAATTTATACTCGATATAACGAATAATTGGTAACAACATATAGAGCAATTCCATATGAAAACGATCAAAATTGGCAAATTTTTGGACGACCCCTCTCCGATTTTAAAATAAATAGTCTCAATCGATTGCCCAGCAAAAAATAATGTACCTACATTTTTTTTTTTTTTTTATAGTGACTGGTTTAGTGGTGGTGTACACCACTGTCATGTGACAAAATTGAAGAATTCTTCATAAGGGACCTCATTGAAAGTTGTTTAAAAAAAAACTACTAAAGCGATCGCAACGAGTGATAGCTCGTTGGAAAGGTATTGAATCAGGCTTTAATTGAAAAATAAAATTTTCCTAATTTTTCTCAGAAATTTACCTTTTTTCCCATGAAAATTAAATTTTCCGATTTTCCACAGAAGCTCCTAAATTTTCCGGCTAATTTTATTTTTTTTGGATTCCTCATAATTTTTGCTTTAAGAATCAGCAATAAAAAAATGGGCCCCGACTCCTTGTTTGGACAGGAGAAGAGCATTTAAGAGACCACCTTGTTCTCATTGTTTTTATATTTTTTATAATTGAATTATTTTTAATTATTTAACATTATTTTATTTTATTATTAAAAATACATTTTAAAAATTATTTTACAGTTAAAAATACATTTATGAAGAAAAAATCAATTTTTTTTTAAGAGCCCCAAGTTGAGTGTGTAGTGAATATGGTCTGCCTGCCTTCACAAGATCGGCCATAAATCCATGGATAATAGCAGCAGTGGCATGTAATGGCACACCAAACCCGACTGAGACTACAGGTTATGAAATGTTTTGTAAATTTTTTAAATTACCAGGTAATAAATATTTCGCCTAAAATGACACGTGCAGAAACAAGTCATAAAACACGGATTTTCCATAAATATGGCGAAATATTTATTACCTGGTAATTTAAAAAATTTACAAAACATTTTATGACCTGTGGTCGGCTTATTGGCAGTAACCAATTAAGTCCCTCTTTAAAAAACATTTTATGACCAGTAGTTCACGCAAATTTTCCTATTATTTTTTACCAAAAAATAAATATAAATACTTCACACACTCTGAGTCAAATTTCAGTTAAATACTAAACGTGAAAGTGTTGAAGTGTTTTTTTTTTGTAAAGTAAAGAGTGAAGCTGTAAAGACAATTTAAAGTAAAATGAATAAATTTTGCTGCAATCCGTTTAACAAGAGTGGACATCGTTCGAAAAAGATAAAAGTATTAAAATTAACTGGTGTTTCGAAGCGATACATGAATGAATTAAATATACAATACGGTGAAGAAGCACAATTCATTTGCCCCAAGTGTAAAATCGATTTGTCTCAACAAGCAAATACATTGAAACAAATGCAACCACAATCCGAGAGTGAAATGACAATTGAACAAAATGTTTCATCTGATAGTGAGGCAGACATTCCGATGGTCAATATGTCTTTGAGTCCTTTGAATGAGGCTATTACCACTTTAGGTGAAACGCCTATTAGAAAAAGAAAGTTGCGAAGTGAAAAATACAGGAAAGATAAAAAAGGCAAGGTTATGAGTGCAATCGCGACAATATTTGATGAAGGCTCTGATAACGAATGCAGTCAAGCAGATGACGTTGATGACGGCAAACAAATGATTGAGCAGTTGAAAAGAAAATTGGCGACTCCCACCAAGAAATTTGGCTCAAGGACCCTCAGCGAAGCAACGGTGAAATTGATTCAAGATTTTTACTGCAATGATGACAACAGCCGCGCCTGCCCAGGTACACGTGACTAAGTTATCACACGTGAAGATGGAGAAAAAGTACACAAGCAGCGCAGATTATTATTATGTAATCTATCCGAAGCATACCATCAGTTCAAAGAGAAATACCGAGCAGAAAAAGTGGGATTTTCTAAGTTTGCCATCCTACGACCAAAAGAATGCGTGCTGGCATTAGACAGGCACGGAACGCATTCAGTCTGCGTTTGCATGTTTCATCAAACCATCAAATTAATGTTCTTTCCATGCAAGAAATTGAAAGTATTTCACGGTGAAATTGAAACATATAGGGACCTCCTGTCGAAGTCGTTGTGCGCATACCCCACGGAAAATTGTCATCTGTCCAAATGCGACAATTGTCCGAAGATTGACGAGCTAGAGCAATATTTGGCGGAAAAGTTTGAACAGCTGTTAATTCAGGAGGTGCATTTCAAACAGTGGATAATTAGCAGCGGCAGATGTTCCCTTGAGACCGTGGTAAAGCAGATTCCGGAATTCATCGAGGAATTCGGATTCAAGTTGAATGAACTGAAGGCGCACCATTTCATATCCGAGATGCAATCGAAATTTCTAAAGGAAAGTAAGGAGAAATTAGCCCAAAATGAATTCATTGTGATAAGCGACTTTGCCGAGAATTACACTCTTCTCGTTCAGGATGAAATTCAGGCTTATCACTGGGCAAACGACCAGTACACGGTGCATCCTTTTTGCATTTATTTCAAAAACGAAGATAACGAACTACAGACCGTAAGCCTTGTTGTTGTCGCGGAGAGTTTAGCTCATAATTATGTATCCGTTTATTTATTTCAAATGAAACTGTTTGAATTCTTAAGATCAAAATTCGATGCAATCGACATAGTAACGTTTTTCTCAGACGGCGCGGCTTCTCAGTACAAGAATAAAAAAAATTTTTACAATCTTTGCATAATTGAAGAAGAACAAAACTGCAAGGTCGAGTGGCACTTTTTTGCGACGTCCCACGGTAAGGGCCCATGCGATGCGTTAGGGGGAACCCTAAAACGCATGGCGACTAAGGCAAGTTTGCAAAGGCCATATACTGACCAGATCTCAAATGTACAACATTTGTTTTCGTGGATTCAAAGCAAGGAAATTGCCATTAACACAGTTTTATGCACTCAAAAAGAACACGATGCCATGGAGCGACGACTTCAAAACAGATATAATAATGTCAAAACTATAACTGGAACGCAAAAGTTTCATTGCTTCATACCAAATATTTCTGACATGTCAATTAATGTAAAGCGGTACTCTTCGTCTGCCGACGTGCTAAATTTAAAGTTACTTTAATTTTATAATGATGCCAAGACAATTGAAATTTTTAATAAATATTGTAATTAAGTATAAGCAGCAAAATAAGAAAGATTTTTTCTTCATAAATGTATTTTTAACTGTAAAATAATTTTTAAAATGTATTTTTAATAATAAAATAAAATAATGTTAAATAATTAAAAATAATTCAATTATAAAAAATATAAAAACAATGAGAACAAGGTGGTCTCTTAAATGCTCTTCTCCTGTCCAAACAAGGAGTCGGGGCCCATTTTTTTATTGCTGATTCTTAAAGCAAAAATTATGAGGAATCCAAAAAAAAAATAAAATTAGCCGGAAAATTTAGGAGCTTCTGTGGAAAATCGGAAAATTTAATTTTCATGGGAAAATTTAATTTTCATGGGAAAAAAGGTAAATTTCTGAGAAAAATTAGGAAAATTTTATTTTTCAATTAAAGCCTGATTCAATACCTTTCCAACGAGCTATCACTCGTTGCGATCGCTTTAGTAGTTTTTTTAAAACAACTTTCAATGAGGTCCCTTATGAAGAATTCTTCAATTTTGTCACATGACAGTGGTGTACACCACCACTAAACCAGTCACTATAAAAAAAAAAAAAATATGTAGGTACATTATTTTTTGCTGGGCAATCGATTGAGACTATTTATTTTAAAATCGGAGAGGGGTCGTCCAAAAGGTGATCGCTTTCATATGGAATTGCTCTATAGAAAAAAAAAATTAAAAAAATAAAAAATTTCAGTAAGAAAATAATTTGAGTTTTTTTTTTTTCTTAACCTTCTACTTTAAGCGTATACTGCAGTCCTTTTATAAATTTTTAATAATCTCAAATATTTTAAAAATGCTACAAATGCATACAAAAATGTTTTCCAATTTAGCGAATATTTCGGTATAAGAAATGGGCCTGATAATATATCATTCGTTATACCGAGTTATACTGAGTTATACTCAGAAGCCAAAGTTTTGGAAAAACTATAGCATTCAGAAAAAGGCAGATCTAAATTAAAAAAAAAATCTATAAAAAATCTAACAAACACGTGGTCATGTTGTTTTTCTAACAGGCACAATGACGTTACTTAAATTGGAAGACCACGAATATTCTATTTATATAAAAAAAAAATTTGTTGTACTATGGCTCAAATAATATTTTTTACAGTTGGTTTTGTATATATTTTTATTTGTTATTTTTATTTATTTATAACAAGATTTCAACCAAAGAAAATTACTTATTCTTAGCTAGGCTGAGATATAAATTCCGAAAAAATTTGTTCAAAAAACCCGGAGTTTTAAAGAATTCTAGAGCATCCAGAAGAAGACGGAAGTTAAACAAAAAACACTTTTTAAAACGTAAATTTTTCTCCATTTGTGTCTTCTTATTTTTAATATGCAAGGTGGAGCAATAAGCATCATCCTGTTGGAAAATGCTGCCATTTTTGCAAATGGTATCGTATAACAGTTTGGTTTTGATATTCGTGAAGAAGGCATGTCCAAAATTTATTGTCAATAACAATTAATACGCCTAAGGCATAGAAGTTTAAAACTAAAGGACAAAGTGGACGCCATTCTATCAAAATTGATCATGAGCGACGGGGCTAATTATTATCTCAGCGGCCACGGCAATAAGCAAAATTTTCCGTTATGTGGTACGGTAAATCCAGACATAATTTATAAAGCACCACTACACCTCTCAAAGTCATTGTGTACTGTGAAGCTACGTCGGTCGGTAAAAGTTATTGGGTGGTATTTTTTTTGAAGGAGCCGACGGTAACGCTATTACAGTGAAGGATGACCGATATAGAGCTGACTTAATTTTGTTTACTGAAAGTCAACGATCTAGATATAGATGTGCTTACAACAGGACGACTCCACTTGTCATACTGCTAGCGACACAAAGAGTATTTTAAAGGATGCCTTCCCAGCGTATGTTTTCTCACGTCTCGGTGATTTGGCTTGGCCACCCAGATCTCTTAATTTGACTGTCCCGGGGTCCGAGGGTCCGGGGGTACGCGAACATGCCCCGCACCTTGGAGGAGTTAAAGAACAACTTTAAAGCCGGAATTAACAACGTAATACCACAAAAAGTGTGCCCGGTTATGCAAAATCTTTTTCTCCTCTTCTCACACATAATTTTTCACAATTAATTGAAACAAAATTTATAACAACGAATAAAGATAATCAGTTAAAAACCAAATAAGTTTTCATTTATTTAAAAGTTATAGCGAAATAAAATCAGATGATGATTTTTGCCCCACTTTGTATATTGCTTAAATTCATAACTTTTGCTACTACAGGTTGGTTGAAAAGTTCCTGCGCTCTAAATGAAAGAATACTGTTTTTGTTACGAAATATATTTTTTTATTCAATATAATCTCCTAGAAGCTCAATACACTTGTTCCAATGATCTTCCAATAATTTTATCCCATCCTTATAATGGTTTTCCGGAAGCTCTGCAAAATAACCGTCTACGGCTGCTAGGGCCTCTTCATTCGTCGAAAAATGCTTTCCACGAAGGAATTGTTTGAGATTTCTGAAGAGATAGTAGTCACTGGGAGCCAAATCTGGTGAATACGGTGGATGTTCAAGCAATTCGTACTTTAATTCTTTGAATTTAGCCATCGTCAAAACACTTTTGTGAGCAGGTGCATTGTTTTGATCAAAAATGATTTTTTCTTCTGCTGCAATAATATTCAGAGTTGATTGTTTTACCTTTCTCAAGATAATTCATCAACAAAATTCCTTTTGCATCCCAAAAAACTGATGTCATAACCTTCTTTGCTGATCGTTGTGACTTCACCTGCTTTGGAGCTGAACAACAAGCTTCAGTCCACTGTAAACGTTCTTGTTTCAATTTAGGATCATAAAACGACGCAAGAAGTCGGTTTTATTCGGCTTAAAACGCTCCAAATTACGCTGAGAAATTTGTTTTCGATCCAGTTTTTGTTGAATTGTTAATGTGTGCGGCACTAACTTTCCAAACAGTTTTTTCATACGTAATTCTTCATGTAAAATATGGAGTACTCGTTCGTCTGAGATGCCTATGGCATTAGCAATTTCACGATTAGTCAAACTTGGATCTTCACTAACCATATTATGTACCTGCTCAATGATTGCTGCTGTGGTTGCAGTTTTTGGTCGTCCTTCGCGTGGATCGTCTTTAAGGCTGGTACGACCACGTTTAAATTCACCAGCCCAAAATTCAACGGTGCGTTTTGAAGGTGAGGACTCCTTATACAATTCTAACAATTGTTCATAAATTTCCTTTGCTTTTAAACTCTTCAAAACAAAGAATCTAATGACTGCACGATATTAAATTTTTTCCATATTAAAAAAAATCAATGACACGTCAACTTCAAATGGCTTGTAAACAAAGAAAGAATTGACAGAATAACTTGCAACTTTGCATGTGTTCACAGGACACCAACTTGAGAAAAAAAAAGTTTGGAGCTAGCAGTGCCATCTCTTGGTGAGCGCAGGAACTTTTCAACCAACCTGTAATTAAGTTCTTAAATTTTAGTAAAATTCGACTTTTACTCTTTCTTCTTTGAAAACCGTACACTCTAAAAAATGCTTGTAAATTTACTACTATAAATTTGGTAAAGTTTTATGTAATATTACGAAAATTCGGTAAATATAAACATCAAATGCATAACACTTTCATATACAATAATACACACAAAAAGTATTTTTAGACATAATGTGCTTAAAATCAAACACTTTGTGACCGAATAAATGAAATGAAAACAAACATGTTTAATTTTCAACATCGTAGTAGAAAATATGCGCATGTTTGTAGGATTTTTACTAGTTATATGTGTACATTTACAGGAAAATCGTGTTTTTTACGCACAAATGTAATTTTAATGTACTTTTAATGTAATTTTACCCATTATATGTGTACCAATTCACGCATTATGTGTGTACTTTTTTTCATTTACGCACACAGGGTAAATTTACCCAACTTATAGTATGAGTACAGTTTCCTACTATAAGTTGGGTAAATTTCAACAGAAATTAAAATTTGTTAATCGAAGATGTAGCATGTTAAACTATACTTTCTATTGAAATTTTTTTTTCTCAGGGATGGAAAATTAGGTTTAAAAAATTATACTGAACATAAATTAAAAAAAGAACTTTTGCTAATTTACAAGTAACTTTCAAAGAGAAATCTTTAAATCTGTTTTTTTTTTTAAATGTAATAAATTTTAAAATTATTTTAAATTTTAATTTGGAAACTATTTTATATTAAAAAATCTCAAAATCATAAGATATTTTTGTAAAACTTATACTTTTACATTCTTAACAAAATTTTTTTTTTGAAGAACCTCTTGATTTTTACTAAAAACACTGTCTGGTTTACGACAGTTGTTTTATAAAAGATTTGTGAATAATTTTTCAATATTCTAGCGGTTTGAAACTTTTAGAGGTGTGAATAAAAATTTATACACACATAAAACAGATTCGTACAACCGAATTTGTAACCAAACGAAAAGTTCGGTTGTGACATAATAAAAGCAATTGATGTAATTTGTCTTTGACAACATACATAATTTTGGTTCTCTGTAAAAATTTTTATTTTGGGTGATTTTGCCATTAACCGCAATTTAGGCATTTAAAATGTCATTATGCATAACAAACTTTCCCATTTTGGTGAATAAATTAATCGTTTGTAGTTTTTACTAAAAAATTCGTAAGATTTTCGCACACTTCCAAGCAAAATAAGCACCCCAGCAAAACTTTGGTAATGGGTGCGATATTCTCAAGCGTTACCTTGTAATAATAGCTCGTTACCTTTTTCATTATTTGCAAGCATAATATATGATTTATAAATGTAAAGTAATAATAAAAATATTTTTGAAAATCTATTTTGAGATACATTACTTTGTGTTTTTTTGTAAGCAAAATGTATGTTTGTTTTGATAACACTAGCGTAAAAACGAAGCGTAACAATTTATTTAAGTTTAAAGCAATCAAATATTATATGCGTCGATAGCTCAGTGGGTAGAGTTCTTGGCTTTCACCAGATTTCCCTGGTTCTATTCCCATCTTGACCACATTATTTTTAATTACAAATATTTTAAATAAAATATTTGTAATCATTTTTTTTATAAAAATTCCTCTATTTTTAAAATCTATTTTAAGACACATTACTTTTTCCATTCTCGTAACGATATAAGTAACCCCTTACATTAAGTAAGTAATGTATATACCCATTACTTTGAGGCTCATCGCCTGTAAAATTTATCAATGGAGTAAGGTGTAAAGTAATCCTTCGGCCCGTATATACATTACTTTACCCATTATTTGGTAATGTGTGGTTTTGCTGTGACGTCTGATTTTCTTCTTCTATCAATCAGAGGTGGCCCAAAAATTGAGGAAGGTTAATCTTAGATTTCCTTTATCACATTTCCAAATTTCATAGCAACTAATATATTATTCTCTAAAAACTCACATTAAGTTTAGTGGGAAATTAAGAAGTTTGGTCTATTATTTTGGAAAAAATCCCCTTTAATTTAGAAACATACTTGTATTCAAATTTTAAAATAATAGTGTTTGTTCATGTCCTAATGTTAATTCTATAAACTAATTTCCTTTTCAACATTCACACAACAGTACAAAGTAAAATTTTTGGTCTCTTATTTGCACATTAATCTAATTTAAAAGCGTTGAAATCAAATTTTGTCAGCAAGTCAAACATAAGTTGCTAACAACAAAAGCCAAAACGCAAAATGAGCTAACGAATAACCAACAACAGCATTAACAACAATGGAAGAGCAACAACTCATCATTGTCTGCAGTACAAGATGCGTTAGAAAAATAAGAGTGTAACTTATTCGGCAATTTTCAAACGACAAAAAAATATTATATTTATACAAAATGAAACTTTTGAATAAAAGAATGAAATATAGATAGAAATATATGTAGCCCGATCCAACCATGACACCTTTCGGGTGGTGGTGCAGAACGAGGCTGACGATGACCAGTTTTCCCTCAGGTCGGAAGTGTTGTACTTCATTTAGTGCTGATCTTCACAATATTTCATTTAATTTTTTTTATTTAACTGAAAATTAGTGTTTTATATTTCATAGTAATATTTGGTTATGATCTTAAAGCTGACAAGTTTTATATATAAATAATGAAAACTTTAGTTTTAAATTGAAAAAAAAAAACATCAGGTAAAATCTTCATAATTGTAATTAAAACGTTTCCTTAAATTTATGAAACTGTTCACATTCCTTTGAATTTAGTAATAATAATTTTTGGTTTTACATAAAACTTGTTGAAATTATAAACATTTTGTGTTGTAAAATTAGTAAAAGTACAAAAATTGTAGTACGATTTTCTTTGTTTAATTGAAAAAAACAGTGTACAACAAAAACTTGTCTAAATTTTAATAAAGCTTCAACGACTTTATGACAAAATTACGAGGGCAACTCAGAAAATAGAAAAACATATTTTTTTGGGTTAATTCTTTTTTGTTTTTCAACATAGTCTCCGTTCATCCAGCGATTCTTCAATTTGTTTAAGCCCTACGCAAAGTATGATATCGGATGGTGCTCAAAATATGCTGCTGTTGCAGAGATGAGCTTCTCAATCAATTCGAAAATTTTTCCGCAAAAAACCGCAGAAAGCCAAATCTGGCAACAAATTTAACCTCAACTCATGTATTTTTGCCATGGAAACTGCACAAATGTGCAATCGAGCATTATCTTGATGGACTATCACTTTTATTTTGGCTTAGTTGTCCCGTTAATGATGAATAATAATCTCCATTTTTTGTATTACCCTTTTTCAAGTTTTCAATGTAGATAATTCCATGCATATCTCAAAAACCCGTTGACATAACCTTAAAAGCAGATTTCACTGTCTTTGCTTCTTCATCTGGTGAAATCGCTTGCTATGACTTTTGTTTCATATCCGTTTTATAGTGGTGAATCCATGTTTCATCAACATTTATGTATGTATCTGTAAAGAAATTTATCAGGATCGCGACGGAAAAGCACTAAACCAGCTACTGAGTTGGTCACACGATTGCGTTTATTTTCGATTTCAAGCAAACGCGGCACCCATCTTGCTAATTTTTCGTGCAAAAATTTAAATTACTGAACCAAGTGTGTGTGTCGGTCACTCAAAACTATATCGTGAATTGGATCGATGATTTCTAAAGTAACTCCTCTACTAGAATTCCTGAAGGAAGTTAATTATTTGTGGCTGTACGGCCACATTTAAATTCGTGGAGTTGTGCCATGGACTTTGCCT
This sequence comes from Eustalomyia histrio, assembly GCA_949748255.1. Taxonomy (NCBI): domain Eukaryota; kingdom Metazoa; phylum Arthropoda; class Insecta; order Diptera; family Anthomyiidae; genus Eustalomyia; species Eustalomyia histrio. The sequence continues at coordinate 19,964,297 of OX456524.1, forward strand.
AACTCATCTTTGATTTCCTTAAGTATTTTACCTTTCAAATGAAAGTGTTTGATAACAGCTAGTTAATTGTTTTTTCCATTTATCAAAACAAAATAGCAAAAGTTGATTGAAACTAAAATACTAAATGACGTATTCTCCAAAAACTTGCCAGTAGTCTTTTGTAATGTGACATTAATGAAAAACCTACTTTGTTTTAAGTTCTTGATTTAGATTAATCACTCAGTGTACAAAATAAGTTTCACCCTAATGAACATACTAATGATAAACCAAAAAACAGCAACACTAAGGGATGTTAATTTTGAATGATGCTTTACTTTTGTTCCGTCATGGTTGTGTTTAGTTTTATTTAGGTTTGTTATATAAATTCATGCGTTGATTGCGTGTAAAGTTTTGTTACAGGACTTTAATACAGGACGGAGGTGGTTGAAGAGATTGCATGATTGAGGTTGAGGTGGTAGAGAAAAATGTACACAATTTACAAAATATGACTTATAAACCATGAAATGCAATCAAATTTGTGGTTGACTATTTTAACAAAAATATTGCTTTTTTGTTGGCTTTCAGATTTGTTTGAACTGTAAGGTGGGAGTGGGAGAAACAAACTCCCCTTTGCGGATGAATTTTAAAATGTTTCATTGTGTGGGTAAATTGTAGTGACAGGTTGTCGTCATATGAAAAACGTTAATGCGTCAGCTTGTCTATTTACAGCAACAACAACTGACTTTAGCAACAACTTAATTTTCAGTGATTTTTAATAGGCATGTTTTTTGATTAATACACTTGGAAAAAAAATGGATTAATTCCATATATACAGACCTTGACAAAAATAATTAAGTCGCGAAAAAAATAATTCTTTTTGTAAATCAGCGAGATGATTCAATATTTTATAAAATTTATTAAATCAGATTTAAAATAATAATTTATTAATCAATTTCATTTAACTCCTTTTTGATTCAATTGAATTAAATCATTTCAAATATAATTCTTTTTTTAATTCGCGAATCAAAAAAGATTGATTTGATTTGATAGAACAAAATAAAAAAAAAATATTAAAATTTACGTGCATATCTCGCTTAGTTTTCTAGATATTCCATATGGCCGGTATCTCGAACACTAAGCGAGATAGCGTAAAACGGACAACATTTTTTATCTACAGGAGTATTAATATACAAAAATAGGTCAGATTCGGAAGACATTTCGAGGTATCTATTTTTATAAAATAGCCACAAGGTGAACCATTTTTCTACGAACGAAATGGGACGGGATACGAAATTTGATTCATATAAATTGATAAAAAAATAGTCACCCTGTGGCCGTTTTATCAAACTTCCATAAAACCCTTGGGGTTTCAAATTAATCGTAGTTCGCTAATCAAATCATACCCAGCAAAAATAAATGGAAGTGATTCTTAAGGAATTAATATTTCATTGATTTGAAAGAATAGTTTAGTTCTCCTTTTCCTCTTCTAAGGTAGTTCTTTTTAATGAAATTAAACAATTTTTAAATCTATGTCAGGTAACTTATTTTAAAACCAACCAAAGTTTAACATTAATAATAGATATTACTATATAAATTTGACACTTACAACCATGTTTTAAGTTTAAGTGATTTGTTTTGCTTCAAGTAGAAAATTTATTGTAGTAAAAATTGCAAGAATTTCGAATAATAAATAAGGCCCGATTACTGAATGTCCTGTTATAACTTAACCAACAGTAAAACTCAAACTTTTTATGGGACACATTTGGTGTCAGGTAAATTCTGAGGTAGAAGCTAACGGGAGATTGTGAAAATGAGGCTAAGGCCCGATTACTGATGTCCTGTTAAAATCTAAATAACAAATTCAAAATTTATTTGGGAACATCTAAAGATCTAATTTTTCACTAAACCATAAGAAAGGCTTTAGCTGCAATGAAAAAGGATCAAAAAAGAAAATTTCCACCCTATGACACCCCTATGTAAAAGTCATTGGTTCCGATCCAAATTTTCACAACACCGGAATCAAAATCACTACTTCTTTTTCTCTTCTTTTTCTACTTTTTTTGCTGGGATATTCGAGAATCAAAAGAATTATTTTTTGATCGTAGAATCAAATCAAAATTGATTTCGTTCTTTATATTAACTAAAAAGCTTCAAACAAGTTCATCAACTTTCCATCAGATGGCACAGAACAAGGTAAATAGAAGGTAATTAGCAGAAATAATATCCTGAGTGTTGCTTCCTTTTAAAATAAATAAATGGTTCGGGCAATCATATTCGAAGAGCATCATAGATTGTTGGGTTTATAATTGCAATTCGTTATGATAATGTTATTACCCTATTAATCATAATATGATCCTAAGGAATCCTCAGTGATTATAATATGATCAGTGGCATTATATCTATGATCATTAAGATTATACAGTTAAAGCCCAGTATAACGAATGATATACTGTCAGGTCCATTCGTTATACCGAAATACGAGTATTCGTTATATCGCAACTCAGTTTTGTAAAAATTTTACTTCATCTTCAACATTTTTAAAATTTAATAAAAACTTACTAGTTTTAAACAGGTTTAATTAAACTCTACTAATTTCAAATAAATTTGTTCATTCAAATTTAAGTTTAGGCCAAACTAAGCAATTTATTTGCTGTAGATTTGGAAAATAATTTCTTCAAGTGTATATCCATGTTTCAGTATGAGTTAATGAAAAGAATGCACATGTCATGTTTCATTTTCAAAAGAATGAACACAAATAATGCGTGAGGATTTCAAAATTAGTTACACTTGCACTTGTGATAAAGGGTCTTGTAATTTAAAATTAAATTTTGTGGTTTTGTTTATGGACAACACAAAAGAAGGTTGTAGTTAAAGGAATCATGGGTGGAGTTGTTAAAAATCTGTTTAAATTTTTGTAAAGAAATTTTTCCACACAAAACAAACAATAAACAACACAAACACTTTAAAAGAAAATTGCATATTATAATATGAAAAATATTACCATACATTTTGACCCCTTCTTAAGTAATTTTTACAAACATTATTTTATGTTATTATAACACTTTGACTTGTCGCGTAATTACAAGAATTTTTCTTGAATTTTTGTTTTTTATATAATTTTTTAGTAAAAATATCTAGCACAAGAGCACTTAATTTCACGACATACCAGCATTATAAAAAAATTTATATATGGATAATGATGGGGCTTTAAATAACAACACAAAAAACACGATAATCGTTCAAATGAGTTGGAAAAAAATGCAAACAAAAATAAGTAAAAACGCTTGAAATGTATTGAAACACGCCTAATGACATTTTGTATGCCATGCAATACGTGCAACAAAAGCACCGCATGTGCTTAATTGCCAAAAATACAACATAAAGGATCCACAATGACGGCTTAAATTCACTATAATGACAAAAACACGAGAGAGAAAAAAACAAACGACAACACATAAAACTGGAGCATGCAACAAAAACACAACAACACAAGTGAAGAACACTTTTTTCCTAGTTTTCGAAACCACCCAAAAAAAATCTAACTACAACCGAGCAAATTAAAATATCCCGGATATTTAAAAATATATATATCGGAAGCAGCCCAAGCATAAGAGCATATGTCGCGATAGAGTAATTGTGTTTCGCAGAATCTGCATCCAGTTAACATAGTTTGTAAGTTAAAATAACAGAAAATACAATTTGAAAGAAATTATATTTCATTTAGAACTGGTCTACTTACTTTTTATTTAAATCAAATTGTTTTTGTTATTTATTTTTAAATGTTGTTTAAACAACTGGCACATCAGTAAACAACAAATGATTTATGAGTTAAAAATAAATGATAAAATTTACCTACCAATTCGGTAAAAATAAAATATTTATTTACTGAAATTATTTCGTTTTTTTTCTTTGTTTATTTTTTAATCTGCAAAATGCAATACCACACAGCCTATAAACACATGTTGAGTGTGTGTGTTTATGAAGCTCTTGCAATAAAAATTAAAATAATTTTTTATAAAAATAAACCAAATTAGAATTACACCACGTAATTCCGTTTTGTGAGTAAATTTTTATTAAATTTCAAACAAGTGAAAAAAAAAAAAAAATGAAACTGAAAAAAATCGGTAAATGACAGTAAATCATTTTTAACAAATGTATTCAAAAAGTAAAAATAAATAAAAAGTTTCAGCCAAATCGGAATTAAGTTCGAGTTGTGCTTTTTATTTGAAATTTTGGCACAAATTGAAATGTATTTTAGATCGATTTTTTTTAATAAAAATATTACTTAGTCTCTTTTAAATTTGCAGTCTTCATAGCGATAGGGTGGTACCCTTCACCGATTTTAAACCTTAGATATTCACTGTGGAGGACGCAAATTTTGTTCGATCGCAATTCTTAGATAATTTTTCTCATTAATAAGAGAATAAAGAAATATTGAAGATTTAAGATCTTCAGTAAAAAATCACAAGTCGAAGATCAATCCTGAACTTTCTAAAAAAATGTTTACACCTACCCACAACTGGTCTACCCCTACCCTGAACGATGTTCCTCCAACGACCGAATTCTATGTATCTCTAGTTTCATTAATTAATAAAAAAACAAACAGAAAAACTATTGTGGAAATTAGATGGTCTATTAATACTAATAATAGTAACAATGATTATACAGTTAACGCGGTAAAAAGGAACTTCAATAGACTAAAAAAATTATTTAATTCATAACGAACTAAATCTCAGTTCATACACTCACAATATTATTTCCTTAAAAATAATCTGAAATACATATTAAATTAATCGAAATTACAATCAAAAACAGGACTACTGATTTTTCATTATATTCATTTTTAATAATCGACAAAAGTATCGAAGTAATCGAAGGTCGTTTAAAATAACCAAACATTTTTAACTGGCAAAACGTTAGAAAAAAAAAACGATTTTTCTGGTTTGTTTTTCAAATTGATTTTTTTTTATTTGTATGTAATTTTACAAAACACAACACAAACACGCCCAGCAAAACCACACATTACCAAATAATGGGTAAAATAATGTATAGCCATAGGGGCCGATGGATTACTTTACACCTTACTTCATTGATGAATTTTACAAACGATGAGCCTCAAAGTAATGTATATACCCATTACTTTAGAGGTGATAATGTAAGGGGTTACTTATATAGTTACGAGAATGGAAAAAGTAATGTGTCTAAAAATAGATTTTTAAAAAAGAGGAATTTTTTTTTAAATAAAATTATTACAAATATTTTATTTAAATTATTTGTAATTAATAATAATGTGGTCAAGATGGGAATCGAACCAGGGAAATCTGGTTGCCAGCCAAGAACTCTACCCACTGAGCTATCGACGCATATAGTATTTGATTGCTTTAAACTTAAATGAATTATTGAATTATTATTATCAAAACAAACATACATTACCCTTTTTCTTACAAAAAAAAACACAAAGTAATGTATCTAAAAATAGATTTTCAAAAATATTTCAATTATTACTTTACATTTATAAATCATATATTACGTAATCAATAATGAGTAACTTATTACTTTATGCTTGCAAATAATGAAAAAGGTAACGAGCTATCATAACAAGGTAACGCATGAGAATATCGCACCCATTACCAAAGTTTTGCTGGGAGATGTTGGAAATAGGAAATAGTCACTGGGGGCTAAATCCGGAGAACAAGGCGAATGAGGGGCAATTCGTAGACTACTTCATGGATTTTTTGCCATGGATACTACACATGCGTGCATTATGGCCAATTGAGAGCAAACGCGGCACCCATCTTGCAGACAGCTTTCTTAAATCACACTGATCATTTAAAATCGAGGTCAATTGGCCGTCCAGAAAGCTCAGCGTCATTTATACTTTTGCGACCACAACGAAAGTCAGTAAACCATTTGTTTACCATTGAAATCGATTGTGCAGAGTCCCCATAGTATTTATCAAGCTTTTCCTTGGTTTGATTGACGGTTTTTTATCGCAAAAATTAATGTTTAATAAGCCTTCGAAATTCACTTTTTTCTATTTAAAAAAAATCCACGAGGTTGTATGTTTTGAACAGCTGTTAAACGCAAAGTAAATAACGGAACTTGCTCAAAATTTGACAGTAGTCTATTAACAGGTGGTACCTGATGGGAGCAGTGTTGCATTTCATATAACTACGAGGGAAGTTCGCAAAGTCACGCACTTATTGATCCGCTCTCGTATGAAACCGTAATAAAATTTGTTTCACAAATCATAATGAACTCAAAAATATTTGAGTGACTAAACACAATTACAAAAATTGTAGAAATAATTTGTCTGAACTTCTTAAATACTCCATTTGCGATATACATGTTTAAAAAAAAGATTCAGAGTGTTTGGTTAAAAATTTGTCAAAATACAAAAGAAAATTGTACCATACGTATTAAAAATAAAATATAAGAAATTTTGTCTAAAATAGTTTACTTTAACTGAGGGGTCGTCTTAAGCAACCTTAAATGAATAGTTGTTTTTTATAAGAAAATTGTTGCCCAAACGTTCGGACTTTTAAATTATATTGTATTAATCGAGAATTCCTCTTATACAGAGTGGCCCAAAATTACCGAAGGGGTTTGAATTCCTTATATATATTTTATTGCATTTTTTTTTTTAATTTCTTTTCAGTTTTTTGTAAAGAAGACCTGGGAATTTTAAAATGAAACAGTATATACTTAAACAACGTGACCAAATCGTTAAACTTTATTTCTCCATTGTTTTGCATATTGTCGTTAATTTAATGTGCGGGTTGGATCTTCAGAGTCAACAATAAACCATCTGGCTGCAAAATTTTCGACAACAAGGGGATGTACGGAACCTTCCTGGTGAGGGCAGACTACGAACGGTGCATACGGATGACAATATTGAAAGAGTACAGTAGAGTAATCGGGAAGGTGGAGAAACATCAACCAGGAGACGTTCGATACAACTTGGCCTCTCATGAGAGGCAGTGAATTTTGCATACAATAAGAATGTTTCCATAAAAAATTCAGCTTGTCCAAGAATTGAAACTGATAGATTGCCAGCAACGACTTCATTATGCAATTTATTTCTGGCAAAAAGTGTACAATGCCAGCAACGACTTCATTATGCAATTTATTTCTGGCAAAAAGTGTACAATCGGACAAGCGTTCACCGTATTTAACCGGTCCTTTGGGGTTATCTTAATGGAAAAGTCTATATTAATAAGCCTAGAACCACCCAACATAACACCTGAAGCTGTGCGAAAGGTTATGGAAAGAGCATGAATATTTGAAGCAGAAAATAGCCACCATTTGCGAGACATAATTTTTCATAATTAAATTAAAATTATTCTCCATTAATATATAATTATTAAAATTAATAATTATGTCTTAAATAAAAAGTTATAATGAACTCAAACCCCTTCGGTAATTTTGGGTAACCCTGTACCAGGTTCACCGGTATTTCAGTTATTTTTCTATTTTAAGGATAACGGCATTTTATTCATTTCGGTTATCACTTTCTAGGGCTATCAATATTTCATTTAAGTCGGTATTTTAAGGATAACGGAATTTTAGTTATTTCAGTAATGGTGTTGCAAGGGAAACGGTGTTTTGAATATAAAGCGGTATTTTAGTAGTATTATCTGCCCTGATTTTCAGCTAAATAAAAATTTAAAAAATCCGAAAGTGTCGATATTCTATTTGTTAGTTTCTTCAAACTAAAGCATACAATTTTTGCCGTAAAACAACGAATTAACATAAATGGAGATATGTTGTTTTGGTTTATATACTAACGTTACTTTGATTTCGAAAAAATTTAGTGATTAATAAAATTTTGAATAATAAAGGAATTTAAATTTAAGTTATTCCACAATAGCAATATTTAACAGTTTCTTTAAAACTTGAATGTCTTTAAAGGGTTAAAGTTAAAAATGTGCAAAAAGCAATATGCATAAATAATAAAAAAAAAACACACTTGTACAAACTCTTAACGCTTTTATGCAAACGTTTTTGGTTAATACGTTTATTAATAAATAAAAAATTAATTCCGTTTTCACCATCTACATTTAACTATTTTAACTTTACCGCTAAATATTTAACCTGTTTATTGTTTTTTAAAGTGACTTAAATACGATTAGAAATTTGCACATTTTGTTACGTATTTAACGTACCCAGAAATGATAGTTTATAAATTCCCCAAATTCCCAAAGTGGCCCAAATACCACGATTGATCTTAGATAGTACTCTCTTCAAATGAATATCTATTTATTCAGGCCTAACTCGCCACACAAAATTATGGCTGTAACCGAAATTTTTTAAAAGTAATACCGAGATGAAATAAAATATTGGGGAATATAAAAAAAACTCGTTAAAATTTTCAATCATTATCAAGTGCCAAAACCCAAACTATCAATTTGTATCGAAAGACATTAATCAGCTGTACTTTTATAGTTCTCTTCCGGTAATATTATTCTATTCAAGCTTTAAACATTCTAAGCTTGTGTTTTAAAGTAATAAATTTTATGCCATATTTTGGTTAAAAATAAATTCGCATGATTTGAAAATTTGAAATTAACATGTCATAAAAAAAAAATCTGGTTTACATAAAGAGACAACCTTGAATTTAAATTTGATAATATATGATGATGAGATTTTTAATCATAAATATTTTAACTAAAACTACGATTAAGGTTACAAAGCAGAGACATTAAAAAATTAATAAAATTGTGACGTATTTTCGGATTATTGTCAATATCTAAAACACATCTTCTGTTTTTTTTTATTTTTTTCTTACCCTTAGACAAGTTTTTTGTTATATTTTTTTTTCTTGGTTCAATGTTTTTGTACTAAACAAGAAATTTAAAATATTAACTAATTAAATAATTTGTGTTTATCAATTAGTAGTTTTGAATAATTTTTTTAAGAAATTTTTGATATAAAAGAGGATGCAATAGTAGGTTAAATCATCATTCAATTTAGTTTTGCAAACGCTAAACAATCGAACACAAATAAACAAACAAAATGAAATTCCTTATTGTATTCGTTGCCCTCTTCGCCGTTGCTTTGGCCGCTGATGTTGAAATCTTAAGATCCGAATCTGAAGTTGGACCCGAAAGCTTCCAATACGGGTAAGTTCATCAAGGATTAATAAAATTTGTATAAATTTAAGAATTATAAATAAATTCAATACTAATTATTTGTTTTTTCTTGTCTTACAGTTATGAAACCAGCGATGGTACCTCTGCCAATGCTGAAGGTCATTTGGATGGTGAAGGTGAAGATGCTAACTTGCAAGTAAAAGGCTCATACCAATTTGTTGCTGATGATGGTCAAACTTACACTGTTAACTATGTTGCCAACGAAAATGGTTTCCAACCCGAAGGTGCCCATTTACCCGTAGCTCCTGAAGCTTAATTCCATTTCTTTGTTGTTAATTCGTTATGAAATGGTTGTTTAGTATTTAAATAAAATTTTCTATAAGAAAAAAAAAATAATTATTTAAAAGGACTTTTTATTCGCTACTAATAGAGCACAAAATGTTGCTATTCTACATTTTTATGCCTCGGATATTAAAGAATATCATTTTGTATAAAATGATAATGCAAAGAAATCTGAATAGCATGATGGGAAACTGAAATTATCGGGTAGTGTTAACAAACAAATGGTTGAATTTTTTCTCCACTTAGAGATAACAACACTCGAATATTTTAAAACATTCTTTGTTCAAGCAAAATTCATATCTATAAAAAGCATTTGTTATCATGCTTTAAGTATGAAAATTAAGAAAAAAAAAATCAGGACTTCTGAAACTTAATAAGGAATAGTATTTCTGAATCTAAAACCTGCCTGATGTGGGACTTGCTTAATATTTAAGCAATGTACAGTTTTTTCTTTAATAAATCTTGCATTGACTGAAGTGAGCCGGTCGCAAGCCCAGAAAAATGGCTAGTGTTTGAAGTAAAGGAGTGGTCCGTTCCTCACTATTAAGCCCGCTTTATCTTTACTGAAGTTTTTCAAGGGCATTCCCGAGACGGGATTTTCCGACATTTTTAAATCCAAAAATTCCAGGAAATACGGCTGAATTTTTGTAATATTAATGATAAAAATTCATTAATAGAAAGTAGAGACTTAAAAGTAATGTACCAGGGCGGATTAATAAGTCCGTGACTTTTCCAACTTCCTTCGTAGTTATATCAAATGAAACAATGCTCCCATCAAGTACCACCTTTAAATAGACAACTGTCAAATTTTAAGCAAGTTCCGTCATTAACTTTGCATTTAAAAGCTGTTCAAAACACACAACCTCGTGGATTTTTTTTTAAATGGAAAAAAGTGAATATCATTAAACATTATTTTTTGCGAAAAAAAAACCGTCAATCAAACCAAGGAGAAGCTTGATAAATACCATGGGAACTCTGCACCGTCGTTTTCAATTGTAAAAAAGTGGTTTACTGACTTTCGTTGTGGCTTTACAAGCACGGATGATGCCGAATGTTCTGGACGCCCAGTTGAGATCTCTACACCCGAAACAATTGAAAAAATTCACCATATGGTGTTGGACGTCGTAGATTAAATGCGCGATAGATTGTGGAAGACATAGGCATCTCACATGGCTCAGTGGTTTTAATTTTGAACAATCACTTGATTATTAGAAAGCTTTCCGCAAGATGGCTTCCGCGTTTGCTCACAATCGACCACCAACGGAATCGTGTGACAGCTTAGTTTCCATGGGAAAAATCCATGAAGTAGACTAAGAATTGCCCCTCATTCGCCTTATTCTCCGGATTTAGCCCCCAGTGACTATTTTCTATTTCCAAACCTTAAGAAATGGCTCGGTGGAAAGAGATTTAGCTCCAATCGATGAAATTATTGATCAAACAAATGCCTATTTTGTGGACTTCGAAAAATCCTGCTGTTAAACGCAAAGTAAATGACGGAACTTGCTCAAAATTTGACAGTAGTCTATTAGCAGGTGGTACTTGATGGGAGCAGTGTTGCATTTCATGTAACTACGAGAGAAGTTCGAAAAGACACGGACTTATTGATCCGCCCTCGTAGTTTTGAGTCACTTACACAAGCATATCAATTGATTGATTTCAATTTTTCACGAAAAATTTGGCATGAAATAGTCATTGGAAAGATGGTAACAACGCAACTGAGTGACGAACACAGTGGCTGTTTTTTAGAGCTTTCCGTCGGGATCCTGATGATTCTCTTTGCCGATACATAAATGTTGATGATTATGGATTCACTGCTATATACCATTAATGAAATCAAATTAATGGATTTCATCAGATAAATACGCCTCGAAGAAAACAAAGCCAGTTAAATCTGCTGGTAAGATTATGGCGACCGTTTTTTGGGATATGCATGGAATTATCTACATTGATTACTTGGAAAAAGGGAAACACAATAAATGGAGAATATTATTTATTATTAAAGCTCCAATTAAGCGAATAAATCGTGAAAAGCGCACTTATTTAGCCTTAAACAAAAATGATCTCCTATCAAGATAATGCTCATGTGCACATTTCTGCAGTTGCGATGGATAAAAACATGCAATTTGAGGTTCGAATTGTTGCCGCATCCGCCTTAATCTCCAGACGTGGCCCCAACGACTTTTATCTGTTGCCAAATTTTAAGAGATGTCTCGGCGGAAAGAGATTCGAATCGGATGAGGTCATCATCTCAGCAACAGAAGCCTGTTTTGGGGGACCTTAAGTGTATGAGCTAAAAGGAGACTATGTTGGAAAAATAAATAATAATCAGCCCAAAAAAATGTGTTTTTTTCTATGTTTTTGTAAAAATTTATTGAGTTGCTTTCATAAATTTTGTTGCTTTCATAAATTTTGTATTAAAAATGGTAAATTATTTAAAATTTAGTTTGTGGGATCATTAAAAATAGTTAAACGTCGGGACTTTAATATTAGTTCGTATTAACCGAAAAATAGTCTTAACCTTAAGGAAAATGGTAAATCAAATTCAAAGCTGCTAATATGTTTCATAATGAAAGGCTTAAAATTCTTGCAAGGAGACAATTCAAATATTATTTGTTATAAACAATTTCTGTTGAAATTGTTTTAAAGTTTCTTATATATTTTTACTAAGATATTTGCATTCTCTTTATTTTTTAACATTTCTGGATAAGTGTATAAATGATTTTTCATGAAAAATACTCGATTCTACATAAAAATTTTATGCAAATTTAATGTAATTTGATGGAGGCTTTTAATAAAAAAATTTCATTTTAAGTGTTTGATCATAGATTGAGTATTTTTATAAAGAAAATTCATCACTTAAGTAGAAACTTTACTTATTTTATTTCCGGGATCCCAGAACATGTGAAAATGAATCTCACTTTCCCGAAAAATAAGAAAGTCCGGGAAAAACCCCCAATATTCACATACAATTAACAAAAATTGAAATAGTTTTAAAACAAAGACCAAAATACAACTAAAAAGTACCAGAACACGTTGCATTTTAAATTCGTTCTCAACTATGGAAAATTAAGTTAAATTTAATTTGGAACAAAACTAATTATAAAACTACTAATGAACAAAATAAAAAATTATTCTTAGAAAAAAACTCTAAAACTTTTCGGATGAAAAAAAATCAGTGTATCCAAGCAAAATCTTATTAATGGGTTCTCATTACTAATATCTTAATAATAAGCAGTAATATTAGGATTTTCCATATACGACGTTAAAATTATTTATTTTTTTATTAGACGAGGATATTTTTGTTAGTAGTTATAAATTCAGTTTCATGTACTAAATGAAATAACGCACAACATTTATACACCTGCTGCATCACGAAAATAATGAAAAATAAGTAGCTATTCTTTGCTAATAAATAATTTAAAAATAAGTGGCTACAAGTTTTCCAATACTTATAGACTTATTAGTATTTAACTATTACTTAATTTTTGTATTAGAGCGCCCCGGTAGGCTGGTTGGTAGCGTGCTAGCTTATCAGTGCGGGGGTCGTGGGTTCGATTCCCATCAGTGGCTCTTGTCTGTTTTTGCTACAACGAGCCGATGGCCTTTGTTGCTAGTGCTCGGTTAATTTGTAATTATATGATTAATATAAATATAAAAAAAATAAATTAATTTTTGTAAGTAAATAAATAGCCGCAATTAAACTTGACTGATATAAAAAATAACTTCTTCTTACAAATATAACTAATTTTGGCGGTGAATTAAAAGTTCTGAAAATTTGAAGTTTCATTTAATAACCACATATATATATATATATATATAACCACATAATGACATATTTAACACTTTTATTTTAAAAATCGTTCATAAAACACGTAAAAACACTTTGAATACATTTTGTGTAAAAACAGATAAAGTTTTTCACATTTAATTTTTATCCCCAGTCAAAAGCTTAAAAACCCTCCAAAAAAAAAAAACAACAAAAACAACCTCAACACACATGCGGTTAATTGCAGGGCTTATTTCAAATAATTTTAAAACTGACATAAGTATAAAATTGTGGGGGAGAATGAGGCATAGTTAGATTTTGGTACGTGTAGTTCTCCATTCTAAGGCTTAAGTCAAATCAATAAAAAGCAGGTGGCGTTTATTTATTTTTTTGGTGTATGTTAGTCAAATATATTTTCTAGGATGATGAGATATTTTTTTTTCCTGCAGAAAACAAAACAAACGCAATTTAACCGCAACACGAATTAAAACGATTTTTCATATTATGTATATACAGAGAAACCTTCTAATAACAAACATTTCTAATAGCGGACCCTTCTTTAAAAGCACATTTTTTTAATCAAACTAAAATTTTTGTATAAACATCTTCCCAAAACACATACCTCTCTATAACAAACAGATTTTCTTTTACCATCGCGTTTCGCTACGTGGAGGTTTTACTGTACAAAACATAACTTTTATCCGTTTTTTTTTTTTTTTGTTGAGAAATATACATTTTTCACAATATTATTATTGACACATAACAGCAACGACAACAGTCTCATACAACAAAGCATGTATTTGGTTATGGCAATAACTGAAGGACATGTGGTTTTAAGTTGTGGGTTTCCGGAATAACTTAAAAGTTGGTTAAGAAAAGTAAAACGAACAGTGGTTAAACAATTTACAACTGCATAATGAAAATAAGTATCAACACTGTTCGGAAATACGAGGGCAGATCAATAAGTCCGTGACTTTTCGACCTTCCCTCGTAATTATATGAAATGCAACACTACTCCCATCAAGTATCACCCGTCTCAAGGTCCATAAAATAGGCATTTGTTTGATCAATAATTTCATCGATGAGAGCTAAATCTCTTTCCACCGAGCCATTTCTTTAGGTTTGAAAATAGTCACTGGGTATAGTCACTGGGGGCTAAATCCGGATAATAAGGCGAATGAGGGGGCAATTCGTAGCCTACTTCATGGGTTTTTGCATTGGAAACCAAGCTGTCAAGCGGCAGCCATCTTGCGGAAAGCTTTCTCATACCCACGTGATCGTTCAAAATTGGAACCACTGAGCCATGTGAGATGTCTATGTCTTCCACAATCTATCACACATTCAATCTCCGATCGGCCAACACCATATCGTAAATTTTTTCAATTGTTTTGGGTGTGGAGACCTCAACCGGGTGTCCAGAATGTTCGGCATCTTTCGTGCTTGTAAGGCCACAACGAAAGTCAGTAAACCACTTTTTCCTTGGTTTGATTGACGGTTTTTTCACAAAAAATGAGAACTCGAAATTCACTTTTTTCCATTTTTAAAAATATCCACGAGGTTGTATGTTTTGAACAGCTGAAAAACGAAAAGTAAATGACGAAACTTGCTCTAAAATGGCAGTAGTCTATTAACAGGTGGTACTTGATGGGAGCAGTGTTGCATTTCATATAACTACGAGAGAAGTTCGAAAAGTCACGGTCTTATTACACCAGTTTTTAAATATAAATAAAAATTGTTTAAATCAAATGGCTTTTGTTATTTATTTTTAAATGTTGTTTAAACAACTGACATATTCGTAAGAAACAAATGATATAATCAGTTAAAATAAATGTTAAAAATTTACCTACCAATTCCTTAAAAAATAAATGATTTTATCATTAATTACAAATTTTTTCCGTTTTTGTAGTTTTTGTTTTGAAATTGGAACTTTTTTAATTTTTTTTTTTTTTTGAAACAGATAGCAAACAAAGTTTTAATTTGTAATAACTGTAACGGACACAAATAAACCACAAGTTTCCGTTTTGTGGGTAAATTTTTATTAAATTTTAAACAAATGAAAAAAATAAATGAAACTGAAAAAAATCGGTAAATGATAATAAATTGTTTTGAAGAAATGTATCGAAAAGTTAAAATAGATATTTCTTTGAAAAATAAATGCATGTTACTTTATTTTTAAATGGAACTAACAACTTTTTCACTTTTGATTGGGTAACTTTTAATTTTTTGATTGGGTAGAATTTTCGGCTGACAACCATAGTTCCCAGATTCGATTCCCATTATGAAAACATTTTTTTTTTAAATTAATGTTTAAACACATTACCTTTCCTATACTCATAACCATATAAGTCACCACTTTCTTAATTATCTCTTACGTAATGGGTCCATAAATTACTTCGAGCCTCATCGCCTATAATAGAAAGGTGCAAGGCAATGTAGATATGTTACTTTAGACATTATTTGCTAATGTCTAGTTTATTAACGACCTTGGGATTTTCTGATAATTTTAATGCTTTTAAACAGATTTTCAGTTTTTATAAAATTTGGAAAGACAATTCAATATTAATTAAGATTTTGTAGTCAGATGTTGTACAAAATCTGTTCAAAAACAAAATTCTTCTATAAATTTCCCTATATTATGGTGAAAGTTTGGGTTTCAGAAACTTTCTCCGAATCGTCTTTTTTCAGCTATTTATTTAATTATTTATATATTTATTTATCCATTATACAAGGTGGCGCAAAAGTAATCCTCCTATCAGAAAATGCTATAAATTTTGCGATTGGCCCCTAATGTCAGTTCTGTTTTAACATTTGTGTAGTAAACACATGCGAAATACACGTTAATAAACAATATTACGCTACACTGCTCCAGAACGCGGAATATTGGTGACTATTTATTTGAGCAATAATCGGTCGGTGACTTTGGCACAACGTGAATTTCGTCGCAGATTTCCTAGCCGTCCAACGCCTACTAAATAAGCAAAATTTACGCTTCTGGGGCACTGAAAATCCGCGTGTAACCCACGAAGAGCCATTACACCCGCTCAAAGTCACTGTATGGTGTGCTGTTTTCGCTGGAGGAGTAATCGCGGGCCAAACGGTTACTGTGAATGGTGAGTGCTACAGAGCAATGATCAACGAGTTCTTTTTGCCGCAACTTGATGAATTGGGATTGAAAGACATGTGGTTCCAACAGGACGGTGCAACGCCACATACTGCACGTGCCACAACCGATATGCTGAAGGATGCATTTCCCGGGCGCCTAATCTCCCGATTTGGCGATTTGCACTGGCCAGCAAGATCGCCTAATTTGACCGCTCCAGACTTCTTTTTGTGGGGCTTTTTGAAGTCGCGGGTTTATGTCAACAAGCCTCAGACTCTTGCAGCTCTTAAAGACAATATCCGTCAAGAATGTGAGGACCTATCGCCGGAACTTTTGCCCAAAGTGATGGAAAATGCCATAAAAATGGCTCAAATGACAATCAACTGTGACGGCGGCCATTTACATGACATCATATTCTCGACTTGGTGTAAAAAAAATTAAAAGAACAAATAAAAATAATCCACAAGAAGAATCAAAGTTTTTCATTTTTTTTTTAAATTACAGCCAAAAAAACATCGGAAGGTTATTTTTGCGCCACCCGTATTTGAATATTGAAGTAAACGAGTTAAATTCTATGCAAAAATATTTTTTACATTTAGTATTTAATATTAATCCTTTTAAACTATTAAATTTTTATATCAATTTTAGCAAAAGCTTATACAAAGGAAGACCCTAATTATTTGTTGCTCATAAAACATCATGATAACCAGTGTGCACAGTAAAATGCTTTAAACATATAATTTTTGAAAAAAAATGAATTGCAACAATATACAGACATTCGTACTTATTAATCCATATTGCTACGCATATTAACTTTAAACATTTCATTTCATTTTACTTAGCAAGTAAGGACCTTACAAACATTTCTATAAAAGAACATACTTCAAAACAAAATGTGTATTCGTCCTTGGCAGGAAAATGGAAAAATCAAAATATGATTTTTCAATACACTATACAATTTCAAAGAAAATGGAAGGGAAAAAAATTAAAAATCTATAAAACTGTGATATGGTGTTGGTTGTATTTTGACGCATAACGGAAACCGGAAATATGTGCCATGTTATCAAGTGTATACGTATGAACGTTATTGAAAAGAAATTCAATACCTAGACAAATTTCATGTATTCGAGTAAGTGTGTGTGTGTGTGTGTGTGTATGGAAGGATATATTTAAAATTGGATACGTTGTGTGTAAGTGTGTAAATATCTGTAGCAGACCTAATTTAGCGGTATTCATCTACATTTGTATAAGTGCAAAGTAATAGCGAATGTTTTGAAAAAAGAAAAATCTATTTAGTATTCAAGTCATGTCCATGGACAACGACCAACAAAAATATTTCCAAGGGAAAACAAAAACATAAAAACAGAGAATAGTTAAGAAAATCGAATACACAACTACGAAAAGTAATGTATTTCCGTATTTCCTTTAATGATTACAGGTAATAACAACAGGAAGTAATTTTTATTAATCAAAATTTAAGACTTTAAAAACATTTTAATATAAATTCAGCTTTAAAGAGACTTAATGCAGGAAAAAAACTTCTTTTTCAATGACATATTTCAAGTTCATTGACTACACTTTTTTTCAAAAAAAAAAAAAAAATAATAATGCATTGTCAGTTGTTTTTGTTGGTTGCCTGGTTGGGTAAAATGTGACCAAAATGACACATGACAATTGTGAACGTAACAATGTCGTTGTTGTCATCACCATCTCTTTGTGTCATTCTCACTCTTTCTGACAGTCGGTAAGCTTTTAAAATAACTTTTTTGACAGATTGTCAGCCATTTCAATTTGATGTTGTATCATTGTTAAAAGCAATTATTAGATAAATATCTATGAAATGTAAGTTAGGCCGATATTTTATAAAATATAAAAGCTATTCTACTTGTAAAAATTAAAAGGATTTTTTTTTTCAAAGTTGACAGATAAATGTTAACAAGAAAAATTTATGTACAAAAAGTAAAAAAAAAAATTTTAATTTTGATAAAAAATAGTAAAATTAATAATAATTTCGAGTTAACACACGAAATATACCTGTTCGTTTATTGACTACAATTTACTTTGTTACTAAAGTTGGAAATTTAAAAAATTTTCATTTGTTGTAAAAACAGCAAATATTTAAAGTACACGAGTCCGCTAAAGTTCGAGTAATCACACACAATATGCCAGCACCTTTCCTTACTACTTTTACTACAGTTGAACAATTTCCATACAAAAAGTAAACAACACTTGCAATTGTAGTATATAAACTTAAAGTTTCGAGTTGAAAAAAATTTACTGAAAACTTCTGAATTGAAGTAAAATTGTTAATAATTTCGAGCACTATGCCTGCTTTTTTATCTACTAGAATTTACTATTTTTACTAAAGTTGGAAATTTCAAAACTTTCCAATTGTAGTAAAAATGGAAATAATTTAGAGTACACGAACTCACTACAAACTTTTAGATTAGAGTAAAAATAGTAAGAATTTCGAATAATTACACACAATATGCCAGCACCTTTACTTAATACAGTTGGGCAACTTCAATATAAAAATTATTTATTTTTTTTTATTAATCATATAATAACAAATTATATCCTAATACCCTAACCAAGCACTAGCAACAAAGGCTCGTTGTAGCGAAAACAGACCAGAGCCTCTGGTGGAAATTGAACCCACGACCCCCGCACTGATAAGCTAGCAGGCTACCAACTAGCCTACCGGGGCGCTCAATATAAAAAGTAAACACTCTCCAATTGTAGTAGAAATAGTAAAATTTCTGGATAATAAATACACTGAATAGTTTCCAATTTTCGAGTAAACACACTTAATATGCCTGCTCGTTTATCTATTACAATTTACTATTTTTAGTAAAGTTAAAAATTAGCAAAAATGTAGAGTACACGAATACACTGAATATAAATGTAGTACAAATAGTAAAAATTTCAAGTAAACAGATACCGAAAATACACCTCGACAAGCCGTGAAACGCTATACTTTTCAAGAACGCAGAGTACTTGTGACTATTGCAATGGGCAAATTTCTGTCCAAATTAATCATGAGTGACCAAGCCTATTTTCATTTGAACCGATATGTAAACAAACAAAATTTGCACTTCTGGGGCTCTAAGAATCCACATTTAATTCACAAAGATTCACTACATGCACTCAAAATAACTGCATGGTGCTCCATTTACGTCGGAGGTGCCACCGTGATTTATTTTTCAAGGACGCCGTGATTAACACGACTACTGTGACTAGTGAGCGATACAAAATCATGGTTAACGACTTTTAATTGATGAATTGGGCCTGTAGGACATGTGTTTCCAACAGGACGGCGCAACGCAGACCGGGTCGCGCCACAATGGACATTTGAAGGATGCGTTTCCGTGACGCCTAATGTCTCGCTGCAGATTTTTTTCTTTGGAGTTTTTTGAAGTCACGGATCTATGTGATAACGATAACAAAGAGAATTCTGTCGCAAAGAGAGCCCAAATGATCAACAAGAATGGGAGCGCCCACTTGAACAATATTTATTATTTAAGTCAAGACCCATATGGATCTTTTGTACCAAGGATCATAAAACTTAACCAAATTCTGTGTTATATTCCCAATGAACTTTAATATAGAAGATGGAGAAGAGTTCCTAATATTCTCTGGACATAAGAATTCCTTATTGAAAACTATCCTCCTGTTCCTATGCAATACAACACACTCATACGAAATGTGGATGGTTGTTTCGTCTCCCTCAAGACATAGCCGACATAGAGGCGATTACAATAGATTCATCTTCCACAAATGGTAATGGCATTGGTAGTTTGGCCTCCTTAATCAGGGCTGCTATGGTGGATCAATTCACAACACAGTACGGTTCCGGTCCCAATCAAACGTGAACAAAATAATCTTCAACAATAAATGCAAAAAAATTAAAGCTCCAAAAAACATTAAAAAAAATAAATTATGTCGTCTCATTTTAAAGATAAAGCAAAATAATTTGGGGTGAATTTTTTTGGGTCACCCTCTACAAAAAAATAATGTTTCTTTCTGACTATCATCAGTTAGGAACTTTAAATTTGATATGTATGTTGCTTTTACAGCGTAGACATCCGATAAACCGAAATTTATGATAATTTCTGCGGGAGAGATAAAATGGGGAAATAATTCCACTTTGAAGGTCTGCCCGAACACTGAAAATTAATACATAGGATACTGAAATTTAATATGAAAAGCTGCTTTTTGGAATGTTTTTCAGCGACGTGTTAAAAACGAAGGTTAAAAGTCTAGAAAACATATAATTTAAAAAATGTGTTTATTGTAGCATGTGTGAAATTTTTTGATCAAATCTACTATAAAGTACTAGTTTAACAAGTTCCCGATAGTTTTTTCTTAATAATTTTTATGATTAAATACAAAAAAAAAAGTATAAGAAGCGGTCCTGCATTGCTGAAATGGTTTTCTGAAATTCTCATTCGCATATTGCCTTATTTTAGAAGTTCAAAGCTCATTACTATATACGTGAAATTTTAAAATAATTTCCTATACAAAGTAAAGTTCAATTAAAGAATGCCATTAATGAAATGTCATGAATTTTTTTTTTTATAATTTTTTAGGCAAAAGTCATGCCACTAATAAATAAAGAAATGTTTAACATTCCAAAGTAGAACGAAAAAAGGAATTTCTTTCACCAAAAAAAAAAAGTACAAAATAAAAACATTAAAAAAAAGGCGAAAAAAGAAATAAAACAAAACAACTTCATTTAATACAAAACACAACCGTGAACAATATTGTTAACAAATTAATGTTAAAATAGACAAAAATTTAAATGGTGTCATTTAAATTATGTTAAACAAAATTAAGCGGTAACATTCTGCAGCCATAAATGTTGTTAAAATATTTATAAACAAATTGTTATCCAATTCTCTTTAACTTTAATAAATTTAATATAATCTTAAGATTATATAGATGTTAAATAAAAAAAAAATATGAACACATACTAATATGAATATAGACTAATATACTTTAATAAATAGGATACAAACATATAAATATATAAACATTTGATTTAACTAAAAGCTTAGCAAGCCGGAATTCCCTTTCTTTTCTTATTTTTCGGTTTCTTGATTTTTCGTTTTTCTTTACTTTTGTTGTACGTGATCAAATCAAGTTGAAAGGATAAAACCCCTTAATATGAACTTTTTTTTGTTGTAATTTCTTGTTATTTATGGGAGTATGTGTGTATGGTTTTCTTTTGTTATAATTAGGGCTAGGAAGTTCATGCAATTATGTACATAAAATATGTATTAAAAATTAAAAAAAATATGCATTTAAGATAATAAAAGTATGCATCTTTTCAATATTTTTATTATTGTCAATTTAATTTGTATATTTAAAAAGTGGTTTAAGCGTGGTGGTTTATTTCGTAAGTGGTTTATTAATAAATTTAAAAAAAAATTAAAAGATACACTCACAATATATTTTTCGTTACCGACTGTAGTTTATTTAAAAAGTAATACGTAAAGTTTGTTTCTAAATAAAGAATCAATTGAAATTCATGGAAATATAATTTTTAACTATTTGAATCAGTCATTCAAAAAATAAACTATAAAATTTTACAGACATTCAGTAGGAGTTGATATTTTCTGTAAAATGTAAAATTTTATGTTTTCTGCTTCAAAAAATAGAAATTCATATATTTCCTTTTTATTTTTTTTTTTTTATCAAAATAGTTTGTATATATACAAAATTATTTCAATAAAAATTACAAGAAAATATTCAAATATACTTACACACAAAGCCAATCAAAATATATACATCTGCATGTGTTGTGTTCTGTTTTGTAATTACATACAAATAAAAAAACTTTCAATTTGAAAAACAAACCACAAAAGTAGTTTTTTCTAACTTTTTGTCAGTAAAAATTTGATGGTTATTTTAAACGACTTTCTATTGTTTTTACTACTTTTGTCGATTATTAAGCAAAGATTGAAAATAAACAACAAAAAAATAGGCTGAATATAATAAAAAGTCAGTAGTCCTCTTTTTGATTGTATTTTCGATTAATTTAATATGTATTCCAGATTATTTTTAACGAAATAATATTGTGAGCGTATAAATTGTGCAAAAACTTAGTTTTTTTAGTTAAATATCAAACAAAACGCTTAAAATATGCATTTTTATCAAAATATGCATTTTTAGCAAAATATGCATTTTATCAAAATATGCATTTTTAGCAAAATATGCATTTTTATCAAAATATGCATTTTTATCAAAATATGCATTTTTAGCAAAATATGCATTTATTTTAATTCAAATATATGCGTTTGTAGTAAAATATGCTTTAACAATTCAATGCCATGTTATTGCAAATTTTTTGATTCGCAAAGGTGTTGCTCTCCAGCTGACAAACTTCCTAGCCCTAGTTGTAATACATTCCTTTTTACACCACTTCTTTTCTAAATATTTTTTTTTAATTTTTTGTTATTTTACTTGATTTCTAGAAAAACAAATGTCTAGGCAAAGATATACTAAGACTCATTATAGTTCAAATAGCAATAAAATGTTGAATTTTAGGCTGCAAAGAAAAGCAGATTTAGTAAATTTAAATTAAAATTTGGCACATTTCTGGTCAATATGTAATATATCAAATTTGAGTTTTTTTTAATAACCAACATAAAAATATGCTTCTGAAATTCGTGCATTTATAACCCCATGAGACGAAAAATCAACTAGTACTCTTAAATCTAAAAATGTTGATATAGAGAATAGTGGAACTACAGTTTCATCGAGTTCCATTTACCCGCGGAAACAGAATACCCCATATGACAGCCCTAAAATGTAAATCAATCCAATTTGAAGGCGTTGTGGTGTAATGGTTAGCGCATGTGGTGTAATGGTTACACATAAGGTTGCTGGTTCGATTCCTTGTGACGGCACCATCAATTTAGAAAAAATAATATGTGTGATTTTTCTCTTCCTCATACATATCGCAACGTGCTCCTTCGGTGTTTTGATAGCACTTAACCCCTCCGAAGTAGAATAACAAACCAGGGCTATTGACTAAAAAGCTTCAACAATTTTCTCCAACTCCCTATCAGATGGCGAGCAACAACTGTTCTAAGATTTATCATCTTGCGCAATTACAGTGTTGCCATATTTAAAGTCTCTCATCTTTCACCAACTTTCATCTCTCCTCTATCCTCTTTCCAAAGAAAGCAACACATTACGAGTAATAAGTAGGAAGAATTTCTCTTAAAAAAATCAATCCAGTATGGACATCATGTTCTCTGGATAATTCTTGTAAACACAAGAGGACGCTATCACATTGAAAAGACCAGAACCTTCCACACAACTCTAGATAAGTCTGGACAAAAACAATATGTTTTTGATATTTTCCACAAGAGAACGCTATTCCACATATACAAATGAGCGCCCAAAATACCCGCCGTCAGTTTGAGATAGATCATTAATATGGCAACAACTTGGCAAAAATTACCGATTTATTTAACTCGATTTATTTAACAACCCAGCAAAACTTTGGTAATGGGTGCGATATTCTCATACGTTATCTTGTAATGATAGCTCGATACCTTTTTCATTATTTGCAAGCATAAAGTAATAAGTTACTGATTATTTATTACGTAATATATAATTTATAAATGTAAACTAATAATTGCAATATTTTAAAAAATCTATTTTTAGATACATTACTTTGGGTTTTTTTGTAAGCAAAAGGGTAATGTATGTTTATTTTGACAACACTAGCGCAACAATTCATTTAAGTTTAAAGCAATCAAATACTATATGCGTCGATAGCTCAGTGGGTAGAGTTCTTGGCTGGCAACCAGAGGTCCCTGGTTCAAATCCCATCATGACGTTTAAAATATTTGCAATAATTTTTTTTAATTAAAATTCGTCTTTTTTAAAAATCTATTTTTGGACACATTACTTTTTCCATTCTCGTAACCATATAAGTAACCCCTTACATTATCACCTCCCAAGTAATGGGTATATACATTAATTTGAGGCTCATAGCGTATAAAATTCATCAATGAAGTAAGGTGTAAAGTAATCCATCGGCAATCATAAGCTATTACCTTTTCCCATCTTTATGGCCACATATGGATTTCGAGCCAAGAGAACTGCTCATTTTTTGAGGCCAAAAACGAATCAAGCTAATTTCGGATACCCAGTTCTGAAGTTAAGCGTAGTCTGGATTATAAAGCGAGCGAGGCAAAACTCCCCAGCCACTATTTTCTGAATAGTTTTTCGCCTGTCTTGCAACATATGGCCGAGCGTCTTGCAACATATGGCCGAGCGTTGTCATGATGGAATATTAGGGCTTCATGCCTGCATACCGGGCGTTTTTCGGCCAATGACCGCTTCAAACAGAAGAGGGGACCTCTGTGAACATGCGGCCTGATTTCAGCAGCTCATAATAGATGGGACCCTTCTGGCCCCAAAAAATACAGAGCATTACCTTGGCGCCATGGATACTCGCCTTGGGCGTTGATTTCAAAAACATATTTTTTGAAAAAAAAAACAAATAAAATAAAAAAAAAATTTGAAACTTTGTACTAATATTAAAAATATTTAGTATTTCTTTCGCTGATTTTAGCTAACCGATTTAAAATTTCACTTTACAAAAAGTTTACTAAAATTTTGTTGGGCCTACTAATTTTTTCTACTTATTTCATTGTACTACGCGTCAGCAGACATGTGCTGCTAAGATTAGCAAAAATACCGCTGGGCTCAAATTAGCAAAATTTCTCGTAATAACAGCAAAATTTTCAGTTGACATTACAGACTTTTTTTTGGTGAGTGTATTTTTGGCAAATTCAGATTTACTTTTCAATATATTTTTCTTACGCATTGTGTCGCGTACAGTGTGATAAGTGGACCTGTCCTGCTTAGACCACATGTCCTTCAAGTCCAGATCGTCAACTTTCGGTTTGAAAATTTCAGCCAGCATGTTCTATAGCGGACGCTATTCACCGTAATAGCGTTGACGTCGGCTCCTTCGAACTGAGAGGGTGTAATGGTGCTTCATATATTATGCTTGGACTTTGCGTCCCCCAGAACCGGGAATTTTATGTATTGACGTGGCGGCTGAGAAAAAAATTAGCTTCCTCGCTCATCAATTGTGATCGAAAATTATTTGCATAAATAGTGCGAGTTTTGAGGCCAAATTGACATACGATGTTATTTGCAAAAATGCCAGCACTTTGCAATAGAGTGATACTTATTGTCCCACCATGTACCATTTGAAACAGATTTCTTTTTGTCATAGGTGAAACCAATTAAAAAAATTCTTCTAAAAAAATATTAATATTAACTTTTAATAATGATAAATTTGGTATTTACATTTCTTTTAGGCATTTGACATAATTTGAGTGTAACACCCCAACACTCCATCACCGGCATCAGTTTCCAGACTTAATTTATTATGAAAAATATTTGGACAGTATTACAATAAAAAAACACAACAACAGCTCGCAGGAATACAGGCTAAATTGTATCATGCAGAGAAGAGAGTCATGATACAAAGAAACGCAACTACAAGTGGCCAACATTAAGGATAACCCTCAGTCGTAAGAAGAGACCTAATAAGAAAACAATGCGGCAATTTAATGCTGCATCATGAGCCCGCTAGCATAAACTTAATTTACTAAAGCCTCTCAGTGTATAATAACAACAACAGCAGCTGGAAATGACTGACTGGATTCCCATTGAGACACGTGCGTTTGATGCAAACAACAACATGAGCAAATAATGTTTACCAAAAGGACTGACTTTAAAAATTTGACTTTACGTGGCGATATATTTGAAAAATGAAAACATTTTAAAATTTTAACAATAAAATAACAATTTTCATGACTTACGCAAAAATAAAAAAATAGCAACTTGAAAGCTAAGTGAAGAAGAGGTGGACTAAGGATGAATGAATGGGCTGTAGTATTATTGAAATTGAATGAATTGGCACTATGTCTATGTATGCGTTTGTGTTATCCTTAGCACACTCAGAATATAATGTAGTTAACTGTTTGTAGTTTAATAAAAAAGTTTTCCGTTTCATTTAAAAATAAAGGAAGATACATTTATTTTTCAAAGAAATATCCATATTAACTTTTTTATACATTTATTCGAAATAATTTACTATCATTCAACGATTTATTTCAGTTTCATTTATTTTTTTCATTTGTTTGAAATTTAATAAAAATTTACCCACAAAACGGAAACTTGTGGTTTATTTGTGTCCGTAACAGTTATTACAAATTTAAATTTTGTTTGCTGTCTGTTTCAAAAAAAAATGTTCAAAAAATTTCAATTTGTTTTTTTATTTAAATTGGTTGTATATATACAAAATTTTTCAATACAAATTACAAGAACTTCATAAACACACATACATACACAAATACATCCACACAAAAAGTGTTTATAGCTTCATATGCATACATACATTTTGTATTGTACGAGTATATTAAAAAAACAAAAAATACAAAAACGGAAATAATTTCAAATAAATGAAAAAAACATTTATTTTTTAATGATTGGTAGGTAAAACTTTGACATTTATTTTAACTGATTATATCATTTGTTTCTTACGGATGTGTCAGTTGATTAATCAACATTTAAAAATAAATAACAAATGGCATTTAATTTAAATGAAAATTAAGTTGACCGGTTTTTAAATGAAATATCATTTCTTTTAAATGATATTTTCAGTTATTTTAACTTACAAACTTTTTTAAGTGCATACACATACTGCCAAACAAACAGTGGGTGTTTAAGGTGAAATAATGTGTATCTGTGTGTGTGGGTTAGTTAGTGTATGTGGTTGTATGCTTATGTTTATATATTTGCATGCGGTCTTAACATCTAATCTTAAAAAATGAAATAATTTCTCGATTTGATGTTAAAAGTACACAGAGTATAGTCAACAAGGGTGTCCTTTATGGGTTTTTCTTGTGTGCTTCCTTGCTACTATTCTTTCACAATGAGCTCAAAATTAACTCACGTACTGTTTTGTTATTTTTTTTATTTTTTTTTTTTGCATTTGGGGCAAATAAAAGGTTGTTCTTCCTTCCTTCATATATCTCACATCATCTAGTGAGTTGATTCATGGTTCATTGGTACAAAATCCAGTTTGTATAGCTTTTATTTGATTTATATTCGTAAACTCTTAAAAAATAGCAATAAAATTATAAAACTGTTTTTTGGGAGTAGACATAAAATCTAAAAATAGTACACAAAAATGTTTTCATTAACATTTGTACCAATATTTCTTATATTAAATTTTACAAAGTTTTTTATTGAAAAATAATCGTGTTTTTAATCACTGTAAAACTTCAAATGGTATAAGTCAAGACGAATTTTTTTGTATAACAAAAAACATAAAATTTTTATTACAATCTTTTAAAAAGAAAATTCTGTTATTAGTTAATTATGTAGCGATTTTGAAAAAATTTTAAATTTCATCAATATGATAAAGTTTTGTTTATCATAATTATTTAATGAAATAAAAATAAAAACTTAATGAGAACTACAAACAGCAGTATTTTACAACAGAAATAAATAATTTGCAAGAGTTTTTTTTTATTAAATGTGTTTATGCATTTTTTTTATGAAGTGATGAGGATTTATAAAATATTTGTAATATTTTTTTATGAAACACTAAAGAATTGATGACGAACGATTTATGAAATTATGAATCTTATTTCCTTGAGGGCATGTGAAATTTTTGGTCTAGTGATGCGGATTGCCGGGCAGAACTAAAAATATCTAAACTGAATATTTGAGCCAAATCGGACAAAGTTACCTGCGGCGCACCCGCGATCGAAATTTGGATTTTTCAAACAAATCTGAAAAAATTATTTTCGAAATTTATATTACAATACATAATTTTAAACTAATTTAAACATTCAGAACCTTAATAAAAAAAAATAAAAAAAAATAAAATTAAAACAGTTCACAAATCCCAAAAATGGTTTTCGAGATATTAAAAAAAGATCGTCTTTTTTTAAAAGAAGCAACACTTAGGAAATTCTTCCCACTTATTACTCGTATGTGTTGCTTTCTTTGGAAAGGGGATAGAGGAGAGATGAAAGATAATAAATCTTAGAACAGTTGTTGCTCGCCATCTGATAGGGAGTTGGCGAAAATTGTTGAAGCTTTTTAGTTAATAGCCCTGTTTTTTTATTTTACTTCGGTGGGGTTAAGTGCTATCAAAACACCGCAGGAGGACGTTGCGATATGTATGAGGAAGAGATATATCATACATATTATTTTTTTCTAAATTTATGTTGCCGTCACAAGGAATCGAACCCGCAACAGTCCAGTGTAACAGTCCAACGCGTTAACTAATACACCACCATAACTTAAATCGTGATAAAAATCGAATATTTAAGTATGTATATATCTCCAAAAACATTTTGTTCGATTTTTCATATTCTTGTTCGTTTGAAAAAATGCTCCATTATAACCACGGCAGGGACTTTCATGCTAATGCTTATTTGTAGTCAATAGACCAAAAATAATATTGACAAAATACATCCAAATACATTTCCGAATTAAAGAATTTACAGCAAAATGGCATAGATTTGTTGTTGCATATTTTGATTTTAACGCATATATTCGCTTTTAAGTGCATACTTCTTTTTGCATATTTAATGATTTAAAATTAATATTTTTGCATATTTTGAATTTTATTGCATATTTTTTATATCCTTTAAATTAAAATTATGTTTTTATTAAAAATAAGCTTAAGAAAAAATTTGTAAACCTTGAATTAGCACATACAGTTGGGGACTAAAGTCTACGTACACCCCAGAAAATGTATATGTTTAATAATTAAGACAAAATTAAAAAAAAAAAAAATTAAATGCAAAATTATTTTTAAAGAATTTTTATTAAAATTTAAAAAAACAATAATAACAACAATTCATTTATGACGGTAAAAAAATAAAATAAATACAATTCCAGTAGTGACAAAAATGTTCATACAGCATACATAATGAGACAGAATGGTATATGTTAATTTTAACTAAATTTTATATTTTGTTGGGCCACCACGGCCTTCAATGGACTGCTTGTAAGCGTCTTGGCATTGATTGGATCAAATTGTTGGTGACATCCGGTGTTATTTCTGCCCAGGATTGTTTTAAAGCATTTTTCAAGGAATCTTTGCTGGAAGTCTGCACTTTTCCAACTTTTCTCTTTAAAATCTCCCAAACATGTTCGATTGCATTTAAGTCAGTACTCTGTGGAGGTGCATAAAGCTGCCTTGCTGCATAGAAAAGGTAACCACTCCTTCAAAATTTGTATGTTGGAATATCTATCAAGGTCCAAAGTCCAAACTTTCAACACAATGTGGTAAATTTTGTTCCAATATTATTTTATAATAGTGTTTATCCATAATACCATCTACAAACACTAAACTGCCAAAACCACTATCTGCTATAGCTCCCCAAACCATTTTGCAGCCTAAGTTTTTTGCTTGCATCGCTTCATTCTTTTTACGCCAGACTTTTCCTCCACAATCATTTCCGAACAGGTTGAATTTACTTTCGTCTATGAAAATTACACTTTTCCAAAATTCTTTATATATGTGTTTCTTTGCAAATTCCAGACGAAGCTCCTTGTTTTTTCACTGATGAAAGGTTTTTTTCGGGGCACTCTACTTGCATAACTCGTCGAACAGTTTTCGGATGTACTGTCATATTCAAAGTGTTAGCAATATGTGTCACCAATTCCGGGCCACTAATTCTTGGGTTATTGCCCACGTCTCTTACAATAAGGCTTACATCTTTTCTAGTTAGCTTTTTTGGACGTCCAGATCTTGGTTTACTTTCCACAGAACACGTGTCTTTTTATTTTTTCACAATATATTAAACTGTTGTATGAGGCAAATCAAGAATATCACCAATTCCACGATACGACGTTCCTTTTTTTGTATTCTTTTACTACAAGATTCTTAATTTCAATACTTACTCCCTGTCCATTTTAAACCACGTTTTGTAAGAAATGTTATTACAAACTAAACAAATTAGCTGATGAATGGATCAAAATTGAAAAGCAAACAGCAAAAGGTTCAAAATTACCGTTAGTTTATATATATCATAAAATTCAGTATGTTGACCGACACTGTATGAACACTTTTGTCCCTACTAAATTTGTATTTGTTCTATTTTTTACCATTGTAAATGAATTGTTTTTATAATATTTTTTTCCAATGTTGATAAAAATGTTTAAATTTTTTTTTACATTTAAATTTTTTTAAAATCTTGTCTTAATTAGTACATAAACATATGAGTCATTCCATGTCAGACCGTACGATTTTTGCTAAAAATTGACTTTGACGTCTCCGATGTTTTGGTAAACATTTTAGTACGTATTCTTCCTTAAAATTTTTTTTTTTTTAATGTTATGTGCATTTGAAAATCGTCAAAATCGTGAAAAATCTTCCGACATGACAACTTTTAAACTAATGTTTTGCAAAAACTTCTGGATGGATTTAAAAAACCAATGCCTTATTTTAAAGGTATTTGAACCTCGTTTTTAAAATTAATTTTTTTTAATTTATTTTATTTAATTTTTAAAATTTGTTTTTTTACTTAATTTCTGTTTTCCACCATCTTCGAACAAGTCGAAAAATATGAAAAAAATATTTTCTTAAAGCTCAATATAACCTTAATATTCCCTGTAAATTTCAGAATGGAAGTCGAATGGATTCTATTTTTTTCCGATTTTTTTCCATTGTAGTAGCACGAAAAGTTACATTTTGTATGTGAACATTATATTTTCAAGCGTGTTAACGAAGATGTAAATGTAATGTTAATTAATGTTAATGTTAACTAAAAATGACCTGCAACAGTACTTTTTTAAAGTGAAACATATACGAAAGTTCTAACGCCACATAGAAAAAGCAAAACAAATCATTCTCAAGAACAATATGAATTTGTTAGCTTTTGTTTTTGCATACATACTTGCATTCATTAAAGTTAATTTTTTTTTAAAAAGGCTCACGAGTCATAAATAAGGTATTATAAAAATCGTAAAATTTTTATTGCATGTTTTGGGTGCATATTTCGGGTTCTAATTCATATTTTTTGTGCATATTTTGCATTTTTGAATCGCATTTGTCGATTTTTTAGTGTATACAAGTCGCTGTCTGATAATATTTTAATATTCAAAAATTATTTATTTTAGTTGTTTGAAAAATCTAAAATTTTATTCAGGATGCATCGGGAATTTACTCTGACCGATTTTGGCTCACATTTTCAGCATAGATTTTTTGGACCCATTGTAGCCAAATTATTTCCGGCAATCTTCGGAAATGCTGTTTCCTGAATTAACAAGTCTGCTTATTATTACTTTTTTGGGTATACCACAAATATTTCGACATTATACAAATGAATTAAAATAAAAAAAATACGCCATAGGTCCTCCACATTATAAAAATCAAATTTTTTTAGTAAATTTTGTACTATAATGCTTCTTTTTAATGACATTTGCCGCAGAAATAGAAAGCGTGAGAAAAATAATGGTGATCTCAGACTTATACGGAGAAAATTATTACCCCTGAACTGTTTTCATTCATTCACAATTCATTCATTAAATAAAATTTCAGTTCCCTAGATGTAATCGGCCAATAGATAGAAAAACTGTCTGTCAAACAGACGAATATTGCTTGCAGATAAGATACTTTCTGGGTCCATCTTTGTATCTAACAAATGCAATGGAAGAATAAACCTAATTGTGGGATTTAGGGGGAAGGTGTATCATATATTACCTCTATCCATAAGGCCTCTATTTTTTTTACTTCAAAGTTTACTATTTAGGATTTGCTTTACCGATGTTAAAAAATAAAAACAATTTTCGAAATTTCGTATTTTTTTAAGCAAGTTTTTTTGTGTTTTTTCCATACTTTAAAAATCAATTTATATCTTGAATTCATAAAAGTATACTTTGATTGTATTGTATTTTTTTTTTTGTAATTTCCTTCCCTTACATTTTTTTCCTATAAACTATACCTTGCAAAATGGTTTAAATTTTTATTTTATTTTTTTTTTCATTTCCTTCTATTAAAGCCCATTTAGTTTGTATTTGAGCAGCCCATGGCACATGTCAATTTAATACGAAATGACAATATTGAACCGTAATAACACAAAATAACAAAACACACGCGGTGGCGGCGACCGCAACCTGAAGGGAAAATTGTAAAAGAAGGAAACCCCTAAAAAAAATGAGTAGTTAAGAAAAAAAAAAACTGTTGAACACAATAACAACAACAAAAACACAATTAAAAAAAATATTATTTTTACGTTTTTTCGTTTGCTACAGGAACTACTTTAAATCCTTTTTTTTTTTAATAGAAAGCATAAATGGGGAGTTTTAGGTGAACACTTTCTGCTAGATATAAAGAATTCAAAGAGAAAATATACGTACACACAAATAAGGTCACGTAGTTGTATTACAAAAAAGAATAACCTTAACTACACACACACATACGAAAAATGTTGGTAAGAATTGTTTAAGAAAAAAACAAGAGTTTGTTAACTAAGTATTTTTTTTTTTTGGGAGGTTATACTAGGCCTTTAGGCAGTATTTAGTTAAAAAAAAAATCAACTGCAAAATGCCACTGACAATTTGCCAAAATAAAACAAAAATTATAAGAAATAAAAATAAATGCACATCAAACTTGAGACACTCTCTCTGAGTGTATAAGGATGCCTAAGGATATATGAAAAATTAGGACATGACTATAGAAAAACTAAATGCAATCGCGCATACTTTTTAATGACTGGCATAATCAGTCCGCAGTTGATTTTGTTTTCTTCTGAATTACTTCAAATGAATCTTAAAAAATAATAGGTAAGTGTTTGGCTAAAAACAGAATTTGCTCAAGTATTAAATAGCATTTCATTGAAACTGTGCTTAACCCCTCCTAATGAAATAACGCCCAAACCAAGAAATGAAAAAATTCTTAACGCAATGAAACCAACAAATTAAATTCCTTTGATAACTCCATACACGGGTGTACTTACACTTAAAATATTATGTTGAGACCGCTACAATTATATTTACAAACCATTGAAATTTTGCTTAAAAACAGAATCACTACACTCACCAAAAAAAGTCAGTAATGGCAACTAAAAATTTTGCTCTTATTACGGGAAATTTTTCTAATTTGTGCCCAGCGGTATTTTTTGATAATCTTAGCAACACATGTCTGCTGACGTGTAGTACAATAAAACTAGTACAAAAAAATAGTAGGTGCAACTAAATTTTAGTAAACTTTTTGTAAAGTGGAATTTAAAATCGTTTTGCTAAAATCAGCAAATAAACTTTACTAAAAATTATTTTTTTTTATCGAGCATCAAAATTTTTTATTTTATTTTTTTTTAAATTAATAAAGTAATTAAAGGCATAAACATTTTAAAAACAAACGAATTTTATCATTTTGTTTTAATTTGGTAATTTCTGTTTTGAAAAACATTTTTAGTAAATTTTTTGTTTTTTTACCTTTAAGGTAAAATTTTAATTGTTTTTAGCGCTGATTTTTAGAGCCAAAAAAACTTTTTAGTGCTATTTTAAGTGGATATCCTATTTTTAGATATGAGTTGGCATCTTCATTTCCGATCCCTTTTCTTAATCTATGTAACATTTTAAGGCAATTTAAGTTTGTAGGTGTAAGTTTTAATTAGAAATAACATTTCATTCAATATCCACTTTTTTAAAATTAGTTAATTTTTTTTGCTAATTTTAGCAAATCGGTTTTCAAAAATTTGTAAAATGATTTCTGAAATTAGCAAAATAAATTTGTAAATACTCTGGAATGTCTGTAATTTGCAAAATGTAAATAGCAAAAGCATTTACTAAATTATAATTTTTTTACTAAAATTCAGTACAAAATAGTAAAGTGGGATTGAAAACCGTTTACAAATTTTTTACTAACTTTTTTTCTGAGTGTAAAGTAAAGTGAAAGTAACATAACAATTTTTGCAATCCTTCAATTGCGGATGGCAAAAAAATAAACTCCGTATGCAAAAAATAATAATTTTTAAAATTTTTGAGTAAAAAAATATATGTTTTTTCTCAATACTATACACTCACCAAAAAATGTCTGTAATGGCAACTGAAAATTTTGCTGTTATTACGGGAAATTTTGCTAATTTGAGCACAGCGGTATTTTTTGCTAATCTTAACAACACATATCTGCTGACGTGTACTACAATGAAATTAGTAGAAAAAATTAAGATAAAAATACAGATTGTATCGGCTTTAAAGATATTACTTGTTAAAAGTTGTTGTCTAACATTAAATAAAAATAATAATACGATTTTACTTTTCAAAATCGTTGGTGAATTTCATTTAAATAAATGCAAATAATAAACACAGTTGAAATTTTTTATAGAAACTCTTTATTTATACAAAAACTTCACAACAATTACACAAGAGACATTACTGAAACTACTTTACAGATTAAACAATTTATTCGATTAATTAGCAATGCTGCTTCCTCAGCATTTTATTATCAACTAACTATTATGCCACATTGCCGTCGTATTTATAAAGGGTGGTTAAATTTAAAGGGCCGATGTTGAATCTGATCCACACCTAAACGTTAAGTTTTTTTTTGCATTTCATTTGACATTTCTCAATTTCAGACTAACTCTATTTGAACCACGGAAAGATACACAATCGAGCAACGCGTTTAAGTTATTCAGGCTTATAATGAAAATGGGCGTTCAAATAAAAATGCATATCGTGTACTTCGTGATTTTTTTTGGTCAGCATAATCGACCAAATGTGTCCACAATCGGGAGAATTGTGGGCAAATTACAGCAAACCGGGTCTGTGAAAACATCTGTGCGTGCTCGCCCAGTTCGTTCTGCGGAAAACATTGCTGTTGTTCGCGATAGTGTGTCATGAGGTCGGCCAAGCATTTACCGTGAATGGTGTTCGCTATCGCGAGATGATAACGAACTTATTGTGGCCAGGAATTGAGAATATGACCCTGGACGATGTAAGGTTCTAACAGGACAGGACAGCTAACGAAACAATGGCTGTGTTATCTCACGTGGTGGCGATGTCAATTGGCCGCCAAGATCATGTGATTTGACACCGTTGGACTTCTTTCTTTCGGGTTATTTGAAAGAAAACGTGTACGTCGATATGCCAGCAACAATTCAATAGCTAAAGGATGAGATAATTCGGCACATTAACGGCATAGAACCTCAACTATGTCTCAGCGTCATCGAAAATTTGGACCATCGGATGGAGCTGTGGCCGATATTTTGTTCCATACATAATTGAACCATACCATATTATCATAATAAAAAGAAATGACAATATTTTCCTAAATAATTTGTGTTTTATTCAAAATCAGCATCGGCCCTTTAAATTTAACCACCTTACTACTTTACAGATTAAACAATTTATTCGATTAATCAGCAATGCTGCTTCAGCATTTTTTCTCAACTAACTGATATGCCACATCGCTGGCGTGTTTATATGTGTGGCGAGAATAACTAGAAAGTGGCAGCATTATTCGTAAGATCTTTGAAGTTTGACAGAAACACACTAATGCAACTCTAGTCATGGTGAAGAGTTGTCATTGATGGCAACTGTGAATTACTATTTCTGGCATATGAAAATCACTATTTCTATAAGTAAAGGTAAATTGATGAATAGAATTTCTGCAAAAATATGAAAGAGTAAATATTGTGAAATCCAGACTAGATCCATTAGAAACAGTCTAAAATAACAATCATTATTATCTAATGCAAGGAGCCGGTGAAACTGGAATCGATTTATGAAAAGTTTAGTTTGGTAGCTGAAACTTTAAAAATGTGCCAAGATATTACTTAATTAGTGTTAATTGCTTTTCAATGATAAATGTATTAATTTTGTTTCCAAACATTTAGTAGCTTTTAAAATTCAATTAAAACTAAACGCCAACCGAAAAAAAAAGCACAAACTAATATTTATTTATGCTAAAACATTTCAAGATGTTAATACTAGATGCCACCACCTAACTACGTAATATTGCAACTGTGAGACAGACGTACACGACGATTATTTTGCCTTGCGGCTTAAAACTTGTTTGCAATAATTCACTGCCAAACTACTTTGATATTTTTGCACACAATGCAAATGTGTTAAATGCATTTATTTACGTAAGTATGTAAGTACGTTAGTTGTACGAATGTTGCATGTTCAGTCTTTTAACAAACTTGTAATCCTTGGTTACTGTTACTATGACTACTGCTGCAGCAACAGTGGCAGCAGCTAACATGAGGTGTTTCTTGACCAACAACTTGGTGGTTATGTGTCTTAGAATATTGTTACTTATGTAGGTCTGTGAGTTTTTCAAGATACATATGTAAACGATTTATTAATCAAATGATGGCATCATATGTATGAATGTATGCATGTATTACAAACTTGCCATCAACCAACTTGTAACTTGTATTCCTTGTTCCACTACCAATTTTTAATGTGTCTTTGCGAATATGTCTCTCATTTGGTGGTCATTATGTTGTTTTCAGCTGACTTGATTTTATATCATTTAATAGCTTAAATTTTGTTATCAATTAATTGTTGTGTCAAGGAAATTTGCTTTTACCTCAAATCTTTAATTTAGAGTAATGATGATGTACATACATGCAACAATAACTATTGGTCAGCAATTGTAATAAAAAAAAATTGTTCGTGTACGATAAAACTTTTACATTAAAGGTTCCATTTTAATTCTAGCACTATTTTAAAGTTTGTCCAATTAAGGTCAAACTTGGAGGAAGAATTCATCTATACGTATTAACATACTTGATAAACGGGAAACAGCTTTTTAATTTTTAATAAAAATGGGCAGAGTAGGTGGGTAAGATTTGGCAAAATTTTCCAAGTTTTGGGTGTTTTTCACTTATATTTTTGGAAATCCATATGCTTCATTACCAGTAAATATCGGAATATACAAAGAATTTAATAAATTTGTGTGCAAAACAGGTCATTGAAGGGGCAGTTTCCTCTATAAAGCCCCATTTAACCAACGTTTTTATCAAAAAATTATAATAGCATATGTTCAGTGAATTAACCCATACCTCAGAGAACACTTAACATATGTATATGGGGGATTTCATCTCAAGTATTCGAATCTTTAAAACCGATGTTTAAGGATGGGGGTGAATTTTGCACAAAGTTAAGTCCTATTGGTTAGCGGGATCGGTCAAGGTCTCTCCGAGTTGGAAGTTGTTAAATATTGACATTTTCCTCAAATAACCCTGTGGATACATAACATATAACTAATTACCTATTGTAGTTAGAAAATTTTGTCCAAAATGTTTTCGATAGCTTTTTCTTCAATCTTTTTTTAAAATAAAATATAAATAAATGTTAAACGTTTTTTTTTACTTTTTGCAAAGTCAAAAATGTTTTTGACTTTTTTCCAAAAATGGTTCCTTTTTATATTTTTTAACAAAGCTTAGCTCTTTTCCTTTACGAGCTTTGTGGTCGCTTAGTGGCATGCGACTTGTTTATTTATCAAAATAAACTTTAAGTAACTCGAAAAAAATATGACCCCCTCTGGAATAAAAAAAAAATGTTTTTCTATCTTTCGTTTCCTGAGGATCTCAAAAATTCATTTTGTTTCATGATCCATGAAATGTGGTTCCCTCTAGATCCATTTATCCAAAAGTTTTTAAAAAAGTTTCCAAAAGTTTTTTAAATTAAAAATCGATAATATACATAAATGAAGGGAATCGCAAACAATTTAGATAAAATAGCATCAAAAAAAAAGTTTTCGATCAGATTTCACCAATCCATAAAAGAATTTATTAAACAAAATTAGAAAGTGCTGGCATTTTTGTCATTCGTGAAGTGGGTACGTGAGAAATTTAAAGTGAATAACAAGGAATTGCTATACGCTTAAGCCATACAATTTTGGAACTCATCAATGAAGTGGATGATTTCCTATCAAAATTGATCATGAGCGACCAGGCTCATTTTTATATCAGTGGCCACGTCAATATGAAAAATTCCCGGTTCTGGGAGACTGAAAATCCACCCGTTACACGTAGAGAAAAAACATGGTTGGAACAATCATATTCGAAGAGCATCATATATTTTTGGGTTTATGCTTGTGACAACCATAGTCGTACCATAATATGGTTACCATAATATGATCCCTACAGTTATATTATGATTCAAAAGTTACCATATTATGATTCTAAATAAACATATTATGATCTTGAATTTATTATAATATGATCGCATGTAATCATAGTATGCTCAAAATGTTATCATATTATGGTCCCCACAACTTTATTATGATTCCTTTATTATCATTATATGATCCCTACAATAATATATACATGATCCTTCTAATTATATTATGATTATTAATATACAATATCATATTACGGCATATTAATAATTAATAAATTTATAATCAATATAAAATCCCAGCATTAAACAATATATGATTATTATTTAAGACATAAACAAACTGACTTAACTGATAAAATTTTGGGTTTTATGAAAACAAGACAATATTATGACTTTAAATGTCAGTCACATTTTATTTGATGTATAATTATTTATTGATTGTTGCCAGCATTTTGTGGTTGCATAATTATCATATTTTTGTTATAGTCAGAGTTTTTGTTACCACAGTATGGTTACAGCCAATCATGTTATGAAATAGAATGTGTCAATCATAAAATAGTAAAATATTTACTATAACAATGATGGTAGCGACCATGTTGATGATTAGAAAACCAATAACATGGTTGTGACAACCATACCTGATTGCAGCAAGCACAATATATAAGCAGTGATCATATTGCAACCATGTTTTTTCTCTGCGTGTATTCATGAAGCACCATTACACCACTCAAAGTCAACGCATCATATATTTTTGAGATCATGATTGTGGCAATCATAGACATACTATAGGGTGTCTCAGTAGCAGTGTACTTTTTAAATTTATTGTTACTTTTTTTGCGCAAGTATCAACTCTGAAATTTGGCAGCTGTCACATATGTTTACTCCGCC
Organism: Eustalomyia histrio; assembly: GCA_949748255.1. NCBI lineage: Eukaryota > Metazoa > Arthropoda > Insecta > Diptera > Anthomyiidae > Eustalomyia > Eustalomyia histrio. The sequence continues at coordinate 20,003,607 of OX456524.1, forward strand.
GGCAATTCGTTCAATGGAGCAAAGTTAATGCCAATTTTTTAAAAAGTCATCTGTTCAGTGAAGCGTATTTCCATCTGAAGGGCTTCGTGAATAAACAATATTGTCGAACTTCACATTCTAAATACTAGATTTTAAGAAATTTTTCTGAACTGTCTATTAGAAAAAAAAATTATGTATTTAAAAAAAAAAACTCAGATTCTAAAAACTTTTTAGATTCTGAGGACTTTTCATCATGAAAAATAATTAGTTTTTATTTATTTATTTATTTATTTATTTAAGTCTATGGATACAATATTATCCTTACAGACTAGCATCTTAAAACTATTACATAAATTAAAGTAAATTATTTAAGAGAGATTTAAAATTCGAAGAAGGAAGACTTATACCTAATTGATTACAATAATTATTAAATAACCTCATAGATTTGGTAAGAGGTTCATTTAAAGAATATTCAGTTCTATGCAAATCAATACAAAAGAACTTATCATTAGTTCTAAAAACTCTTGGAGGTACATAAATAGAAATTAATTTTAATAATTCAGGAGAATCTATTTCCCCACAAATAATGCTGTGTAAGAAAAGTAAAGAAAAAATATTTCTTCGAGCTTCTAAAGTTTTCAAAAAAATGTATTTACATTTATCTTCATAAGTTGGACGAGAAAATGTAGGAATGTTAGAAAAATTACTAGTATATGAGACATTTAAAAAAGGAAGAGCGAACTTAATAAATTTCTTTTGTATTCTCTCAACGCGACTAATATGAATATTAGCATTGGGGCTCCAGATAAAGGAGGCATATTCCAATCTTGATCTAACAAAGGAGGAAAATAAAACTTTTTTAGTGAAATGGTCGAAATGTTTGCCGGAATTCCGACGTATGAAAGCAGATAGAGAATAAGCCTTAGGTATAATAAAATTCAAATGATTACAAAAAGAAAGTTTAGGATCGAAAACCACTCCTAAATCCAACATTTCATCTACTGAGGATAAAACATTGGTTTTCATTCTGTACTCAGAAAATAAAATGTGACGACATCTATGGAAAGTCATACAGAAACATTTACCGATATTGAAAGGTAAACCACTACGTTCCGTCCACAAAATTACCCTATCTAAGTCATCCTGAAGATCAGAAATGTCTTTTTGGGTATAAATAGGCTTAAAAATCTTAAGATCGTCAGCATACATTAAGAACTGTGAGTTCTTAAAGCAATGAAAGATGTCAAACAAAATAAACAGCCATGGACCCAAGATACTACCCTGTAGAATACCTGAAGAAGGAGTAAAAGAAGTAGAGCAGACTCCATCAACAGAGACAACTGCATGTCTGCCAATTAAGTAAAAACGAAACCAACTAAGCACATTGGAATGAAACCCAATCTTAGAAAGTTTAAGTAATAGAAGATCATGAGGCACACGGTCAAATGCCTTTGCAAAATCAGTATAAATTGCATCAATTTGAATACCTTTTTCAAAGCAAGATATACAATAATTAGTAAAAGTTTCCAAATTAGTAGTAGTAGACCTACCAGCCATAAATCCATGCTGGTATACAGTAATATGACGTTTTAAAGAGAAAAAAAGTTTATCATAGACAATATGTTCAAAAATTTTAGCAACGTTTGTCAATTTAGAAATCGGTCTATAGTTAGTAATATTACTTTTGTCACCAGATTTATGAATAGGAAAAATAGTTGTATATTTCCATTTCTGAATAAAATAACCACCACTTAAAGATTTATTAAATATAATTCTCAGTGGTAAAATAAAAGCAAAAAAACATTTTTTTAACAGAAAAGCGGATAGACCATCATTATCACATTTAAATGAATTGGATAGTTTACCAATACCTGTTGCAATATCTTCATCAGAAATTTCCATAGGCCCAAAATCAAGCACAGTACAAATATTATTTAAATCAAACCCATCTAGGGGGAAAGAGTTGTCATTAAAATTTGATTGAAAATAAATAGATTAAAAGACATCTTTAAAGGAATAGTGGAATTAGTTTTCTTAGATTTTATAAAACTCCAGAAGCACTTAGGGTTATACTTAATTGAGTTATTAAAACTCAAAAGATACTGATTGTATAAATATTTATAAAGAAAATTAAATTCGCGTTCATACTGTAAAAATTTTTGCTTATCACAGTCATTATTAGTGGCTTTAAATTTATTATGATACTTATTTTTAAGATTTTTCAATTTCTTCAATCCCTTAGTGTACCAGGGAAGTTTATACACTTTAGGATTACCTAAAGGTACATTATCTTTAATAACTCTTAAAACATTAGATAAAAAAACTTCATAACAAATTGATATAATATCATTATTTAATAAATCGTACCAATTTAAATTATAAAGAAAGGTATTTAAGGCATAAAAGTTACACGCATAATAGTTATAACGAGCATTATCAATTACATTAAGAAAGGCATATTCATAAAATTCGATCTGAATTTCCAAAGCACAATGATGAGAAGTAGAAGGTGAAATTGGAAAATCAGATACACTTAACTTTAAATCAGAACTTATAAATACCAGATCAAGAATATTATGAAAATTATTAAATACAGTATTAATTTGCATAAGATCAAGACTAAAAGCTGCATCTAATATACTTATTTCATAACATTTATTAACGTTATGAGGAAGAAACATACCGGAGTTAGGTACTATGGACCAAACGATATCAGATAAATTGAAATCACCTAATACACATAATCTATCACCATCACGGATGAAATCGGAAAGATGAGCAATATTATAAGCATGAGCAGCATACAGGCTTTCAGATTTATCAGGCGGAATGTAGGAAGTATAAATATATAAATCATAATTAACAGCTTTTACAGAGATACATAATTGATCCAATAAAGAATCCATATTAGGCAGATGAACAAGTTTCGAGATGAGAGATTTATAAACCGCTATAAGAACTCCACCACCCCTATTATGACCAGTTTTAAACGCATCTCTATCACTTCGATAGACAACATACAAATTAGGATTAAAGAACTCCTCACTATGGAAATCTGAATTCAGCCAGGTTTCCGTGATCACAAAAATATCATATTCACATTGTGAAGTAAAAGAAGTAAATATTGACGACTTAGTCCTCATGCCGGAGACATTTTGGTAATAAATTTTTAAGGAATTGATGCATGACGTTACTCTTGATGTTGAACTAACGGCGCTTTCGGAAAAAAATTAAAAGGACGGACTCTTACAGCAGAAGTCCACAGTTCAGGCTTAAAAAGCTTATCATACAAATCAGCAGAAATTCCAAGTTTAAAATTAACAAATTTTAACTCAGCCAACGAAGCATCTTTTTTCTCAAGTTTATAACAAGCCATGCGTGATTTATCAGCATTGAGATGTTTAGCAACGTACGATAATATATTTTCTTCAGTAACTGTTGGCTTAAAAGACGATAAATGTGGGTCCATTTTAAGAATCACATCCAATTCAAAATTATCACTACCACCAATAATGAAATTATGTTTTTTAGGCTTTTTCTTTCTATTTGTAACATTAATCCAATTTGATGAACTATTAGCATCAATTACGTTATTCGGATTTAAAACCTCAAAATTAGCATTACTGATTGAATGGTTAACAGACCCAGCTGAATTAACAGAGTTAACAGATGCATTGACGACAGTTGTGGCTTTATTAGCATTATTAGCAGCATAACGATTAACAATGTTTACATTGTTATTGCTATCATTAGCATCAAAAGAAAATGTTGAATTTGTTTGTGAAGCAGCAGCAATAGGCAAACCAGAGCTTAAACTGGTTTTGAGCGCAGGCAAACTATGATGTTTTTTGTTATTGGAAATTGTAATGTTATTATCTTTATTATTATTCAAAAATTGAGTGAATAAGTTTTTTAATTGCTCAATTTCAAAAGACATTAAACTAATTTTTTTTATCAAATCGCGAGATGACAACAAACAGTTATCACAATTAAAAACAATATTGTCATAATTTAAAAGAGCATTAATAGCATCTTCACTTTCAACTTTGGCACAGATTTTATGAAATTTACATTGACAAATCTCACATGCAATTTCACAGTTAACTTGAATGTTTTTAAAACATTTTGTACAAATATTTTTTTCCGTTGACATAGTTAGCGACTTGTCTCAATAAAGGCACGATTGACAATGACAGTTTTTAACGACATATTTAAGATTTTGTTAAGAAAAAGTCCTTAGTATCTAAGAATATTTCTACTAAAAAAGTTCTTAGAATTTAAGTATTTTTTAGAATCTAAGATTTTTTAGAATCTGAGTTTTTTTTTTTTAAATACACTCGTATGAATTTTTATCTAAGAAACAGTTTGCAAAAACTAAGAATCTAAAAATGTTTCTATCAAAAAAAATTTCTAAAAATCTAGCATTTTGTATAAGAAACCTTTTCGTACAAAACAACTCTTTGGTTATACAGACTTTTACTTACAACAAATTTATGCTTTTCCACAAGAAAGTCGTTATTTCTCACGAAATGAAGCAGTTTAAAAAAATATTTTTGTTTTTATTAAAAAGAATACAAAATTTAAAATCTTTACACAGAATCTTTTTGACATTGTGGCTTTTTTTAAAATAAAACGCCCCCGGTAAAAATGGTCATATCATTTTTACATGTTTTATTTGATTTATAATTATTTATTGATTGTTGCCAGCATTTTATAGTTCTATAATTATCATATTTTTTATAGTCAGAATTTTTGTTACCACAGTATTGTTACAGCCAATCATGTTATAAAATAGAAAGTGGAAATCATGAAATAAATAAAATATTTACTATAATAATAATGGTAGAGCTACCATATTGATGGTTAGAACCTATTTATAAACCAATAACTTGATTGTGATAACCATACCCGAATGTGGCGAGCATAATATAGTAGCAGTGATTAAATCCAAGTCTTTTCTCTGCGTGCGTATAGTGTGCAGTTTAGTTGGAAATGATGATTAGACCTCATTTTTTCGAAGCAGTATACGGTAACGCTATTTGACTTTCTGGGACTTCTTCCTCTGGGTATATTCGAATTCGTTGAGTTAGAAAAATTACCCGCCCCTTGAATGAGTTTACTGCGCACAGTTATGCATAATGCAATCAAAAGAGTTCAAATTTGCATCAATGCCGACAGCGCCCATTTGTTGGACATTATTTTCCACAATAAATTAAAACAAAATTTATGAGAACGAATAAACATAAAAAGTTTAACCCCAAATGAGTTTTCACTTAAAACAAAATTTATAGCGACATAGAACCAAATGATGGTTTTTGCCCTGTATAAGTGAGTAATTACCAAAATAAGGTCAAATTTGACTTCGATCGATCAAACTTTTAAGAACAATCTTAGAATAAAGCGATAAAATGACGATAGATTTATCACTATTTTGTTAGTTCTTTCATAAAGTTCGTTACACAAACCGGTTTTTTTTTATATGTAGACATATAAGTACTTTTATTATTATAATTAAGTATTAATTATATGCCCTCATAAAGAAAAAACATGAGTACCAGAACACACGCTTAAACTTGGTATACAATTTTTGTATTGCTTGAAATGACTGTAGCGGAAAATATATTTGCTACCGCTATGCCCTCTAAAATTCGGTTTGGATTTTGAGTGAACCATTATTTTGTGGATATAAAATCAAAAAGAAAAAAAATGATGAATTTTACTTATTTTTGCCAGACAGTTTAACAGACAACCTGACCGAAATTTTATATTCATCTATGTGAATGTGTGTGTAAATTTATATATGTATGAGAATTTTTGTGTGAATATAAACACAACATTAATACCCCGTCTAAATGTTGGCAATTACAGTTGCATTCAAAGATGAATGTTAATATTCAACATGCGTGTGGTCTGGTCTCATTGTAAATTTTCGTAGATTTGTACATATTTTTTTTTGCATTTCTATATGTATAAATGTTAACTTTATGTACCGGTGTTCAAAAAGAGGTGGCAGTGACAGTGAAAAAAATATATATATTTTTCTGTGCAAAATGCATTTACAACCGTAGTTTAAATATTTATAAAACTGAATACTTGTTAACTGTGGTATACGTATACAGACAGACATATGTTACCAAAATGCTTTTGGTAACTTTTAATACTTGGCCCCAACAAGTGATGACCTTGAATGGCTGTAGAGCAACAAAAAAAAAAAAAAAAGATTCTTGAATTTGAAAAATAAAACAAACTCATACATATCTCTACTATATCTGTATCTACATACTTATGCAGAGTTTGTTTGATATTCTTTCAAAGTTTTTGTATATATTTTTTTTTCTTTTCACCCAACATGTGATGTGCTTTGCATATATTTTCTCATACACATATACTTTGAAATATATATGTGCATACATTCATATATGTATGTATGTATAGCATACATATATACTATATATACATATAAACATTTTCATATTATGCAAATTGAAAAATGTCTGGTGCACTAGTTTTTATACAACATCTAAAGCGTACAATGACCTGGTTATTTTGTTTATTAAAAATTTATAATATGAAAACAGTAACAGCAGCAACAACAACAACAACAACAAACAAATTGACAACAAATTAAGTATTAGGTTTTCATTACATAATAAATTTGTTATAATAATAATAATTTTAGGCAAATTAACGCTTTTGAAAATAATAAAAAATTAACACAAAAAAATTATGCATCTTCTAAACTTTATAAAAGAAAACATTTCAAAATTTCTTCTTTTGAACAGCTTCCTTATAGATTTGTTATTTGATAATTTTTTTTCTATGGCTCCTGCTTATATAAACTAATTCACAACAGCATCCAACTTCATTCATGGCTTTCCTTTGCCTCCTTCATGCTTTAACAAAATTTCGTTTACCATGATAATGCCCGGCAGCACTTGCATTGTCGATATCTGTTCAGATCAACCAAAAAATTTTGGATATGTTTATAAAAAAACAAAAATACAACAAAAATACTCTATAAGCACACGAACGCCACTATAAATCTTTAAATCTTTTTTTTAAACTCTTAAAGTCTCTGTGATACTTTGCTAACTTGTGCTTTGTTAGTAAATGTTCTTGAGCATGGGTTGATCATTGTTTGGTCCTTATCAGTTGGTCATTGGTGAAGGCTTTTTCAACTAAAAGAATAACAACAATAACAACTTGAGTTTTCAATTCTACATAAAAGGTCTTTTACTTCCGTTCGTATGAAATAAATTGCAATATTTTTTTTTCATATACACTGAGAAAACATTGCAATCCAAAGGCTGAACTATTGTGTTTTACTTGTGTATCTTTAACCACCTCTCATCTTCTCCGTTATCCCAAAGAAAGCAACACATTAATTAGTGGGAAGCATTTTTTGTGCGTTTTTCTTCTTACGAGGACATTATCTAGGTCAAGGACAATTTTCGTCCATTTTTCAGTCTTTTTCTTATAAGCAAACTTTGGAATTAAAACTAAATAACATTCATTCGATTTTAGCAGCTCAATATCATAGCTAAGGGGTTTAAAATAATATAAAACTTCGTTTCATTTGAAATATTTTTAGCAATTTGAGTGTACAAGGATCTTAAAGCATATTTTGAAAGGAACGCCCCCATTATAAGAATGTGAAATATCTGTATGCAATCTTCATGCAGAGAAAAAATTAGGTTACAATATGATCACTGCTACTATATTATGCTTGCTGCATTCGAGTATGGTTCTCACAATCAAGTTATTGGTTTATAAAGAGGTTCTAATCATCTATATGGTAGCGCTACCATCATCGTTATAGTAAATATTTTATTATTTCATGATTTTGAATTTCTATTTTATAACATGATTTGCTGTAACAATACTGTAGAACCAAAATTCTGATTATAAAACAATAGATACTTATGGAACTTTAAAATGCTGACAACAATCAACAAATAATTTTAAATCAAATAAAATATGACTTTGGCATTTACAGTTATTTTCATTAAAAGAATTGTATTAGTTACCCATGTAAAAATGATAATACAGGTTGGTTGAAAAGTTCCTGCGCTCGAAATGAAAGAATACTGTTTTTGTTACGAAATATATTTTTTTATTCAATATAATCTCCTAGAAGCTCAATACACTTGTTCCAATGATCTTCCAATAATATTATCCCATCCTTATAATGGTTTTCCGGAAGCTCTGCAAAATAACCGTCTACGGCTGCTATGGCCTCTTCATTCGACGAAAAATGCTTTCCACGAAGGAATTGTTTAAGATTTCTGAAGAGATAGTAGTCACTGGGAGCCAAATCTGGTGAATACGGTGGATGTTCGAGCAATTCGTACTTAAATTCTTTGAATTTAGCTATCGTCAAAACACTTTTGTGAGCAGGTGCATTGTCTTGATGAAAAATGATTTTTTTAAACCAGGTCTTTTCTCACGAATTTTTTCATCCAGCTGATCCAAAAGGCTGCAATAATATTCAGAGTTGATTGTTTTACCTTTCTGAAGATAATCAATCAACAAAATTCCTTTTGCATCCCAAAAAACTTATGCCATAACCTTCTTTGCTGATCGTTGTGACTTCACCTTTTTTAGAGCTGAACAACCAGCTTCAGTCCACTGTAAACGTTCTTGTTTCAATTTAGGATCATGGTGGTAGATCCAAGTCTCATCCATAGTTATAAAACGACGCAAGCGGTCGGTTTTATTCGGCTTAAACCGCTCCAAATTACGCTGAGAAATTTGTTTTTGATCTAGTTTTTGTGGAATTGTTAATGTGTGCGGCACTAACTTTCCAAACAGTTTTTTCATACGTAATTCTTTATGTAAAAATGGAGTACTCGTTCGTCTGAGATGGCTATGGCAGTAGCAATTTCACGCTTTGTCAAACTTGGATCTTCACTAACCATATTATGATTATGTACCTGCTCAATGATTTCTGCTGTGGTTGCACTTTTTGGTCGTCCTTCGCGTGGATCGTCTTCAAGGCTGGTACGACCACGTTTAAATTCACCAGCCCAAAATTCAACGGTGCGTTTTGAAGGCGAGGACTCCTTATACACTTCTAACAATTGTTCATAAATTTCCTTTGCTTTTAAACTCTTCAAAACAAAGAATCTAATGACTGCACGATATTCAATTTTTTCCATATTTAAAAAAATCAATGACACTTCAACTTCAAATGGCTTGTAAACAAAGAAAGAATTGACAGAAAGACTTGCAACTTTGCATGTGTTCTCAGCACAGTTATACCAACTTGAGAAAAAAAGTTTGGAGCTAGCAGTGCCATCTCTTGGTGAGCACAGGAACTTTTCAACCAACCTGAATATGATCATTTCCCCTTGGTGGGGGTTTATTTACGAAAATGCCTTACATTATGATTTATAGTAATCAATTCATTGTCAAAAAATTTCTATATAACGATTTTATATTTTTTAATTCTTTTCAATAAAAGCAATAATCATTTTTTTTTTATTTTTTAATATGTATTCATTCATTTCTTGTAAAATAACTACTATCTTGTGAAAAAGGACTTAAAATATTAATTAAATAGTTTTTTTTTTATAAGAAAAAGTATGTTTTGTACGAAAAAGGTTTCTTATACAAAATACTAGATTTATAGAAATTTTGCTGATAGAAACATTTTTAGATTTTATTGACTTTCATAGATAAAAATTGATATATTCTCCAAAACAACTTAGTTTCAAAAAATTCCTAGAAAAATTCATTCAAATAACTTTTCCTAGTAAATATACTTAAATTCTAAGGTCTTTTTCTAAGAAAAAAAAATCTGAGGTTATAAGAATTATCTAAAACAAATTTTAAAAATATTTCTGCAATATTTTTTATTACAAAAGTTCCATAGAATCAAATAATTTTTCTTTAAAAAATCATTTCTTAATGATATATTATTAAATTTAAAGAACTTTTTCATAGTTTCGAATCATAATATAACCATGTTATGGTTAAATATTATATATATTACTATATTAAAGCACGACTATGGCTGACACAATCATAATTCAAAATACATATGAAGACTCTTCAAATATGATTGAGACAACCATATTTTTTCTCTGCGTGTTTCAATGAAATTTAGACACATACCCAGAGAAAACACTTTGGTTGTGACAACCAAATTTTTTTGCCAACCGAATGGTTTGGTTGGAGCCACCAATATATTTTTTGTGGTAACAGAAATTCAGTTAGTATAACAGAAATTCGGTTAATACAACAGAATATCGGTTAAAAACCAAATATTTCAATTATATCAGGCAAATATTTGGTTGTGGCGACTAAAATATTCAGTTGGCAAGAAATTCGGTTGTCACGATGAATCTGTTTTCTCTGTGTACATTCCAGATCGTTTTAAAATTTTTCGGAGTAACTTTTAGAGAAATAATATTCACATTGTGAAAAACATGATTGGTGATGCGAAATGATCATAGTGTGATCATAATGATCATAACTATGATTTTTACTGATCATATTATGTTCACTCAGAACGTTTTTAGTATCCCTTACGATCATATTATGATGCTAATTTGATTGCGTGCAGACAAACAAATACCAGTATACCATTTTTGGGTTATTAAAAATTTGTTTAAAAATTCCTGGCAAACAAAATTAGTTGTATACAGCGTTAATGCAGCATACTTGAGTTTGTTAGATTCCGCACAAACAATTTTTATTGTCAAATAAGTCACCACAGAATCCATTTGATAAATTCACTAAAATCTTTCTCTGACTGTAAAACCTTCACAAACGAATATGTTGAAAAGAAAAAAAAAAACTAAATTTGGAAGCCCTTTTTTGTACTGAGATGTAGCATCACTTTTGGTTATCATATCGCAAGTTTTTTTTTGTAAACAAAAAACCTCAGCAACAATTGCAAGCCAAGCCCCACCAAAGAGAACCAACCAGGTAACCATGTTGCGATTACATTCAAAGTGCCACTGAAACAAATCAGAACTACTGAAGCCTACTGGCTGATGATACACACACAAACATATAAACCAGCTGAAGAAGAAAAAGAAGTTTAGCCACAGCTACAGACACGGTCAACGTATAGATGCTTATCTGTATGTAGACAGCCACTGCCGTTGGGCTACATAACAGACTAAGCAACGCCATTGCCATCCCTAGGGATCGTTTTTGCTCCTCTTTTTTTTTGTGAAACACAAAAAAAATTATTATTTTAAAATTTGTTTGCAGCAAAAAAAAAAAAAGCTTTTGTTTTAAAAAACAGAAAAAGAAAAAAATCTTGGCAAAGACACAACAACTTTAAGTTTTGGATAATATTTTGTTGTTGTTATTTTTTTTGTTTAAGGTTGCAAGCATGGCTAGTATGTTTGCAATAAAACGGTAGGCAATCGTCAGATGCAGAGGCACACAGCGCCCAGCGCAAGATCATTTAAATATTTTAAAACAGAAGAAGACATAGCAACATAGATTTCTGGCTGGTCGGTGATGGGATGGTTGGTTAGGCTCGCCGGTTTGGTTGAGTGGAGTTTATGGAGACAACAAACAACCAACACAACATGTATGTATCGTTACAATAATGCCGCAAGCAATATTTGAATGAAGTGCATCATTGAATTTTGCTTTTGTTGTTGTTGTTTTTGTGAATATTTTCTATAGAGAGCAATGATGATGATGACGATATTGTTGTTCATGAAATATTATTTGCTTAAGGTTAGTTGAAAACTCATGTTAAAGCATTGGTTACGTTGTCACTTGTATTTAAAACATACATAACCATACAACCTCCACCTTCAACATCACCTGAACCTTAACTCCACTCAATTCCTCTTCTTCTATTTCTACCACTACCACCTCCTCATTCTCAACAGGGTTTTGCACAATGTTGACTTGTCAGCCATAAATAATATAGGATTTGTACTGGCCGTCCACCCGATCGAATTGTAATTCATTACTGCTGCAAGAAAACAACATTTCTTTGCATTGCATTGCATCGCATCATTGCTGCCACTCCATTCTCATTGCCATAAGTACAAACATACAACCTTAAGCCATCAGTAAAATCAACATAAATAACATTCTCATCATTACTATCGTCATCATTGGCATCACCGTCATCAGCATCATTGTACACATCATTATTGGCCAACAATTGCAGGAGCAATATTAACATTTTCATACTCATAGCAAGCATAGTTGATTGTGTATGAATGAATTTGTAAAAGAAATGAATGAAATGAATTTTTATATTGTGGTGTTGGGTTAAATAGAAATAAATACAACAATAACAAATAATACAAAATAATAATGTGATAATAAAAAAAACTTCCTGGTTAAGGGATGACTGGAGTCGGGATCATTGTAATTTTCCTTAGTTTCTTCTTAAACTCAAATGAAGACTATAACCTCAAACAATAATTTACAAAAATAATATGTATTGTTTACGCTCTTAGCACTTAACCCCAACGAAGTTAAATAACATAACAGGGCTATGAACTAAAAAGCTTTAACAATTTCACCAACTCTCCATCAGAACGCAGGCAACAACTGTTCTAAGAATTATCATGTCGCACAATTACAATGTTGCCATATTTAAAGCGCTCCATCTATTGCCGTCTTACATCTCTCCTTTATCACCTTCCCAAAGAAAGCATTAATTAATTGAAAGCATTTCCTGAGTGTTTCTATCCTTTTTTTCTTAACAGCTTTTAAAGTTGACAGAGATTGATCCTTCATGTAATTTCAAGAATCTTCTAAAAAGAAAAGTACCCCAACTTAAGTATTCTGATTTCGATAAAATTTTGATATCTGATGAAAAAAAATAAATCTGAGAACAACCTGTTTCAATTTTTCGGCCACCTAGGAGATCTAAACCAAGAAAACAGATTCGTGCTGACAACCGAATTTGTTGCCAATCGAACGGTTCAGTTGCAGCAAACGAATTTTTCGGCTGTGACTTCCGAGGTAACCGAAATGCTATTGTCACAATCAAATTACTTATGTCTCAATTGGTTTTCTGTTGTCACAACCGCAAAATTCGGTTACCACAACCGAACCATTCGATTGGCTACAAATTCCGTTGTCAGCACGAATCTGTTTTCTCTGTGTAGGTGGTGAAATATAGGGGAAGAAATTCGGACAATTTTGGAAATTTTTTAATTTGGTAGCATGACGGAAACGTTCGAAATCCTTTTTAAAAACTGCATTAAAATACACTTAAAATAGTTTCCAAGTTAAAATAACAGAAAATGCCATTTACAAGAAATGATATTTCATTTAAAAGCCGGTCTACTTATTTTTCATTTAAATCAAATGGTTTTTGTTATTTATTTTTAAATGTTGATTTAACAACTGACACATCAGTAAAAAAATAAATGATTAAGTTAAAAATAAATGTTAAATTTTTACCAACCAATTCCGTAAAAAATAACTGATTTATTTATGTATTTAAAATTGTTTTAATTTTTTGTATTTGGTTTGTTTGTGAACCTACAAAATGTGTACTCACACAGTCTATAGACACATTTTGTGTGAATATGTATGTGTGTTTATGAAGTTCTTGTAATTTAAAATAAAATAACTTTGTTTATAAACAATTTAAATAAAAAACAAATTGGAATTTTTATTTTTTTTTAAACAGACAGCAAACAAAATTTAAATTTGTAAAAACTGTAACGGACACAAATAAACCACAAATTTCCATTTTGTGGGTAAATTTTCAACAAATGAAAAAAAATTTTAAACAAATGAAAAAAAAAAATGAAACTGAAAAAATGCATAAAAAAGTTAATATATTTATTTCTTTGAAAAATAAATGTATGTTTCTTTGCGGAAATTTTTTTTATTAAACTACAAACAGTAAACTACATAGTATTCTGAGGGTAATACATTCGTCAAATGAGGAAATTGTATGTACATAATTCCTATGTTTTAGCATAGGGTTGTCAAATTGTTCCAAAAAGTAGTAAAAGCAGGCTTCGCCAAAAATTTGTTAAAATCCAAAATAGCACGAATATCAAAAAAGAAAAAAAAAACACATGTTTGCTTAAATTTGATAACCATAGCACTATGCTTCTCCATGTAAAGTTTTGAAATTTTTAAAACATCGAATTCAAAAAAGTACCACAAAAGGTACCCAGCCTCAAAAGTACCTTTCCAACTAATGCACACTTGCATATGGTTTTTTTAGTTTAAATACCTTAAAACGATTAAAAAAAAAACTAAAAAAATAATATAAATTTGTGGGTCCCGTATTAACTGCTAAAAATTCCAAGATGGTTTTCAATCCCACTTTACTATTTTTATACTGATTTTAAGTAAAAAAAATTAGCTGACCCGGCAAACTTCGTTTTGCCCAAACTAATTTTTTTGATTGAATTCTTCTACGCTAAAAAAATAAATATATTTTGTTTATTTGTTGTAAAAAAAGGATTTTTATGTAATCGTTTAAACCTTTAGGCTTCTGATTATAAATAAATAGCGAATCCCCTGCACACTTCGCAGTGCAAAAAAGAAAATAAAAAAATCAATTCGAATTTATTTAAATCAGTGATAAATTGCTTTTATTGTAATGCCTGTGGTAAACAACATTTTTTGTTTTTCCATTTTCGGTGTAAATATACAAAACCGATGGTTTGCCAACGCGCGAACAGGCTACATACAACTGTCCATGTGAGAAAACTGGATACTCTAAACTCACTCCACAAATTCCTAAGGATTGGCCTTGCGCCTTATTAATGGTAACCGCAAACGCAAGGCGAACAGGAAACTGAAGTCGTTTAAATTCAAATGGCATATCAGACGGAATCATTAGGATGCGTGGAATGAATACATCTTCGCCTTTGAATTTTCCAGTTAAAATAGTAGCTTCAATTACATAAGCCATCAACCTTTTAATAGCAAGTCTTGTACCATTACACAAACGGGGTTGATTGATATTGCGAAGCATAATAATAGTGGCTCCAACTTCCAATTGGAGATTATGCGGAGGAAGTCCTGGTAAGTCCAACGAATTCTAAAATTCTGTTGGATAGTTCACATCATCTTCTTCATTGGCAACAGTATCGACAGACAGAAATCTGTTGACTGCAAACAGTAGTCATTGGTCCAATTGAAACCTTGCCATGAGAAACGTAATCAAAGTTTGCATCATAATTGAATGCAGCACGTTCCAAAGTACATCGCACATACGGACGTGGAGCTGGATTTCGCAGAGCCCTACCAAATGCCATGGCATTTCGAGCAGCCAAAGTATTATTTGCACGCTGTTCGTCACTTTGAGATGCTCTAGATGCCGCAACATTTCTAGCATTACATGTTTGGAAATGAATGCAGTGTTCACTAAAATGGCTATAACTCATGAACCAATACACATACAGAGACCGTTTATACATAAAAACCTTGGTATTTGCAGAAACAAAATCGGTTCACGCATTCCAGAGAACATCAATTACTAACACAATGCAACTTATTTTTATAAATATAGATTATTATTTAGTGATTTTTTTTGCTATTTACATTACAAATTAAACAAAATTTAAAAATTTTCATTGCTTAAATTAGCCAAACAAAATTTACTTATTTTAAAAAAGTGGATCATTTAAGGACTATGGATCAGTCTGATACGGACACTTGTAGGTTCTAAAATTGGATGCTGGGAAGGCAGAACATATACTCTGCTTAAGCCCTACACTTTAAAAAAAATTAGTAGAAAAATTTGTTAATGGTTTTAAATCCCACTTTACTATTTTTATACTGATTTTTAGTAAAAAAAATTATTATTTAGTGAATTTTTTTGCTATTTACGTTTTACAAATTAAACAAGATTTAAAATTTTCATTGCTAAAATTAGCCAAACAAAATGTACTTATTTTAAAAAAAGTGGATATTGAAGGAAATGTTATTTGTAATAATTAAAACTTATACCAACAAACTTCAATTGGCTAAAAATGTTGAAAAGTTTAAAAAATGGATCACTACCGACTCGTACCCAAAAATATGACCATTTACAGCAATTCCATATGAAAGCGATCACCTTTTGGACGACCCCTCTCCGATTTTAAAATAAATAGTCTCAATCGATTGCCCAGCAAAAAATAATGTACCTACATATTTTTTTTTTTTTATAGTGACTGGTTTAGTGGTGGTGTACACCACTGTCATGTGACAAAATTGAAGAATTCTTCAAAAGGGACCTCATTGAAAGTTGTGAAAAATAATAAAGCGATCGCAACGAGTGATAGCTCGTTGGAAAGGTATTGAATCAGGCTTTAATTGAAAAATAAAATTTTCCTAATTTTTCTCAGAAATTTACCTTTTTTCCCATGAAAATTAAATTTTCCGATTTTCCACAGAAGCTCCTAAATTTTCCGGCTAATTTTATTTTTTTTGGATTCCTCATAATTTTTGCTTTAAGAATCAGCAATAAAAAAATGGGCCCCGACTCCTTGTTTGGACAGGAGAAGAGCATTTAAGAGACCACCTTGTTCTCATTGTTTTTATATTTTTTATAATTGAATTATTTTTAATTATTTAACATTAATTTATTTTATTATTAAAAATACATTTTAAAAATTATTTTACATTTATGAAGAAAAAATCAATTTTTTTTTAAGAGCCCCAAGTTGAGTGTGTTGTGAATATGGTCTGCCTGCCTTCACAAGATCGGCCATAAATCCATGGATAATAGCAGCAGTGGCATGTAATGGCACACCAAACCCGACTGAGGCTACAGGTCATAAAATGTTTTGTAAATTTTTTAAATTACCAGGTAATAAATATTTCGCCTAAAATGACACGTGCAGAAACAAGTCATAAAACACGGATTTTCCATAAATATGGCGAAATATTTATTACCTGGTAATTTAAAAAATTTACAAAACATTTTATGACCTGTGGTCGGCTTATTGGCAGTAACCAATTAAGTCCCTCTTTAAAAAACATTTTATGACCAGTAGTTCACGCAAATTTTCCTATTTAAGAAAAGCAAATATCGCTTATTTTTTTTTACCTATTTTTTACCAAAAAATAAATATAAATACTTCACACACTCTGAGTCAAATTTCAGTTGAATACTAAACGTGAAAGTGTTAAAGTGTTTTTTTTGTAAAGTAAAGAGTGAAGCTGTAAAGACAATTTAAAGTAAAATTAATAAATTTTGCTGCAATCCGTTTAACAAGAGTGGACATCGTTCGAAAAAGATTAAAATTAACTGGTGTTTCGAAGCGATACATGAATGAATTAAATATACAATACGGTGAAGAAGCACAATTCATTTGCCCCAAGTGTAAAATCCATTTGTCTCAACAAGCAAATGCATTGAAACAAATGCAACCACAATCCGAGAGTGAAATGACAATTGAACAAAATGTTTCATCTGATAGTGAGGCAGACATTCCGATGGTCAATATGTCTTTGAGTCCTTTGAATGAGGCTATTACCACTTTAGGTGAAACGCCTATTAGAAAAAGAAAGTTGCGAAGTGAAAAATACAGGAAAGATAAAAAAGGCAAGGTTATGAGTGCAATCGCGACAATATTTGATGAAGGCTCTGATAACGAATGCAGTCAAGCAGATGACGTTGATGACGGCTAACAAATGATTGAGCAGTTGAAAAGAAAATTCAATTTAGCGACCACTTTTCCGGAGAAATATCTCATTTTATCTGTGCTGCCTCAATCATGGTCTATACGCAAGATTTCTGAACAGTTTCAAACATCTTTTTACATCGCGAGAAGAAGCAAAGAATTAGTTCGACAGAAGGGCATATTGGCGACTCCCACCAAGAAAGTTGGCTCAAGGACCCTCAGCGAAGCAACGGTGAAATTGATTCAAGATTTTTACTGCAATGATGACAACAGCCGCGCCTGCCCAGGTACACGTGACTATGTTATCACACGTGAAGATGGAGAAAAAGTACACAAGCAGCGCAGATTATTATTATGTAATCTATCCGAAGCATACCATCAGTTCAAAGAGAAATACCCAGCAGAAAAAGTGGGATTTTCTAAGTTTGCCATCCTACGACCAAAAGAATGCGTGCTGGCATTAGACAGGCACGGAACGCATTCAGTCTGCGTTTGCATGTTTCATCAAAACATCAAATTAATGTTCTTTCCATGCAAGAAATTGAAAGTATTTCACGGTGAAATTGAAACATATAGGGACCTCCTGTCGAAGTCGTTGTGCGCATACCCCACGGAAAATTGTCATCTGTCCAAATGCGACAATTGTCCAAAGATTGACGAGCTAGAGCAATATTTGGCGGAAAAGTTTGAACAGCTGTTAATTCAGGAGGTGCATTTCAAACAGTGGATAATTAGCAGCGGCAGATGTTCCCTTGAGACCGTGGTAAAGCAGATTCCGGAATTCATCGAGGAATTCGGATTCAAGTTGAATGAACTGAAGGCGCACCATTTCATATCCGAGATGCAATCGAAATTTCTAAAGGAAAGTAAGGAGAAATTAGCCCAAAATGAATTCATTGTGATAAGCGACTTTGCCGAGAATTACACTTTTCTCGTTCAGGATGAAATTCAGGCTTATCACTGGGCAAACGACCAGTGCACGGTGCATCCTTTTTGCATTTATTTCAAAAACGAAGATAACGAACTACAGACCGTAAGCCTTGTTGTTGTCGCGGAGAGTTTAGCTCATAATTATGTGTCCGTTTATGTATTTCAAATGAAACTGTTTGAATTCTTAAGATCAAAATTCGATGCAATCGACAAAGTAACGTTTTTCTCAGTACAAGAATAAAAAAAATTTTTACAATCTTTGCATAATTGAAGAAGAACAAAACTGCAAGGTCGAGTGGCTCTTTTTTGCGACGTTCCACGGTAAGGGCCCATGCGATGCGTTAGGGGGAACCCTAAAACGCATGGCGACTAAGGCAAGTTTGCAAAGGCCCTATACTGACCAGATCTTAAATGTACAACATTTGTTTTCGTGGATTCAAAGCAAGGAAATTGCCATTAACATAGTTTTATGCACTCAAAAAGAACACGATGCCATGGAGCGACGACTTCAAAACAGATATAATAATGTCAAAACTATAACTGGAACGCAAAAGTTTCATTGCTTCATACCAAATATTTCTGATATGTCAATTAATGTAAAGCGGTACTCTTCGTCTGCCGACGTGCTAAATTTAAAGTTACTTTAATTTTATAATGATGCCAAGACAATTGAAATTTTTAATAAATATTGTAATTAAGTATAAGCAGCAAAATAAGAAAGATTTTTTCTTCATAAATGTATTTTTAACTGTAAAATAATGTTTAAAATGTATTTTTAATAATAAAATTAAATAATGTTAAATAATTAAAAATAATTCAATTATAAAAAATATAAAAACAATGAGAACAAGGTGGTCTCTTAAATGCTCTTCTCCTGTCCAAACAAGGAGTCGGGGCCCATTTTTTTATTGCTGATTCTTAAAGCAAAAATTATGAGGAATCCAAAAAAAATAAAATTAGCCGGAAAATTTAGGAGCTTCTGTGGAAAATCGGAAAATTTAATTTTCATGGGAAAATTTAATTTTCATGGGAAAAAAGGTAAATTTCTGAGAAAAATTAGGAAAATTTTAAAACAACTTTTAATGAGGTCCCTTATGAAGAATTCTTCAATTTTGTCACATGACAGTGGTGTACACCACCACTAAACCAGTCACTATAAAAAAAAAAAAATATGTAGGTACATTATTTTTTGCTGGGCAATCGATTGAGACTATTTATTTTAAAATCGGAGAGGGGTCGTCCAAAAATTTGCCAATTTTGATCGTTTTCATATGGAATTGCTCTTTACTTAAAATAGAACTATTTATTTATTTATTTTATTTATTAATCATATAATTATATGTTAATACCCTAACCGAGCACTAGCAACAAAGGCCTTCGGGTCGTTGTAGCGAAAACAGACCACAGCCTCTGGTGGGAATTGAACCCACGACCCCCGCACTGATAACCTAGCACGCTACCAACTACTAGGCTACCGAGGCGTTCAGTAAATAGCACTAAAAAGTTTTTTTAGTTCTAAAAATGAGACCTTAAAACAACTAAAATTTTACCTTAATATCGAAAAAATTTACTAAAAATATTTTTCAAAACAAAAATTAAAAAACAAAAATTTGCTCCATAAATTGGTAGCTTTAAGGTGTATCTGAAAATAATTGACTTAATTTGTACATTTTTAATATTTTTTTTTTTCGTTCACTAATATTTATTTAAATTTTCTTCTTAAACTTTGTACATAATTATACCAATCTTTAGTAGCGGTTATTAACGTTACTGCTATTTATATTTCACTAATATTTATTTTTTTTTTGCTGATTTTAGCAAACCGATTTTCCAAAAAGTTTACTAAGATTCAGTAGTGGCTACTAATTTTTTCTACTAATTTCATTGTACTACATGTCAACAGACATGTGTTGCCAAGATTAGCAAAAAAAAAAAGTATAATAATAAAAATTCCGCTAGGCTCAAATTAGAAAAATTTTCCGTAATAACAGCAAAATTTACAGTTGGCGTTACAGACTTTGTTTTGGTGAGTGTAGGCTTCGCAAAAGGAGACTACAATTCATTGACGGATATACAATATCCCCCTTGGATGTTTGGAAAAATGTCCCTAGTAGGGTGATTGGCTTCATTAGGAGTCTAAATATTTACGACAAAATGAGGCTGCACGGTCCACAGATCCTTTTAAATATAATTGACGAATATATTAAGAGATAATTAAACTTCTAATGGGGTTCCCTTTACAAAAAAATAAATAAATAAAATCATTTATAATGTGTCCCACTTTGGGGGCTCATTGGACCGTTCCCAGAAGATCCATGGGGTCCGCAGCAAAAACTTAGGCTCTATATATCTCAGCTTTAACTATTCCATAGGTCCAGTAATGGCAGATTTATTTCCTAAATGTTTGCAAAATCCCCTACTGTGCAGCTGCAGATATTAACAGCTCCTAAAAGGTAGTAGTTTTGAATAACTATTTCGGGTATAGTTTTAAAATTAAAGGTGTAAAATATTTACAAGATCTTTATTAATACTTTCAAATAATTTAATTATTTGGTGGCATCACTTTAAGCTTTCTTAGCCGCGATATAACCGATAAAAAAAACAGTTATGTTCAATCTAAATATTTTAAGTGTTAATTGGTATTAATTAAAAACTTATTAAAGATAAACATTTGGCGTAAATTTATACACAAGAAATTTAGCCAAATTATTTATAGAAAAGTGTTGAAGTGAAACTTATTTTCTCCGACCAAAAGTTAAAGATAAAGTTTTATGTTATTGTTACTCAATTATGCCACATAAATAAATAACATTATAAACAACAACAAAAGTCCATAAAATAATCAAAAAAATAATAATAACAAAAATCAACTACATTCTAGATACAACTTTAACTGGTTTGCAAAAAAAGATGAGAGAGAGAGAGAGAGAGAGAGAGAAAAAAATAAAATATCTGCATAAAATGCCTTCAGGAGGGACATAAATTTGTGCATGTCGAACTTATCATAAAGTGTATGATGACACTATGTGCAGTACAGATGGGCGGGTGGACGGACAATTAAATAACAACTTGTAAAAAATGAGTACTATTAAAAAGAAAAGAATTAAAATTGTCGCTTAAAATACAGAGCCACAAAACAATGCAATCCTTAATTTGGCTTTTAGTTAACACTGATATGTTTTCTAATTTGGTTGCAATATTTTTGTAACCAAATCTAATTTTGAGTGTAAAATTATTTCCCAATAGCGGATACCTAACTAAAACGGGCAAATTATCTCAAACCAGCACTGTCCGAAGTTTCACTTCATATAAATGCCGATTTTTGCCAAATAAAATTAATTAACTTTTAAACCAGGGACTGAAACTGATCCCAAACGGGTTCAGGTTCGCTGCTTATAAAAACTTTGAACCCGAACCCGCTGAACCCAAAAATTTAACCAGGTTCGGGTTCAAAAATATAAAAAAATATTCTTGCTATTCATGGCGTGAGAAATGTTTGATAGAAAAATCATAAAAAATATTATATTTCTTGAATTCCAGTTTGCATTGCTCGTCACTATATCTAGTCCTTTTAAGCAAATACTTGATCAATGCAGAGCTATTTGCAAAAAATTGCGAACACCAAAATTTTCTTCTTTAGCTAAAAAGCTAAACTTAAAAAAAGCCATACAAGACTGTCAAACTAGATGGAATTCCAGTTATGACATGGTTCAAGCCTTATTGGAATACTAAAGTTTTTGTTCGGAATTACTGCATTAACTGTGAACGATAATATTTGGAATATTTGTGAAGAATTCGTAGAAATTTTTGCACCTGTTAAAAAAATTAACGCTCAAACTACAAGAAGAACAGATAACTTTAGGCAATTTTTATAGAATTTGGCTTAGTTTTAAATAAGAGCTAACAAAATAGACAAAACAAACAGATTTTCACAAGAATTATATTTAAATATTATAAAAAGAGAAAACCACTTTATTAATAATCCAATTAAGATTGCAGCATTATATCTAGATAGCAGATTTAAGTTAATGCTAAGTCCAGAATATGTTGAAACTGCTAAAAAAAACAATTCAAATTTTCAAAAATTTGCAAATGGAAAGAGAAGAAAAGAATTTATGAGAGAATCAATATCTTGTTATTCAGAAGATGTTGAAGATATGCTCGGACGAAGGAACGATTTTCTAAATTAAATTCTTCAAATGAGAGGGCATTTTCAGCCTTTTATCCACACAAAGAACAAATTAAAAAGAAGAAAACTTAAAAAATGTATTAATTATAAAATTAAACGAAAATTTCTTTGAAAAAAAATTAATTTCAATTTTTTTCAGGTTTCAGTCAATATTTAAAATCTTTCAAAATAATTAAATATTTTCTTATTATGACGTATGAGTATTATTAACTTAAATATCACTCATACGCTACGGGTATAAATTGGTAAATTTTGAGAAAAAAAATAACACTGAAAGTCGTTTTGAAAAACTGCACGGTAATTAGATGCATATACGTTTAAAAACCAAATGCCTACACTCAAAATAATATGTTATTAATAGAATAAAAATAAATCCAATATTTAGCCTAAACTAGAATATCTTAAATTTAACAAGTTTTTAAATTCAAAATTTAAAATTTACAAAAAAAAAAAACTTTTTATAAATGTAACTAAAATTATGTTGAAATCTTTGTAAACTTAATTATTGTTATGCAATTAAATTTTAATATTCCTTATATGGATCAAAAACTAAGAGATCCGTATTTTTTTTAAAGGCACAAAGTCTCAGTTTTGGGTAGTAAAAAATAATCCCATTTTGGATTTTCATATTTCGAAAATTGTTTTCAATGGGAATTGTTGTTTAACCCCAATTTATGCTACAATAAAAAATAGTCGTTTTTGAAAACTTTTTTAATTTTGAATAATAATAATATATCCATACAAATTTTGATAAAAAAAAGTTTGAAGGTATTCAAAACTACTATTCGTTTGTTGAATTACTATTGTTGAAATTTTTAAAAGATGGTGCGAAAAACTGGGAATAATAGAATTCCAACAAAAAATAAAAATCGTTTCTTTAACACTTTTTTTTGGCGGTTGCTGTTCGATATAAGATAGTTTTTCGATATGAGATAGTCTTTGAATGGACATGATTAACTTTAAAACTAATATATTTGACCTTTGGTTTGAGAAAAGTATTTCTGAATAGTTTATATTTTGTCCGATAGATGGCGCAATTTTTTTCAATGCTTTAACCAAGGACAGTGTAAAACTCAGGATATACAAAATGGCATATTTTTAACTTCAAGTTTAGCCATGCTACCATACTACCCTGGCTAAACTGGAAGCTAAAAATTTGGCATTTTGTACATCCTGCGTTTTCACCATTATTGCTTTAACTACGATATCTAATCAAAATTTTCCTCCTGTATACACAATTAGGTACTGGCAAACCAATGGGCACCCGTGCAATTAAATATAAATTACTGGTAGAACACTTATTAGGGACGCTTTACCAGCGTTTGCAAAAAGCGTGCTACCAGTATTTATTTTACAAGAACTTGTGAGGTTTATTGTTATAAAAAACACTTGGGGAAAAAATTGTCTTAGACCGCTATGCCAGCGTTTCTAGTGAAAGTGTTTGGCTCTGCTTCTGTTAAGAGTTTTTGAATAATATCTGGCACAACATTTTATAATAATATCTTTGGGCTTGGGACATTAAGAGGAGGTGTGACATCTCCCACATAACCTAAAATTTTTATATGCTTTGGTTCGGCTGCTGTTGAACGTATTTGAACAATATTTACTACTAAATTTAATACCAATATCTCTAAGAACTTTGTTAAAAATGGGTGGAAAGAGATTGAGGGACGTGGAACCAAGTATAACAAAAAAAAGTACAAAACAAGTAAAAAAAAAATTATTCGGTCATTCCGTCTATATGATGCTTTACACTACCGTACGACTTGGCAGCGGAGCAATATATTTTTTTAATTTTTTCGGCCTTTAAAAAGTGCTGTAAAATAAAGACTGGGAGCAACTGACTCAAAATTAGATTCGGGGTTTTAGATTCATTAATAAAATTATATATGCCGCGTTAAAGAAATCGCTTACAATCGCTTTTGTTTGATCGCTTTGGATTTAGTCCAATACCTTTAAGCTGAGGTGGAATCTTTCTATGGCGACTAGGTAAAAAAATTGACTCAGAAAGTAATTCTGAGTTGATCGGTAGAATATAAGATGGTTCTATTTTGAGTAGTAACAAACATCAGAACAAACTCAATATAACTACCCTGTACCATAGAAAAGTGCATTTTACCAAATATCGGCAAGGTACTTTATAAGGCGACTAAATCCAAATATGGACCGAATAAATACCATTTATCCAAAATTCAGATAGGACCTTTCAGATCCAATGTGATATAATATCTAATCAGATAAATATAATCAGATATATAATATCTAATCAGATTCAATAACGAAATTAGAAATTAATAACAACTATATTTGTAATCTACACATTTTAATTTTGGCGCCTTTAAAAACTGGTATAAGATATAAACAGATCATGCATCAGATATGAACAGAGATGATCCTACATGGCCAGATCTGCATACATTCCGCCACACAAATCACAATGAACAGATCTGGCCATAAAGTGTATCACATTTCCAATCATATTTAATTATATCTAAACAGATCCGATCAGATATAATCTTTTTTATGTGGGAAGATAATCTGTGTAGAAGATAATCTGTGTAGTTATAAATTAAATTTACACTAAGTTTTTTAAGCAATTATTAATTTCATAAGTACAGGTTGGTTGAAAAGTTCCTGCGCTCGAAATAAAAGAACACTGTTTTTGTTACGAAATATATTTTTTTATTCAATATAATCTCCTAGAAGCTCAATACACTTGTTCCAATGATCTTCCAATAATTTTATCCCATCCTTATAATCGTTTTCCGGAAGCTCCGCAAAATAATAGTATACGGCTGCTATGGCCTCTTCATTCGACGAAAAATGCTTTCCACGAAGGAATTGTTTGAGATTTCTGAAGAGATAGTAGTTACTGGGAGCCAAATCTGGTGAATACGGTGGATGTTCAAGCAATTCGTACTTTAATTCTTTGAATTTAGCCATCGTCAAAACACTTTTGTGAGCAGGTGCATTGTCTTGATGAAAAATGATTTTTTTTCTTTTTTAAACCAGGTCTTTTCTCACGAATTTTTTCATCCAGCTGATCCAAAAGGCTGCAATAATATTCAGAGTTGATTGTTTTACCTTTCTGAAGATAACCAATCAACAAAATTCCATTGTTAATGTGTGCGGCACTAACTTTGCAAACAGTTTTTTCATACGTAATTCTTCATGTAAAATATGGAGTACGCGTTCGTCTGAGATCCTATGGCATTAGCAATTTCACGCTTAGTCAAACTTGGATCTTCACTAACCATATTATGTACCTGCTCAATGATTTCTGCTGTTGTTGCAGTTTTTGGTCGTCCTTCGCGTGGATCGTCTTTAAGGCTGGTACGACCACATTTAAATTCACCAGACCAAAATTCAACGGTGCGTTTTGAAGATGAGGACTCCTTATACACTTCTTACAATTGTTCATAAATTTCCTTTGCTTTTAAACCCTTCAAAACAAAGAATCTAATGACTGCACGATATTCAATTTTTTCCATATTAAAAAAATCAATGACACGTCAACTTCAAATGGCTTGTAAACAAAGAAAGAATTGACGGAATGACTTGCAACTTTGCATGTGTTCTCAGGACAGTTATACCAACTTGAGAAAAAAAAGTTTGGAGCTAGCAGTGCCATCTCTTGGTGAGCGCAGGAACTTTTCAACCAACCTGTATTATTTTTATTTTTTCTACATAATCATATTGGCCATTTTTTGGTTAAGTCCGAAACTTAGATTCAGAAATTTTTACAGAAAATCGCATCTAACTTTAAAAAATTTAGATATATATATATTACATACAAACTTGGAATACATTCCTGGTAAGTCGATAGTTATTACCCTGAAGGAAATGTCGATAGTGAACTATTGACTTTGTCACCAGTACTACAGACAACGGTCTCTATACATATTTAACATGTGCTTGTCATTGCGAATCTACACAACTATTGACTAAGTGTAGACATGGGACCAGAGATTTACCAGTACATTTTAGTAATTCTTGTCTAAACTTTTGGAAGTTTTTACTAGATTTCCACACTATGAAGGAATATAAGTTTACGCAGGTACATTTATTTCGGAAAATTGGATATTTTATTGATAACAGGTCAATTGAGAAGTCCCCAGGCTGACACATAGACTTAAATCGAGATGATTTTTAGTTAGCCCTAACCTTCAAAAGACATGTGTATAAATTTGACAGCTGTCGTATCATTAGTTTGTGAATTATAGCATTTTGAGTAAAGCAACTTTTGTTATTGTGGAAAAAATGGATAAAAAGGAATTTCGCGTGTTGATAAAATATTGCCTTTTTAAGGAAAAAAATACAGCTGAAGCAAAAACTTGGCTTGATGACGAGTTTCCGGACACTGGCCCAGGAAAATCAACCATCAAGGATTGGTATGCTAAGTTTAGACGTGGTGAAATGAGTGTTTGGAGATGTTCAAGTGTAATAAACCCGAGTTTTTGCGTCGATATGTGACAATGGAGATGGCTCCATCATTTCACTCTGAAGTCCAATCCGAGTGGACTGCACGTGATAAACCAACTCCAAAGCGTGGAAGGACGCAACAGTCGGCTGGCAAGGTTATGGCGTCTGTATTTTGGAATGCGCATGAAATAATTTTCATTGACTACCTTGAAAAAGGAAGGACCATCAACATCGACTATTACATAGCGTTATTGGACCGTTTGAAGGACGAAATCGCCGCAAAACGGCCGCATTTGAAGAAAAAGAAAGTAATGTTACACCAAGACAATGCACCTTGTTACAAGTCAGTGAAATCGATTTGCAAAATCCATGAATTTGGCTTCGAATTTCTTCCGCATCCACCGTATTCTTCAGATCTGGCCCCCAGCTACTATTACTTGTTCTCAGATCTAAAAAGAATGCTCACTGGGAATAAATTTTCGTAGTAGACACTTTGTTGACAATGTCAGCAAAAAAAGGAAGTGTAAAAAGCGCAGACGCTTTGTTGACTATTTCACCAAAAAGTTACCCAAAATAGTCGACAAAAGTGGTGACTTGGAGACATTTGCTAAAAGCTACGCTTTTGTATTTTTCATAGCGCATACTCGATGGCACCCTGTATCTATCACAGAGTGGTGTAGGGTAATAAAAGAGGAGTGGTACATAAAACACATCTTAAATGTTTGTAAAAATAAGTAACGAAGGCTTGTTTTAAATATTCAATACAGAACATGAAAAAAAACGCATGTCGGTGTTGGTACTAAAGCTCTTTTTATAAAAAGTGTTTATTAGATTTACATTTAAACCGATAATGATGACGATAATAATGTTAATGATAAACTTGAACTTGGATGTTATAATTATTCACACTTACGACGTAAATATACAAATTTCAGTTTGTCATTTTTTTTTCTTTTATTTTATAATTTTATTCAAGTGCAACTTTAAATATTTATATATAGAAACAAACCACCAGCCAAACCAATGGAGACGCATCATTTAATGCCTTTAAGCGCGATGCAGCACCAAAGCATATCAGCAGTCATCGTCGTTGTGGATTTTGCTGACTCTGTCGTCGTCGTCGTCGCCGTCGCCGTAGTCATCATCATCGTAAGTTGTAGCTTGGTTTATGACTTATAATTGAATAAATTTAAAGTACATTGTAGTTGTTATGAATTCAAAATGAGTAGTGGAAAAACTCTTGGCCTGTGAAAACAAGAAGCTTTTTTAATATTTTATTTATTTATTTTTTTAATATGAATATTTTGCATTTTCATTTCAATTTCTGCTCTCTATGTTATAGAGAAAATTTGAATTTTTCCCCAAACGAAGAAGACAAGCCTGCCTCACTTTGCACTGTATATGTGTTTGTTTGTTTGTTTGTGCATGTGTGTGTGTGTGTGTATGATTTTTCGTAATTGTATTATTATTCAAATTGTTGCATATTTATTAACAGCTCTGCTCTCTATGGTGAAAGGCAGTTTCAGTTAAAATTAATTATATTCAAAATATTCTTGCACATTCAAAAAAACGTTGACCCAGACATTTGCCAGACAAAACAAGTAGTTTGTGGCTGTATTAATAGCAGTAGTAGTAGAGTAGTAGTTTTTAACGTATGTTTGTGCAAATGTGTAAATATGGATGTGTGTGTGTGTTTGTATGTGTGTGTTCCCCCATTGCTTGCTAGTGAGAGATCCAACCATTAACTGTGCATATATTTGGCTGAATTTAATTGAAATCATTAACGTACATTACGAAAACAAACATTTAAAAGTTTTTTTCTTTGTTAACCTAGTGACATACAGAATGTTAGTTATACACTCAAAAAAAAAAATATTTAAGTCATGCAATGAAGAGATTATGGCTAAAATACTTCTTCATTATAAAAGTTGGTGATATATTTAGCAATTTGGGAGAGAATCAGCAATTTTTTTATTTTTTTTGAATCCACTATTACTCGACCTAGGTTTACGAACTGTGTGTACGAACTGAGAGATTTCCCGTTATCATCTGAAAAGCGATACCAATATTTTTAAGGAGTTTAACTCTAAGCACAAAAATGGGATCGATTTTAAGCCATCTGAAATTCAGTGTAGCCTAATTTCTACTTACGCTGCAAGCTGCACTCGAAAGACCACGAAGAGGAGGAAAGACCTTGCGTGGGGGAATATTGGTTTGGAGAAGATCAAAAGGAAAGCCAGAAGTACCTCAATGAGTACAACATGGAACCGCATGAAGCGCAGCTGCTGTGAGAAGATCTCCGATTTTCCAAATCCTTTGGACCTTAAAAGGCTCTCTTACACGATTATATTAATCGTAACGCATTTACCGTTCTGGGAACCTCCAGCGGTTCTGTTGCGATTCATAGAATCCCAAACCTGACAGGAAGGCATGTACCTCTGACGGGTGTTAGCTTCTAGACATTGGGTAAGTTTTCATTTTTTAAATCCCTGTGCTAGGACGGATCTATCCATGTCTGGTACAGATGGGGATGGACATATTGTCCCACAACTGTTAAGGATATTTAGATCTAGTATTTTCTTTGATCATGTATCAACGCCTTGGACAAAGGTTGGATTAGTATGTGGTTATACCAAAAGCAGAGGAAAGCCCAAGCAGTTGCCTAAATCGTACATACCAATTAACGATTCTATTTAATGGAAAATATTTTGGATCACTTTATTAAGGACAGACGCAAACCTTAACGCGGGCTTAAGTTCACGTACCATCGTCTAATGAACCTATGTCTAAGCTGATGTTGTTGTCATCTACTTTGTCGGCAATGCCACTCTATATATGCCACATGATATGCATTGCATATTTCGGTATGGTTTTTCTTACTACGGAAGTTCCATAACATAAGAAGTTGCACTTAAAAATTTCAAAGGGATCTTTATCGATGACCCGATCTTTAAAACGGTGGGCAGGATTTTACGGAAATAGGATTTCGTCAGGCGGATATTTTCACAATTTGTGTCTGCACGATGGAGTGCCTGCGGAACGGCACAATTAGATCTTGCATCTACAATTAGGGCTCTACTAGTCATTGCGTGCGTAAATGGTAGGCTATGTTATGTTGGTTAAAAAGACTTCGCATACACCGATTGGGTCCCCAGACAAGAAACGATAACCCGGGTAAAAAAAATATTAGTCAGATGTGATGGCACCCAAGGTGCCCCACACTTACTTAGCGAATGCCAGGAATCTTAGAATCCCAATTATAGAGTTTTCCTCCAGATCGCGGAATAAATAATCTCCAAAGCAACTTGCCCACCGTATCACTGTCCTTCAGTACCCCACAATTATCACTCAGCAACTTTTCCGCTCTCTTGGCAAGAACCGCCGTGACCAAAGAAAGTAACAAAAAAAAAAAAAATAATCTAAAAAATGCATATTGGCATTATTATCACCATCACCATCTGTGTTATTCAGTGTGTATGTTAATTGTTAACAATCAACAATTTTTTTGCTTGTTCATTTTTGCTAATTGTTTTGAGTTTGAGTTTTGTTGTGCTGAATATGCAAAAATGTCAAAATTTAGATTTCAAATTTATAATTTTACACAAAAAAAAAAAATTATTTACTATTCATATGTTTACACAAACGCAAAAACAACCATTTAAACAAATTATTCAAGCCAGAGTTTTGTAGAGTAACAAATGGCGCCAAGCTTACTCGTTTAATTTGTTTAAATATGATGAGATGCTTGTTAATTTTTTCCAAATTTATTTTTTTGTTTTGTAAACATGACTCAGTCCGTGTGTTTGGTGGTAGCTGTGTATGTAGTAGTTAAAGTATAAGTATTTATTATTTTTTTTTTGTTCTCTATTGGCCCCTTACCATTATCATTATCTTCATCATCATCATCGTTGTCCAGTCTACTTTAGTGTTTTGTAAAAAGATCGATGACTGATGTGTGTGTCTTAATGATTATTTAAATTTTTTTTAATTTAGTATTCATAATTTTTATGGTGCTTTTTATATTTTGTTTGTTTTGTTTTTATTTTTTTAGTTAGTAAAAATTTCATTTCTGTATTTTAATTTTTACTACCCGTTTGTATTTTTTTTTTTAGATTTTGAATGTCTACTAATGATAGATTAGTACCTATTTACTCATTATTTTTTTCAAATGACTGATTGCTGCAACAAATATGTAAAGTGAAATTTAAACAGTAGTTTTAGTTGAAAGTTAGTTAAATAGAGGTGTAGTGATTTGAGTCAAAAGAATGATTTAGACAGTTGATAATATA
This sequence comes from Eustalomyia histrio, assembly GCA_949748255.1. Taxonomy (NCBI): domain Eukaryota; kingdom Metazoa; phylum Arthropoda; class Insecta; order Diptera; family Anthomyiidae; genus Eustalomyia; species Eustalomyia histrio. The sequence goes on from OX456524.1 coordinate 20,034,992, forward strand.
AAGAATTGTGGCGGGTCAATGGGCTAGAAGCCTAAGACAATTTTTTATAAATTGCAAACAAATTTATGTTTACTTATTGATTATTTTGGGAATTATATTTGCTACAAAAAGCTCCTCATGAATAGATAGGAGATAGTTAAGTTGATTTAATATTGAGGGTGTTGCCTTTACAATTTGTATGACGAGTTCGATTCCCGGCAGGACTACTAAAATAAGTATTTTCTTTTCAATAGAAATCAAAAATTACATCATCTACCTATCAGCTGATGTATAGGGTTATAGGACTTGACAACTTTTTTTAAAATAAAACGCAAACCATTTGAGATATTTCCAAAACTTTATGATCGACTTGAAATACAATCAAAACATTTATGAATGGAACTCGACTTCGTTCATATGGCCAACGCGGGCACGTCGGCAGCGGTCGATTCGTTGGACACAATTTTCGATGACTCGGTCACACATTTTGGACATAACGACCGCTATTTCGCGTTCAATGTTGGCTCTGAGTTCTTCCAACGTCGTCGGCTTGTTGGCATACACCAATGATTTGACGTAGCGCCAAAGAAAAGAGTCTAGAGGCGTTAAAACGCGCGAACGGGGCGGCCAATTGACTGGTCCATTTCTTGAGATAACACGCTCACCAAACGTACTCTTTAATAAATCGATTGTAACGTGTGCTGTATGGTTTGTGGCACCGTCCTGCTGAAACCACATGTCGTCCGAGTCCATGTTTTCCAATTCTGGCCAAAAATAATCAGTAATAATGGCGCGATAACGATCGTTATTGACAACGAAAAAATATGGCCCAATGACGCCGCCGGCATGCAAACCGCACCAAACAGTTATTTTTTGTGGATGAAGTGGTGATTCATGCAGCACATGTGGATTTTCACCAAACCAGTAACATATATTTTGCTTATTGACGAACCCATTAAGAGAAAAATGAGCTTCGTCACTGAAGATGATTTTGCTCTTAAAGTTGCGGTCAACGACTCCGAATTTCGGTAGTAAATTTTTATAATTTGCATACGCTGTTCGTTCGTGTACTTTACCATTATGAAAATGTTGAGCTTACTGAAAAAAGGAATGTAACAGTTAGATAATCAGTAAAGCGTTCACAAATTACATTTAAAGTTGTCAAGTACCTATTGGAAAACCCTTTATGACAGCAATAATTACTAACGATGACTGAAAGATAAAATTTCTACATGAACATAAATTTAAGTTAAAACAATTTAATACACTTTAAATTAAAATTTTAAATAAAAAGATGTATATTATAACAAATCTTTTATATTTTTATATTCATTCATTACAATAATAAAACAATTAAAGGAATTATGTCGCCATAAAAAAATTAAATGAAAAATAAAACGAAAAATAAAAATTACACTCACTTCTTTTTTATTTTTTTAAATGGAGCATAAGGCGATTGTAACAATTTCAGCTTGTAGACATTGGACATTAAACATGAAACAAGTACTTGAGCTGTTAATAAACCATAAAACGCGAGTGAAATGGAAAAAAATATTGAAAAATGTTGTATAAAAAATAATTTTAACGGCGATTACAAAAAGGACAACACAACAGGACAGCGACAATGTAAATGTTAAATGGTGCGATTTCATACGTACAACTACATTAAGCTACCGTTATAATTGTGTTCACCAAAAAAATATTGGGGGAGGGTAGAAAAGCACTGAAAGTCTTTTAGTTAATAAAAAAATAAATAAAAAGTCTAAAAAAACGAGGTATTTTATAAAAAATATTACAAATGGAAAAAAATTACAAAAAAAAAAAAAAACACAACAAATGAAGCCATACGTTTTAATGGATCTAAAAAATTGTTTTAAATGATTTTTATTACAAACGGCATTAAAACTACAGTAAATCGTTCGTCTATTGTACACGTTTGCATTTAAAGGCATAAAACAATTGTATTAACAGATGTAAGAAAAACGAAAGTAATTTCAGATTACAAATGCTAATTGACAAAGAGAGAGAAAGTTTCTGACTGACTCATTCAACATCGCCCAGCCCAAACAGCAAGAGGTAGGAGGCTGAAATTTGGTATGTAGGTTCCCTCTCCGGGGGTAAAACTCCCCTTTCACGGCCTGCCCAAACCCCTTTAGCTAGAAACCCGAAATTCGAAATATGCCTTCCTGGGAGAAAAGTCTCCTTCTTTATAGCCTGACCAAACCGTTGGACCTAACAAGTTGAAATTTTGTATGCAGACTCTTTCTCCAGTGTAGATGCCAGCTAAGACGTGAGTTTTGAAAAATCCAATGGGGAGGGGCAGAAAAGGGTGAAATTCTCCCCCTCGACGGCCTGCCAAAACCGTTAGAGCTGGAAGGATGAAATTGTTTTTATTGGTTCCACCTAAGGTGTAGACATCCACCCAGGTAGGATTTTTGTAAATTATCCCCCTTAACGGCCTGCCCACACCAAAATAGCAAGATACCTGAAACTTTAAACATGTCTTACCTGGAGTATGGACTAACTCACTGATAGGCTACATTTAAGAATTTTAGCCAGGGACGTGGTAAAAATGTGGTTGAAAAGGATGAAATGTCTCCCTCTTTAACAGCTTGGCGAAACCGCTGGACGCAGGTAGTTGAAATTTTGTATGAAGGCTCCTTCTCCCGTGTAAATGACAGCTACTATGTCAATTTTGGAAAATCCAACGGGGAAGGCAAAAAATTAGAAAATTCTCCCCTCGACTTGCCAAATTGTTCAAATTTTAAAATAAAACCCACAGTTAAAATTTTTTTAATTTACCCACCACCTCTTGTATTACACCTCTTCGATCTAAAAAGCCTACAGAGAGAAAACAGATTCGTGCTGACAACCGAATTTGTAGCCAACCGAATGGTTCGGTTGTGGTAATCGAATTTTCGGTTCCGACTACTAAAAACTAATTGAAAAATGAATAATTTGACTGTGACAACAGTATTTCGGTTGCCTCAATAACAATTCGGTAGTCACAACCAAAACATTCGGTTGCTGCAACTGAAACCGATTGTCTACAAATTCGGTTTTCAGCACGAATCTGTTTTCTGTGTGTACGATTTTGATGAAATTATATGAATAAGAATAACAATATAATATTAAACTGAGTGTTTTGTCCGATCTCTGATAATTATAGCGTAGAAAATTTTAAGTTTTTTGCTACCTTTATGATCGGGTGCAAATAAAAAAAAAACACAAACACGAATATCGCTAGAACTCAAAATACCTTCAAAAGGTGATTTTTCAAAATGTTAATCACGATTTTCCCACGATAAAATAGAAAACGTTAGAAATAAAAAAAACTTCTACTACGGTTTCGTCATTACACAAAAAATTATATTGGGTCTTTTTAATTATATTTTTACTGCTAAAGTTGGAAAGTATCAAAAATTAATTTTTTTTTTTCAAACAAAATGACATCAGAAATAGTAAATAAAAACAACTGTATTAAAAAATTAGCAAATTTCACATCAAAAAGAATATAAAAGAAAAAGCTAGTAAACATAGTAAATCTTCTAAAAATAGTAAAAACTAGTAAAAGTAGTAAAAAGTTGTAAAAATAGTTAAAACTAATAAAAACTAGTAAAAGTTGTAAAATAGTTAAAACTTTAGTAAAAAACTAGTTTAAAAAAAGTAAAAACTAATAAAAACAATAAAAACTAGTAAATAAAAATAGTAAAAACTAGCAAGTAAACAACAAACATATACCACTGTAAGTTTTAGTTTTAAAAATTAATAACAAATTTTAAAAACTACTTAGTTAAGATCTTTTATATAATTGCATTTCTTCTACAAGATTAGTGTTAACTTCAGTTAAATTAGGATAACTAATAGTAAAATGTATGTTTTTTTCTTTTGTCATTTATAGTTTTAAAATATCTACATACATGTCAATCATTAACAGAAATCTTTAAGTTAAAACACAAAATTACTTAAAGAAACTCTCCAAGAATTTTGCTAAGAAATCTTAACAACTACAATTCACCAAAAACAACATCAACAGAACAAAATATAAACAACATATCGCCAAGTGACTTCTTAAGAAAGACAACATCTGTGGCTACTGTTTGTCAACAGCAACAACAACAGAACAAACAGTGACATTAATTCGTAGAATATAAATATACTCCTGCTGATTTAAAAGCTGATGATGATAATGACGATGATGATGCTGTCGACAACTTTTAAACAGTTTAACAACAGTTGATGTTGCTGCTAGTTCTTCTGGTGAGGATGTGATGATGACTCGTGGATGCTTTCAAAATGGATTTTTTTGTTTCCTGACATTACTGCAGTAACATACCATTTGTCCTGATCCAAAAGAGATCAGATTACAGTTGTTGAGCTTAACTTGAGACTAGTATTTTAAACCTAAACACAAATGACCACTAACATTACATCACACATTTTTCAAACATTTGTCCACCACCAACCAAAAGCAACACACTAGAGAAATGCATTGCAACAATGAACAGGAAAACAAAATTCTTTAGATTTAACTTGGGTGTTCCTACTGACAATATATGCATTTTTGAACAGATATTTTAGTAATTAAAGTCTCCCCTTTTATATTGTGGCAGCAGAGTTAGAATCAGTCATTCAGACAGGCAGTGAGTGACTAAATGAGGCAATGAATGAGTGTCACGCCACACGTGATCTCTAAGAACAATATGGGGATAAAGAACATAATTACAATGCGGATAATGATGACAATGATGACGATCATGGTTAAACAATGAAAATGATGATGTGTGAAGGAACGTATGTTGCATACTTTTAGTTTTTTCTGAAGTTTATAATTTTTAGTTAAAGCTTAGTAATAGTAAGAACTGCCTCCTGGTTTTGGTTTTAAGAAGTATTTGTTTTTTTTGTTTGTTGAATTTTATTTTATCTGATTTAACAATATGATGTGACTGTTTAACGCCCAGACAAATTCGTTTCCAGGAATATATTGTTTAACAATAATGTAAGCACGCGTTTCATGCCTCATAAAGACTAAAATACAGGAGAAGCAGAAGCAGCAGCAACAACAATGATATTGATAGACGATTAGTTAACAATTGTTATGAAACGTTAAAAACAAAAACAAAGAAACTTTTTGTTTTTAGTGTCATAGTAAATGGACAGTAGGGTGATATTTATTATTAGGCTCTGGTATTTTTGATACCATCGTGATGTTCTGGCTTGAATGAGGGTTTATAATAAAATTCTAGAACATTACAAAAGAAGAGAAAAACTTGAGAAACTATCCTAAATAAAAACTTATGATTATTTTCGTTCACAATTTTCCAATAGGCCAAAAAATAAGTAAAGTATAATAGTTCTTTAGAAAAAGCTTTTCTTAAAAAAAATACTAAAGTATTTTTTAACCGTGTTTGAAAAACTATTATATGTTTTTAAACATGGTATATAAAAAGCTTAATAATTGTAAAAATTTTAAGAGTTTCTCAATCTTGTTTGAAAAACTATCCTCTTTCTTAATATTTTTTTTAACATACTGGTAAAAAGATTACTATTAGCAAAAATCATAACAGTTTCTCAAGTATGTCTGATAAACTATTCTCCTTGACGATATTTTTTTAAACTTTATATTATAATTTTGTTTCAAGTCTCATGTTCGTTAATATTTCTTCGCCACTTCTCCGTTTTGCTTTTATTTATATTTTAAAAGCTATTCACTATTTCACTATAAATATATATTAAACATGCTTGTCATATTTGGCATTTTCTAAACAGCATTGTAAGTATGATTATGAAAGACTTATTGCAAACAACAATTTCTAGTTTCTTTGAAATCTTGTTCCAGTAAAGCCCCGTTAAGTTTACAGTAATTTCAGTGTTGAATATTTTGCATCGCGTGTATTGTCATTCTTAATTTTTGTTCAGTTTTTGTATTTTTTCAATTTAATGTATAAAAGTTAATTTTTGATTTTGGACTTTTGATTTTTTTTCCATTTTGTTTAAGTATCTTTTAATTTTAATAAAAGTGAATTAAGAAAAATACAATAAAATGTGGGGGTTCCTTTTTGATTTTTCTACAATAGTTTTAAAGCGTTTTTGAATACTTTTTCAAGCCTTTTTAAAGCTTAATGCTTATGCTCGCAAGCTTATTATAAACTATTTCTAAAGGGTTTTGATCTATTGGGTTGATAATAAAACTTTTGATGTATTTTACTTGGAAACAAAGAGCATACAGGTTGGTTGAAAAGTTCCTGCGCTCGAAATGAAAGAATACTGTTTTTGTTACGAAATATATTTTTTTATTCAATATAATCTCCTAGAAGCTCAATACACTTGTTCCAATGATCTTCCAATAATTTTATCCCATCCTTATAATGGTTTTCCGGAAGCTCTGCAAAATAACCGTTTACGGCTGCTATGGCCTCTTCATCGACGAAAAATGCTTTCCACGAAGGAATTGTTTGAGATTTCTGAAGAGATAGTAGTTACTGGGAGCCAAATCTGGTGAATACGGTGGATGTTCAAGCAATTCGTACTTTAATTCTTTGAATTTAGCCATCGTCAAAACACTTTTGTGAGCAGGTGCATTGTCTTGATGAAAAATAATTTTTTTTCTTTAAACCAGGTGTTTTCTCACGAATTTTTTTATCCAGCTGATCCAAAAGGCTGCAATAATGTTTATAGTTAATTGTTTTACTTTTCTGAAGATAATCAATCAACAAAATTCCTTTTGCATCCCAAAAAACTGATGCCATAACCTTCTTTGCTGATCGTTGTGAACTTCACATGCTTTGGAGCTGAACAACGAGCTTCAGTCCACTGTAAACGATCTTGTTTCAATTTAGGATCATGGTGGTAGATCCAAGTCTCATCCATAGTCATAAAACGACGCAAGAAGTGTGTTTTATTCGGCTTAAAATGCTCCAAATTACGCTGAGAAATTTGTTATCGATCCAGTTTTTGTTGAATTGTTAATGTTGTCATTCGTAATTCTTCATGTAAAATATGGAGTACTCGTTCGTCTTAGATGCCTATGACATTAGCAATTTCACGCTTAGTCAAACTTGGATCTTCACTAACCATATTATGTACCTTCTCAATGATTTCTGCTGTGGTTGCAGTTTTTGGTCGTCCTTCGCGTGGATCGTCTTCAAGGCAGGTACGACCGCGTTTAAATTCACCAGCCCAAAATTCAACGGTGCGTTTTGAAGGTTAGGACTCCTTATACACTTCTAACAATTGTTCATAAATTTCTTTTGCTTTTAAACCCTTCCAAACCAAGAATTTAATGACTGCACGATATTCAATTTTTTCCATATTTAAAAAAATCAATGACACGTCAACTTCAAATGGCTTGTAAACAAAGAAAGAATTGACAGAATGACTTGCAACTTTGCATGTGTTCTCAGGACAGTTATACTAACTTGAGAAAAAAAAAGTTTGGAGCTAGCACTGCCATCTCTTGGTGAGCGCAGGAACTTTTCAACCAACCTGTATACTTTATTTAAACTACTCTACTCACAGTTGTCTAGACAATTAGCGAACTCTATACGAATTCGTGCCTGGACATTTTTTTCGAATCAAATACTGAATTTTGGTGGTTGATGGGAATCCAAATCAGGTGAAAAAAATGTTGTTTTATTTTTTAGTTATGGTGAGTATTGTTAAGCCTGACTCCACAATGTTGACATATATATAGTACGCGGTCAAACTAAAAATTTCGCGTAATACGCGTGATGCTACGGCATATTGGGCTAGAAATGGGTTAATATCGACGGTTTACTAACGCAACCTATTATCTCAAAAACTACTACTTTTTAGAAGAGACAAAAAACGTTTTATAATAAACTCTGTGGCATTTATTAATATTTTTTTTTAATTTAAAAAGTAGTGAATTTAAAATTAAAAAAAAAAAAAGTTTATTATAAAGCGGTTTTTTGTGTCTCCTGAAATGTAGTAGTTTTTGAGATACGAGGTTGCGTTAGTAACACCTATGTTGATAATTTCAACGACCCATAAAAATTTTGGTAATGGGTGCGATATTCTAATGCGTTACCTTGTTATAATAGCTCGTTACCTTTTTCATTATTTGCAAGCATAAAGTAATAAGTTACTGATTATTGATTACGTAATATATGATTTATAAATATAAAGTAATAATTTAAATATTTTTGATAATCTATTTTTAGATACATTACTTTGTGTTTTTTTGTAAGCAAAAGGGTAATGTATGTTTGTTTTGACAACACGCAACGAAGCGAAGCGCAACAGTTCATTTAAGTTTACAGCAATCAAATACTATATGCGTCGATAGCTCAGTGGGTAGAGTTCTTGGCTGGCAATCAGAGTTCCCTGGTTCGATTCCCATCATGACCACATTATTTTTAATAATTTTTTTTAAATAAAAATTCCTATTTTTTTTAAATCTATTTTTAGACACATTTCTATTTCCATTCTCGTTACCATATAAGTAACACCTTACATTATCACCTCTAAAGTTTTGGCTCATCGTCTGTAAAATTCATCAGTGAAGTAATCCATGAGCCGCTATGGCTATACATTACTTTACACATTATTTGGTAATGTGTGGTTTTGCTGGGATAATTAAACTTTTAAGAGCTGAACTCCATATTCGATTTGTTTTATTATTCCTAGTTATTGAGATACTGGCCATTTTATAAAATAACGTTTTAAACAACAATTATTTTTAGGGTCTAGAGGTGTTGTTTAGTTAGTTGCATAAATTTTGATCTCTATCTCTCACAGAGATATATTTTTTGCTTTTTATCAAATGATTAAAATGTTATGAAATTTTTCACAAAATGTTTTGTGAAATTATATGAAAAACATTATTAATAAATATGACCCTAATGGACGAACAGCTTCATAGGTTTTCCGTTCTTGCCTTTTACGACAGTCTTTAGAGTGCAGTTTTTCTGAATGTTCATTTGCTTTAAATTGAGGCCTTAATAGTAAAATGAAAACAACCCCTTTCCCTTTAAAAATGTTCATCTATAGAGATTTTTCTGCATTTCTGTTTAATAATCGTTAAATTCTTTTTAGGGTAGCGAGTAAAGACCCACAAAATAAATAAATAAAAAACAAATATCGATTATATGTTTCCAAATTTAAATTTACGAATTTTTCCTTATATTCCTTGTATTGGTTGAGTACTACTACAACTAGCAAACTAAACAGATTCCATTTCATTTTAACTAAATGTTTATAAAATATACAACATTTTGACTCACAACGCAATTGTAAGAAATCGTTACAGTCATTGTAGCGCGCACCCCAGTGCGGTTGGTCACGTACAAGATTTTCTCGTTTATTACATTTTTTTTTTATTTTTTTTTTTTAGTTTATTGCTTCCTAACTCCCCCTAACCCTTGTTTGGCCCCCTCAGTTTCATAGCTTTGGCCAAGGGCTGTTATACGAGGATTTTAGGCACAACAGTACTACTTATGTGTTCAACTATTGCTCCCATTTGGAAAACGCATAAGCATTATTTTGTTGTATTGTAATTTCTTTTGAATTTTTCACGCTTTTTTCAACTGTCAGAAATTCGTCCATTTGGAAATTTAATTTTTATTTTAAAGGATTTTTTTTTTAATATAATATTTTTTTTTTTTCAATTCCATTGGGTGAGTTGTTTGCAGTCCATTTTTACAGTAGCGTTTTGTAAAGTTTAAAAAAAAAATGTACGTATACAAAAAGTCAATAGAAATATTCAACAAAAAACAAATAATAATTTATTATATCTCTCTGGTAGTCTAAAGTTTTTGGGGCAAAATCTATATGAGATCTTCAGAGGATACATTTTTTATTCCTTATACAACACTAATATTGTTCTCTTTGATATTGGTAGATTTTCCTTTCAATTGAAATGTCTAATCCTTCTCTAAGATTTTTAAAACGCCACTGCCTATTTTTGGTTTAAATTTTAAAGCCAAAATTTTGATAGAACAACAAACGGAGAAAATGAAAAAGGCAATTCCATTATTTTTATATGTACGTGCTTTAAACCATAAAAAATTTGAAACATACGCACCCATACAAACTTAAAACACTTATATACACATACATGTGTAAATACAAAAAGTTGATAATATATACAATTTCGTTATTTTAGGCTTTTTTAAAATGAATATACATATGAGAGGATTCCACATTAAAACATACTGACGATGCGCCAAATAAACAAGTCATGTGTTTCTGAGAAATTTTAGAAAACACACACATTTTAAAATTTTTTGTATTCCTACACTCATCAAAAAAAGTCTGAAAATTTTGCTGTTATTACGGGAAATTTTGTTAATTTGAGCCCAGCGGTATTTTTTACTAATCTGCTGACGTGTAGTACAATGAAATTTGTGGAAAAAATTAGCTGCCGCTACTAGATTTTAGATAAAGTAGATTTTTGTAAAGTGGAATTTGAAACAGGGATGGAAAATATGATTTCTGTTTTTGTACTAACAAGACAAACAAATTGTACTTTTTCGATCCTCACGGTACCAAATTTTTTTCCGCTTTTTTTTAAACAATTTCGTCGTATTGAGCTAGATTTGCTTAGACACTATAAATTGACGTGGTGAAACAAAATTTGTCGTTAATTTTATGTAGTCGTATAATTACCACAAAACTTTGTAAAATTTTACTCTAATTTTTATAAATGTCACACCTTTTTTTCTGAGTGTCTGCCTCGAGGGCAATTTAACCTTTTCAGGATTTGCTATTAAAAAATTAAAAGGCATTTAATAACTTTTTAACAATAATACACTTTTTTAGTATTTTTTTGTTTTGAGAGGTAATTTAAAAACAGCTGTTCAATTTTGCCACTTCCGAATATTTTAGTACAATGTATATGCAAACATTTCAACTTAAAACTGACTTTATTTTTCACTATAGTAGCTGAATAAATAAAAACAGGTTTTTAATTTATAGTTGCTTTTAAAAAAAAGTCGACTTTATGTTATGTTGTTTTATCAAGTTATAAATTGAAAATTTGAAAATATTTAAAATTGTACTAAATGAGCCGCCGTAGTACCACGGTACCAACCAAGGTAAAAATGTACTAAAAAAGGTACAATTGTACCATGTTTTCTGTTTGCGAAAATCAGCAAAAAAAACTTACTAAGTATTATTTAAATTAGTAATAAATTTCAAATTTATTTTTTTTATCAAGCAACAAAATTTTTTTAAATTTTATCTATTTTTCAAAAAATATTTTAGACAAAATTATAAAAAAAATTAATCATAGGATTAAAAATGCTAACATAAACGAATTCATCAATTTGTTTAAATTTGGTAATTTCTGTTTTGAAAAATATTTTAGTCAATTTTTTTTTTTTAACGTTAAAGGTCAAAATTTAATTTAATTTAATTTAATTTTGGACTGATTTTTAGAACTAAAATAACTTTTTATTGCTATTTTAAGTGGATGTCCTATTTTTAGACATGAGTCGTTATATTAACTTCCGATAAGTTTTTGTAATCTATGTAACGTTTTAAAGCAATTTAAGTTTGTAGTTTTAATTAGAAATAACATTTTCTTCAATATTTTAAATTTAGTAAATTTTTTTTGCAAATTTTAGCATATCGATTTTCAAAAATTTGTAAAATGATTTCTGAAATTAGCAACTAAAATTTGTAAATATTCTTCAATTTGTAAAATGTAAATATCAAAAATATTTGCTAAATAATAATTTTTTTACTAAAAATCAGTACAAAAATAGTAAAGTGGAATTGAAACCCGTTTAAAAAATTTTCTACTAACTTTTTTTTTCTGAGTGTAAGCCAAAACTGTTCCTATCTACTTATACTGGCTGGCGGCTTAACCGCTCAATAAATGCACATACAACACATTCATACTAAACCCCAAAATAAGTATTTTCGCTTTTTTAAGTTTTCCAGTTTCAATTTCCATACAAATTTTAAATCGAAACATCAAAGCCGCCGTTCTGAAAAGTCCTTTCGGCTCAAATGGGCGTCGCCAATAGTTTTGGGCTTAAGTCAGCGAAATTTTGGGTCGGCTTGCATCTCTGCTCTACACTATTTTGTGAAACCAAGGACCCTATAAACCAGGATGAACAAACTACCAAATTTTAAGCCATCCATGGTGCCTGATGCCAAAAAAAAATTCTTAGGCGAGACCACGGAATTCTTAGCCGATTTACAGAAAAACTTAGCCTCTAGCAAGGGTTGTACCATTCAAACATGTATACATTCAGATCACAATCACTGTACTTGCGCTAGAACCCTTGCTAGCGGCTTATTGTTTCTGTAAATCGGCTAAGAATTTCGTGGTCTCGGCTAAGAAATTTTTTGTAGTCGCACCATTTGGCATCATGGCTGGCAAAAAATTTGGTAGTTTGTTCATCCTGGTTTATAGGGTCCTTGGTGAAACAAGTAGAGTTGTAAGAGTAATAAGTATTTGGGTGATCAATACTTTCAGAGTTGTATTTAGTCAATACTTTTAAGATTCAGTTTCCATACAAATTTTAAATCGAAAACACCAAAGCCACCGTTCTGAAAAGTCCTTTCGGCTCAAATGGGCTTAAGTCAGCAAAATTTTGGGTCGGCTTGCATCTCTGCTCTACACTACTTTGTGAAACCAAGGACCCTATAAACCAGGATGAACAAACTACCGAATTTTAAGCCATCAATGGTGCCATGATGCCAAAAAAATTCTTAGGTGAGACCACGGAATTCTTAGCCGATTTACAGAAAAACTTAGCCTCTAGCAAGGGTTGTACCAATTCAAACATGTATACATTCACATCACAATCACTGTACTTGCGCTACAACCCTTGCTAGCGGCTAAATGTTTCTGTTAATCGGCTAAGAATTTTTTGCTAAGAAGCACCTTCTGACAACACTTTTTAAGTTATTCAATATTCACATACCGACATAAAAGATTGCACACTAGACCGTACCTCAAAAAAAAAGTTCACCGTACACCCTCAAATATAAAGTATTTTAACAAGAAAATTTCGAAAATGTTTTTTTTTTTTTTTTTTTGGCCGAACGTAGGGGTCGCCATTTTATATTTTTCTTTATATCTTCGCCATTTACCGTCGGATCTTAAAGTGTTGTATATCAATGTTTTTTGTCTCGCGGAGACCGATGTTTTCCTCGAAGGAGCCATTGACCTCAAGTAACCCGTTCTAGTATTAACCCAGTACATCTCAGTTGCTACCACCTTAATGAACTACCCTAATATTTTAAAATGAAAGCTCGCAAAAAGGCAATAAACTTTTGCTAGGAAAGTATTCCAATAATTCCAGCGGAACTATTATTTTATTTTTTTTTTAATTTTTTTTGTTGCCGAATGTAGGGCATTTTTAATTTTTTTGTCATATCTTCTGTATTTACAGTCGGATCTTAAAGGGTTATATATCAATGTTTTTGTCGCAATGATACCAATTTTTTACATCAAAAATCATTGACCTCAAGCACCCTTTTATACCACTTAAGGGGTAAAACCTACGTAAAAAGCCTATATATAAAAACTTCCTATTTTTATTTTCTTTATTTACGGAGATGTGTTAACAAAGATTGGTTTTCACAAGATTTATGAAGGAGTACAAAAAAATATTTGTTTTTCACAAAGTTTTACAAAATGATAGTATATTTAGTATAGAGGTCCATGGCACGCAGCATTACTTAATAAATTTTCGGTGGATTTCTCTGAAATTTATAATGCATATGGAAAACTAAATTATCTTTGGATGCGCGTAGGAGTTTTTGATAGGTCAAATACTTTTTGACTTAGAGCTGTTTCTTTACGAGTATAAAAAATAGATATTTTGACTTTAACACTTCGCTGTTTTGTCAAAAATTAATATACCCAAAAACTCATACGCTTTTTGACTTAGAGCTGTTTCTTTACGAGCATAAAAAATAGATATTTTGACTTTAACACTTCGCTGTTTTGTCAAAAATTAATATACCCAAAAACTCATACGCTTTTCTTTAGATAATTTGGTTAAATTATAGGCATACGAACCATTGCAAAGGTCTCTGTAAATGGCGTTCCATTCTTACAATGACTCCATTTTTGTAGCCAGTGTTTGTAGGAGTTCCATCGCAACTAATAGCTATTAAGAAGTCCATATTGAAGTTCTCTTCACTCAAATAATACAGCCAACTTCAATCACGCCAAAATATGATCGATTAAAATTTGTGTTATTTTATAAGTGATCCACGGCACTCAGCATAATTTAACCAATTTTAGGTGGATCGGTCTGAAACATACACTTTATATAGAAAACTAAATTATCTAAAGAAAAGCGTATGAGTTTTTGGGTATATTAATTTTTGACAAAACAGCGAAGTGTTAAAGTCAAAATATCTATTTTTATACTCGTAAAGAAACAGCTCTAAGTCAAAAAGTATTTGACTTATCAATAACTCCTACGCGCATCCATAGATAATTTAGTTTTCCATATGCATTATAAATTTCAGAGAAATCCATCAAAAATTGATTAAGTAATGCTGCCTGCCGTGGACCTCTTTTGTAAATATACTATCATTTTGTAAAACTTTGTGTAAAACAAATATTTTTTTGTACTCCTTCATAAATCTTGTGAAAACCAATCTTTGTTAACACATCTCCGTAAATAAAGAAAATAAAAAAAGGAAGTTTTTATATATAGGCTTTTTACGTAGGTTTTACCCCTTAAGTAGTATAAAAGGGTGCTTGAGGTCAATGATTTTCGATGTAACAAATTGCTATCATTGCGACAAAAACATTGATATATAACCCTTTAAGATCCGACTGTAAATACAGAAGATATGACAAAAAAAATTAAAAATGCCCTACATTCGGCAACAAAAAAAATTAAAAAAAAAATAAAATAATAGTTCCGCTGGAATTATTGGAATACTTTCCTAGCAAAAGTTTATTGCTTTTTTGCGAGCTTTCATTTTAAAATATTAGGGTAGTTCATTAAGGTGGTAGCAACTGAGATCTGGTGGGTTAATACTAGAACGGGTTACTTGAGGTCAAAGGCTCCTTCGAGGAAAACATCGGTCTCCCCGAGACAAAAAACATTGATATACAACACTTTAAGATCCGACGGTAAATGGCGAAGATATAAAGAAAAATGTAAAATGGCGACTCCTACGTTCGGCCAAAAAAAAAAAAAAACATTTTCGAAATTTTCTTGTTAAAATACTTTATATTTGAGGGTGTACGGTGAACTTTTTTTTTTTTGCCTGTAAGGTGGTACGGTCTATTGCACACCCTGTCTTAAAGGGTATATTGAGTTTGTAGCTACCAAAAAAATGGGTGTAGCCCCACCTTGTAGTACACCGATCAACTGAGTACCACTTGTTGTATCGGTTTAGATATGACCATACTTCCGTCTGTACATGTAAAATGAACACCCTTTTTAATCAAGCTACATGTTGCAGTTCTAAAAATAATTGCATCAAATTTGCTACAAAAGTTTGTATTTTCCCAAGGACGAATTCTATTTAAAATTGTTAAATCGGTTTAACTGAACTGGAATGCAATGAGCCTAATGGTATGTATTTGCAAACCAAAATGATTCGAAAGAATTTCTTGCACGGGACTTATGTAATAACAGGTCAATTGAGAAGTCCCCGGCCTGCACATAGATGGCGCTACTAGACTTACATCGGTATGATTTTTAGTTTTCCCTAACCTTCGAAAGACAAGTGTATAAATTTGACAGCTGTCGGATCATTAATTTGTGAATTATAGCATTTTGAGTGAAGCAACTTTTGATATTGTAAAAAAATGGATAAAAAGAAACTTCGTGTGTTAATAAAATATTGCTTTTTGAAGGGAAAAAATACAGTTGAAGCAAAAACTTGGCTTGATGACGAGTTTCCGGACACTGCCTCAGGAAAATCAACCATCGAGGATTGGTATGCTAAATTTAGACGTGGTGAAATGAGCACCGAACACTGTGAACGCAGTGGACGCCCAAAAGAGGTTGTTACGGACAAAAACATCAAAAAATCCACAAAATGATTTCGAATGACCGTAAATTAAAATTGTACTCCAAAGATATCAACTGAACGTGTACATCATGTCATTCACGAATATTTGGGTATGAGAAAGCTCTGTGCAAAGTGGGTGCCGCGCGAGCTCACTTTTGACCAAAAACAAGTCAGTGAAAACGAAGGGGAAAATCCATGAATTTGGCTTCGAATTGCTTCCGCATCCACCGTATTCTCTAGATCTGGCCTCCAGCGACTATTTCCTGTTCTCAGATCTCAAAAGAATACTCGCTGGGAAGAAATTTTCTTCGAATGAAGAAGTGAAGCAAAGGACATATCGTACTACAAAAATGGTATCGAAAAGTTGGAGGGTCGCTATGATCAGTGTATCACCCTTCAAGGGAATAAAAAAAACGAATTTTGCTTAAAAAATCTGTTTTAGTATGGTAGGCCGGGGACTTTTCAATTGACCTGTTATGATTCATCTCGACAGTAGTGCAAAAAAAAAAAAAAATAGTCCACCTTTATCACAGTTCATCTCTGTTATTTTGCTTTACAATGTTTTGAAGGACAAAGAGTTCGAAGAGGTACGAAAATTTTATTGTTGTTTGGTAGTTTTTTTTTTACTAAATCATACCAACTTCAAATGTAGAACTCGGGATCTAAATAATGGCAAATAGTATGTATTCAAGAGAGAGAGGGGAGATTTAGATTCTCACAGTTCTCTTCATATACTTGCGAACTATTCCCGAAGAAAAAATTTCACAAGAAAATCTAATCATAAAAACACGACAAAAAAAAGTAAGAATTCGGGTTGGGTACCTACGAGAAGCATAGAAGCAGTCTGCTAAAGGGCTAAATTTTGGGCACCTGACCCAGCTAGAGAGCTATAAAAATTTCCCAGTTAACTGAAATTCCTTACCGGAATTTGATCAGCTTTTCGGAATATGACTCAAATCGTACTGTAATGTAGGATATCATACAGTCGGCGTACCGGATTTTAACTTTTTTCCTATGTTATTAGCTTTTTTTTGTTAAAATACCCATCAAAAACATGGTATCAACTGCTTACCGGACTATTTACACACTTAATTACCTTTATTCGCGATGTCCAAAAAGTAATGGGTACCCATTATTTTTTGGCTGTTTATAAGTGGAAAGATAATGACTACTCCTTACTTTTAGTAGTTGATACCCTGTTTTTGCTGGGTATATTAACAAAAACGTTTCTAAAAATATTTATGTCGCAAAAAGGTAATTAGAGCATTTCTATGACTTTCATAAAACACATGACTTGTTTTTTCAGCGCAGCGGCAATATACTACTATGACACACACAAATACAATGTATTTTATTTATACACCCAGAAAACAGATTCAGGCTGACAACCGAATTTATTGCCAACCGCTTAATTTAGATGCTAGAATCGAAATTAAAAATCCGAATTATTATTCAGATAATAAAAATTCTGTTGTTACAACAGTTAGTTTTCTGTAGATTGATTATAACTTATCATTCTATTTTCTCTGTGTACACACAAATTCCAAATTTTGAACTATACATCATGAAATTACATAAAATATACATTGTTAACAATTTACACAAAATTTATTCATTATCCTATCAAACATGAGAGTGGAATGAATACATAGATACTGCAAGAAGATTCAAAATATATTTATGTTTTTATATTTTTATGTAACTTTTCTTGCATATAATATAGTATTTTTTTGTTAACAACAATATTCCGGTATTTACTGAGTATCATACAAAATGTGATCATTTTATATATGATTTTGTATTACGAGCTTATTGAATAAGGAATTGAAAAATTAAGCCCAAATCAGATAGTGAAAGTGCTGCCAGTGAACAGAGTGGCAGTTGTGTTAAACTTTCTTTGTGATTTTCGCATAAAATATTTAAAATTTTTAAAAAAAAAAATTTAATTACATTTAATTTAAAGACAGCTTTTGCTTATTTAAAAAATGTTCTAATTTTTCGTTGGTGAAAAATAAAGAAATTAAAAATTACCTTATGGACACTGTGTGTGGCACTGTGGTAAAAAAACTGCCGTTACTGCACTTATCTAGTTTTGTCTTTCAAAGGCAAAAGCAAGACAATATTCACTTTAAAAGCGAACACAATCTTTTACATATTTAAGGAAAAAAAATTGTGAAATGAGCTGATGATAAAACTGATCCCTGGGCTGAGCCGCACAATGGTTTAAGAGCCGCATTAATTAATTTTTTTCATGTCTTCTAATCTACCTGATTTTTCCACAGTTTGTAATAAACAATCTAATTATGGTGTATCAAAAATATTAGGCTTATATCTTTATTATTTTTGCTTATTCTTTCACCATTGGTTAATATTATTATAAAATTGCAATGAGCTAAAAATTGTGACTACAATGATTTTTAACTTTTGTGTTATATGGGAAGTAGGCGTGGTTGTGCTCGTTTTTTTTCATATTTGCAGTATTATAAGTCTATACCAAAATTCAAGGCTCTACGATGTTTCCTTATAATTAATGCCAGCTATCATATGAGGTTGAACCACTGTCAGCCGTTCCCAAAATTTGAAATAAGCAATTTCTTTCTATTTACGCATAAACTACAGACTGTTGGTTTAAAATTTAACCCCTAGAGTACGGAGTGGGGGACTTTAGGTCCCCCAAGATTAGTTTTTCTTTAATAACTTCGAAAATAATTTCTTTCTCTCTTTTTCCTTTTAGATAGTCGAGTTTTATTTAAAATACTATATAAAAACGTATAAGTGGCATTATAATATTAATTTATTTGTATTAAAAGGTAAGTTTTTCGTTTGGGGGACCCAAGTTACCCCACGTCGTACTTTACGTTACAAATTTTCTTTGTGTTTTTTAGGACAAAAAATCGAAAACCGCAGAAAAAAATTATCCCAGCGACAAATTGAAGACATTTGAATGCCAGAAGTGATAGTGAGGAAGATCCTTGGGACACAGATTGTGCCAGTGACAACTCTAGTTGTATACCTGATGCTTATCCGAGTAAAAGCAGCGAAACGGCAGACGAGATTGGGGAACTTGAAGAAGAAGCAGAAGATATTCTTCCGGATATTGATATTAGCGAAGATGATGATGCTTTTCCTTTAAATGCAGAATATAACACTGCCAAGTCTGGTCGAGTTTCGTATTCGAAGCCATTTCCACGTACACGTAGGTTAGCATGCAATATTGTGAACGCAACTCCAGGAGTAACTAGTTACATGAGTACTGCAACCGAAATGGATGATATATTCAATCATCTTATAACACCAATGATGAAAAAAAAATCTGTCTTCATACTAACGAAGAAGCCAAAAGAGTATTAGATAAATACAATGAAAAGTATCCCCAAAGGCAAAACAAAAACTGGAAAGAAGTAACTGAAGGTGAATTAGATGCCTTTCTCGGAGTACTTTTAACAGCTGGAGCGCTTCATTGTAGAAGAGAAAATGTGAAAGAAATGTGGAGTACTGACGAATACATTCGGAGAAAAATATTTACTGCATCCATGCCTCGTGATAGATTTATTGCATTGTCTAAGTATACAAGATTTGCTGATAAAACAACAAGAGAAACTCGAAAAGAGACAGACAAGTTTGCTGTCATAAGGGAAATCTGGTATTCTTTTATATACAGGCATAAAGTTCGGTTTCTAATGAAATTCATTCTAAAACAAATATAATTATGGACTATAATCGAACTAAGGGAGCATGAGACAACGTTTGCTAAAAGAAGCTAAAACCGTTCCAAACTTACGACGCGCTTGGTCGGCTTGTGGTGTTGCAGCTGAAATTGAAAAAACAAGTGAAAAGTTTACAACAAAGGATGGACTAAAACGTTATCGCTGCTTTCTGTGTCCTAGAAATAAAGATAAGAAGTCTAAATTTGTTTGCAATGAACATAGAACTGAATAAAAGAAAATCGTTTGTCTTAAACATACTATTATCGATAACGATGGAGATGGAGCTGATGCAATGAATTTTTATATTTATTTTTTTGTATTTTATATTTTTTAAAGTAAAATTGAATTTCTTAGTTTGTGTTTTTTATTATAATTATCAATTATAATTATAAGTTTATTTTATGTCAAAAATTAAATTTTTGAAAATAAATGCTGCAAATTTAATTAAATAATCGTTTTTTACTTTTCTAACAGTCTTTCTAATATTATTATGCCAACTTATAAACAAAATAAAAACCATTTTTGAGTGGGGGACTTCAGTGACCCTACTCTGTACTTTATGTCAAAAACTATACTCCGTACTCTAAAGGTTAATACGGAAATAATGAAACTATATGGAAATTATAAAATTCGAATCAAGAGATTCGATAAATTGAACCAAATAAAGCCAAGTGGAAGTCTATAAAATTTCTGTAACTTCTTAAAGTAGGCACCACACTTTTTAACATTAGAATACACCCTATAAGCTATTCGGTAGTCGACTACGAAAAAAACTCACTTTTAGTTAACTTTTATGACCTAACTATAAGCTAACTACAATGTAATGCAGAACTTTCCAAAATCGAAGCTTGCATATACATACTGTGCAGTGACATTGTTTGGTGACAATTTAAACCTGGGCTCTAATCGCCGCATTCGTGATCGAATTTGATATCGTACAAAAAATAAATTCGATAGGTATCGAATTGCCTAATTACGGCATTCGATTGGTAACGAATCGAAAATTTTGCGAATTGTAAAAGATTTTATTTTAATTGTAATAGAGTCTTGACATAAGTTTCACACAAATGTAAACAAAAAAAGAAAAACAAAAACAGCAAATTTAAAACAAAGTAACAATTATGATTTTTAGTTAATTTATTTAAATAAAACATTTTGTATAGACAATGAGTCAAGAATTACTATTAATAATGCACATGTCCTCATCGGAATCTGAAGATGAACATGGCGTAATACGCATAAGAAGACAAATGCGGGATAAAGGCGACCCTCTTTCCTTGCCTGCTAAAGCGTAATTAATTTATTTATAAAACCAAAAAATACTTCACTAAGGATTTATTTGCAGATTTAAACAGCGAATTAGACTGTCGAAGGAGGCATTTAATTATGTTCTTGCCCAGATTGATTTTGTTGGGCACATGTCAACTGCGGTGCCGCCAACGCTTCAGTTGGCAGCAACACTGTCTCTGTTTGCTACCGGTAGCTTCCAACATGCGGTTGGAAACGATTATTTAGTTGGTATGTGTCAAAGCACTGTTAGAAAAACTGTGAATAATGTGGCAAAGGACATAGAAGAGACAGTGTGTCCGAATTACATAAATTTGCACTTGTCCTAAAAACTTAACAATTAATACTTTTTTTAATTAAAATTAAATAAAACTTAAATTTTGTTCACTTTTTTATATGAAAACACTTTAAAACAATTTTTTTTAATTTCGACACCTATTGCTGTATCGAACAATATTGTAAAAGATTGCACTCGATCGATTGCTCGTTATCGAATCTTATCATCTCAAAATACGTTAATTTTTGTTCGATAACGAATGCCATAATCTCAAAATAAAAATATTCGATCAAAGTTGTTCGATCACGAAAGCGGCGATTAGACCCCTGTTTTGATATTTTCTTATCTATTTGTTTAACACATTTTTCATTTTCTTTTGTTCTTTGTCGAAATCAGTGATCGTGCGTGCAGTTAAGTGAGGTTAAATTTAAATATTGTGATTGCTTAAAAATTTTAATTATTTATACCAAAATGAGTGGTACAAGCAAAAGAAATTTAAGAAGACTTTTTAAAAAGGAAAAAGATATATATTCTAATAAACTTATTTTGCATAACGTAGATCAATTAGAATCCACCTGTTCTTCTGCCGATGTACGGTGTCAAAATGAAAGTAATATTAAAAATATTAACATTTGCAATGCTTTCGAAGAACAGCGTGCAATAAAAAAAACATTAAAGGAAAAGATCGGTGATTGGTATTTTAAAAATAGGCCATCTCGCAAGTGTTTCGAAGAGCTGTTAATTATTTTAGTTGAAGAAAATTTAGATGTACCTTTGAGGGCAAACACATTTATTGGAAAACGTGACCGCTTGTGCTTGAGAAATATTTTTCCTGGTATGTATTGTCACTTTCGTGTAAAAAAACAACTATCCAGTGTTTCAAGCATCATAAAGGATTGCCAAAAAATAGTGATAGATATAAATATTGACGGACTACCATTATTTAAAAGTTCCAAAATGCAATTGTGGCCGATTTTGGCAAAAATTGTTGACTTTCCCAACATTTCTGTTTTCCCTATTGGTATTTACGTTGGAAAAAGTAAACCCTGTAATATCGATTGTTTCCTAAGTGATTTGGTCACAGAGTTAAAAGATTTAATTGATAACGGAATATTGATTGAAAATACAGTGATTGCATTTGAAATTAGAGCACTTATTTGTGATGCCCCAGCAAAAGCTTTTGCTTGCGGTATTGTGGGTCACACTTCTTCCCATGGTTGTACAAAATGTTCCCAAATCGGCAAGAAAATAGAGAATGTGTTGACGTATTCCGTAATGTCGGGCGAAATTATTTCTGATGACGATTTTTCATCAAGAAAGTACTTGAACCATCATCAAAAGGAGTTTCGTTCTAACCAATCACCATTTGAAAAGCTTGGTCTAAAAATGATAAATCATGTACCACTTGATCCAATGCATTTAATAGATCTCGGAGTGATGAAGAAAATACTTGTTCGAATATGCACAGACAAAACTAAATTCAAAATCACCAAAGAAGTAAAAGAAGAAATTTCCACACATCTTAAATCATTAAAAAATACGTGCCTCGGGAATTCTCTCGCTATCCGAGAGAATTGAATGAAATCTGCAACTGGAAAGCTACTGAGTTTCGTCAATTTCTTTTATACACGGGTATGCTGGTTTTAAAGAATAGGGTTCATGACGATTTTTATTATGAATTTCTCTTACTTCACTGCTTGCCGTTTGTTATCCTGTCCGAGAACGTGTGAAAGAAATGTTGAAAATGCTCAAGTACTATTGGAGCTATTTGTGGAAAACTTCCCTATAATTTTTGGAGAAAACAGCATATCTCACAATGTTCATGGTCTTCTGCATATAAGTGACTGTGTGAAAAAGCTTGCACCGCTGAACAATTTTTCTTCGTATCCTTTTGAAGATTATCTTCAAAAGTTAAAAAAGTACGTGAAAAAGCCAACGCAAATTTTGCAACAAATTCATATTTGTACACAATATGAAAATATGGTGACAGAACAGCAAAAATTAAAATTTAATAAAAAAAAAATGGGGCCATTGTTAGTGTCACAACCTCAGAATATTTTTTTACTGCTGTTTGCCCTAATAACTTCTGCGCAATTCGACCGTTTATACCCATACAGATAACAGGCTCCTCGTCGATTGGATCAAAGTCAATATTAGGTCGCCGATTCCGAAGTATCGAAAGTTTCTTTCAGGAGCCATTTGATTCATCTAAAATTTTAGGTACCTGTTTAGTTAATCAGAAGAACATAGGTGATGAAGAGTCATTTGCTATAGAAGATGTTGAATTGAAGTTTGCAGGATTTCCAAGTGGTAATCAATTTCTTTTAGTGCCACTCTTACACGGTTGCAAATAATTGAAATTTAAAGCAGTCACAAACAGTATTTGGGATGCTTCAAGTGAATCGAACCACCTAAAATGTTTTTGGTAGCTCGTATCACATGAAATAATGCTCTTAAAAAAATATAATAATAATTATTGTTGAAATATAGATGTCACTTCCAAATATTAATCGTTTCAAAATGCAAGCAATTCCTCAATGTAAGTATTAACTAAAAATGAACATTAATTGGTCTTATAAATAATGATTTTACAGATAACAAGGACGCAAGTCACTGTCAAGGTTGTTCCAACCTCAATGAACTTTTTGAGGAGAGATTTAAAGAGATAAACAGTAAGATATTCGAATTTTTAAAAAGTAAAGCTTAAATTTATTAATATTTATATAATTTTCAGATACTATACAAAAGCTTCAAGGTAACTTACTTTTTTGCAACACATTTTCCTTTTATATTTAGAGGGAAGCCTGATTTAGAACCTTAGCGAAATCAAATGGTTTTTGTTCCAAAAATTGATACTACTTGTTCATACAAATATTTCATTTAAAGTTTCACATTGAAATTCCAAGCAGTTCTAAAGTTAAAGTTAGTTGAAGTCAAATATTTCTGTTTTTTGTATGACTTTTTATTTTTTTTAATTTACGTTTTTGCCAAATTATTGTGTTAAAGTAGTTCCACTCTGTAACTGAGAGGTTATCCATAATATTCTCTCCTAAATGGACCAAAAAAAATCTTCCAAATATTTCGTTTTAGTACATTTTATTACAACAAACCTTATTTTTTTTTTTAATTTTAAATGAAAATGTATTTTTACTGACATATGCATAGACATTTTGTTAATTTTTATAACACACTTATAAATCAAATTAACATGTAAAACAACAACAAATTTCCCTTATAAGACTGTTATAAGGATCCACTAAATGTCAATACATATGGCTGTTAGTTTGGTTCGAGATCATAGAAAATTTTTTTTCAAATGAAAAATTTTTCTTATTTTTATTTTGTAATTATTTTAGTTATTATTTTAAATAATATACCAAAACAGTTTTATCGAGATGTCTTTAGTTCATCTATAAGAAAATTTAATCACAATTTTTAATTTCTTAAATTTGGATCAAAATTGCTTTCGCTATCGTGTACGGAACTACATATTTTTTTGCATTAAATAAAATATTAGATTTCCAGAAGGTTTTACATCAGACTCCCTCTTAAATGGAAAATAATTTCATCTGAATTTCACCATGCTTATTCGTTAACATATGCATTTAAAGATATTATTGTCAACCAAAATGACGTTATAATGAACTCCCTGGCTGAGCAGAAAGTGTTGGCAGAACGGCTTCTTCACCAAGAAGTAACAAACAATAATGTGCGAACCGTTTTCCCAATAAATAGTCTCAGTGAATTAACTGAGTTAAACAACACGCTTAGTGAAGACAATCATGAGCTTTATGTACGTTCTCAAAATTTTATTTCACAAATTTAATACCTCCCTAATATGCGATTTAATGCTTTGCACAGGTAAATATGATGAAATCGTTATTAAAAGGACGTCTTTCAAAAACCTTAACAGAGGTAATTTCGATTAGTGTCTGTATAGAAATAAATATGGATGGAATCCACGGCAAGAAGCGACTAAAAGACTTTAAAGCTTTTTTTCAAGCTTTAACAGGTAACCTATATATTAAAACATATTAATTTCGCATAACATAGAACAATTTTATTTTAAACAGATGCTCGTCGATCGCTTGGCTCTAATGAGGTAGAAAAGGACATCAGAAATGCCCTCAAAACCATAAAAAAACGCCAAATCCATGCGGAATGCATTAAAAATAAAAAAATAAAACATCTCATCCCTGCTGTAAATAACTGCTAAAATTTAAAAATATGTATATAGTGAATTATTTTGATTTTTTTAATTAATTTTTAATTTTATTTATTTATTTATTTATTTATTTATTTATTTATTTATTTATTTATTTATTTATTTATTTATTTATTTATTTATTTATTTATTAATTTATCTATTTAGTTAGTTCGTTTATTTAATAATTCCAATGAAGGAAATAAAACGCAAAAAGCGAATATTTTGTTTATAATTTTGTTTTACTTTTACGTTTGCATTTTGGGGTTTTTTCTGTTGGCTAAATTAAATAATATTATAAGCTAACTAATAGTTAGCTAACTAATATTTGATTTTAATTAAGTCAGCTTATAGCCAACTAAAATTCAATTAGTTTAAAGCTAACTTAAAATTATATAACTTTTACCTAACTTCTATTCAACTAACTTTAAGTTAGTTGAAAAGTCATGCAGAGTCGGACAATTGACTACCGCCTAGGGCATCGCAATGTTAAAATAGTCAGTTTGCTCCATTAAAAATAATCCAAGTATCAACCACCACTAGTTTCGTAATAGTTAGTTTAAAGTGCATTTAAAGTTAGCTGAGTTGCCGGTAGGGCATATACTACGAATATAAATCGAAAAGTTTTCATGTATATAAAATTCCCTGTTGGAAACCTGGGTCAAGTGTCTCCAAGTCACCACTTTTGTCGACTATTTTAGGTGACATGTCAACAAAGCATCTAGACTTTCTACCTTCCTTGCAGCTGCAAAGCTGTGATTCTTCTTGATTTTTTATTTGTTTCATTTTCTGTGTATAGCTGCATGCAAAATAAAAGTTTTTAATAAAAATATAAAGAAAAGTGAATTTAAAAGGTAAATACACACATAATTTGAACAAAATATTAAATGAGCAAAAGCAATTGCAAAATACTTGTAAAAAACAATCAGTTTTGTAAAAAAAAAAAGTTAAAATAACGAGAGAGGCAACAATTTTTAGTTGAAAGATTTTGTGCAGTTTTTTTTTCAAGATTTGTCTACTCCAAAATTGAATTTGCACGAAAAACTTATTTACTTTAATTAAATTTAAAATTTTAATATTAAATTTTTTAAGCTAAAGATCTTTTTTATAAAATTTCTTATTTTATTTTCGATATTTTGCTAACAATTTGTTAGCATCTTCAGGAAAACAAAATTTTAATATATAAGAAATTTTATAAAAAAAAAGATCTTTAGCTTAAAAAATTGAATATTAATATTAAAATAAGATCGAATAAAGTTATATAATTTTTAAATTTATAATTTTTTTTATTAATAAAATATCTAATTTCACAAAATAAATGCACCTGTTTAAACTTATTTTCCTGTGGAAATCTAGTAAAAAGTTCCAAAAGTGTGAACTAGAATTACTAAAATTTACTATGGAATCTCTAGTTCCAATGTCTACACTTAGTCAATAATTGTGTAGATTCGCATAGACTAGCACATGTTAAATGTCTACATCAGAAAGCAACAAAGTCAATAGTGCAGCAGTACAATATTGAATTAAAAAGTATTAAAATTTCTAGTTTAAAAATATTTTTATCTTCTAGTTTTTTACCTTAATAAAATATCTTGGGAATTATCTGTAGCCTAAAAGCCCATACCACAGTTTAATAATATTCAACATACACATATGTACATAATATTTATATGTATTAAAGTTTTACAAATACCGAGGAATGCATTCACATTCTATTCTACAAGCAACAATGTTTAAAAACCCATGCTTCCATTTATTTTATTATGGAGACGAGAGGACAATAGAAATTATTTCAAGCGGAAAAAGTTCAACAACAATAACACAAAATATTACAATAACAAATTCTGTTTCTTTTTTTATTTTAATATTTTATACAACAATTCATTTTAAGACAGAGTAGCATGAGAGGATGAAAAACCCATTGAATACTTTGGGTTTATGTATGAAAGAAAATATTGTTTAGTATAAATCTTGCACTTGTTTTATTTCTGGGTATATTTTACAGAAACAACAACAACAACAAGAACAATGACAAAAAGGACAATACAAGTTAATACAAATGTTTTTATATAAATTAAGAACACTCAGAAAAAAAGTTAGTAGAAAAATTTGTAAGCGGTATTCAATCCCACTTTACTATTTTTGTACTGATTTTTAGTAAAAAAATTATTATTTAGCAAATCTTTTTGCTATTTACATTTTACAAATTACAGAATTTTTACAGAATATCTACAAATTTTCGTTGCTAATTTCAGAAATCATTTAAATTTGTGAAAACCGATTTGCTAAAATTAGCAAAAAAAAAATTACTAATTTTAAAAAAGTCGATATTGAAGGAAATGTTATTAAAATAGCACTAAAAAGGGGTTTTTAGTTCTAAAAATCAGCCCTAAAAACAATTAAATTTAACCTTTAAAATTTTTAAGCCTTTGATTAAAAATATAATCAAAATTTTTGATGCTCGATAAAAAAAATAAATCTAAAACTTTGTAGTAATATTAATAGTATTTAGTAATTTTTTTTGCTGATTTTAGCAAACAGATTTTAAATTCCACTTTACAAAAAGTCTACTAAAATTTAGTAGCGGCTACTAATTTTTCTACTAATTTCATTGTACTACACGTCAGCAGACATGTGTTGCTAAGATTAGCAAAAAATACCGCTGGGCTCAAATTAGCAGAATTTCCCGTAATAACAGCAAAATTTTCAGTTGCCATTACAGACTTTTTTTGGTGAGTGAACATTAGGAGGACTTTATTTTTTTTTTTAAATTGTGGATTTATAAGAAGTGTTTTATTCTGAAAATACTTCTATGTTATGCTATATTATATTAAAAAAAATAAACTTTCTCTGAAGGGAAATTGATGAAGCTTTTTATTAAATTAATAATCTCCTACCGAATTTCAAATATTTTTATTACATCACCTGACTAGCGTTGGCTTCAACTGCATTGTATTGCAACAACACAAATGACTAAATTTTTTGTGAAAAACATAAAATTTAAATTCTTATAAATGCATCCCTATTACATTTTATATGTATTGTCGTATCCTTGTTTGTATGTTATTTAAAATGTTTGAAGATATAATAACTTCCGGTAATTTTAGCTTTTATTATAAAATTGTTTAGAACCAAAGAAAACAAAAAAAAATGTACCAGATATAATAAAATAACCATTACAACCGCATTAACAACAACAATAGGAGTTCCTATTGTTGCTGGTGTCATTTAAATGGTCATGGTCAGTGTAGTGGCTCAGCTTCCGGTAGTTAGTAAATCATTCCATTAAATTACCTCATGTGTACCCATAACAATAAGAGGATGGCGTTTGTGGTTTATAAAGTCCTTCAAAGGATAAATTGTTATGACGGTGATTATTGTTAAAGGAATGTGAAAATTTACTTGCAAATATATCACATAAAAATAAATCAATTAATTAATACAAAATAAATTATTACATAGAAAGGATTTGTAGCCACTATTTTTTGCAAATAATTTTAGGATATTTCCTTAACTTCTAGATTAATGATCGAAACCACAGTTTTTGTCACAAACCGAGTTGTCATATAAAGGGTATCCCAAGAAGAACGCAATTTTTAAATTTTAAATAAAACACGGATATTTAAAAAAAAAATCGTGAAACTTTATTATATCGTAAAGTAGACAGAATGAGGTTATGTATGGAACAATATATCGTGCAGATGGCCGCCGCGGCTTTGCTTACATGCACGCGATCTTTTAATGAAATTTTCAATGACCGTTTTGCATGAATGCTGCGGTATTTCATTAATGCAGCGTCCAATTTCCTCTTTTAAGGCTTGAGTCTTCGTCGGCTTATTCGCGTAAACCATCGACTTCAAAAAACCCCAAAGAAAAAAATCTAATGGTGTTAAATCGCACGATCTAGGTGGCCAATTCTGATCTCCAAAACGCGAAATAACACGACCGGGAAATGACTGATGCAGCAATTGAATTGTTTCTCTGGCTGTATGACATGTGGCGCCGTCTTGTTGGAACCACATGCCCTCCACATTCATTTCTTCAATTCTAGGCAAGAAAAAACTGGTTATCATTTCACGATACCGAACACCATTGACTGTTTGCGCTTGACCTGCCTCATTTTCATAAAAAAAAGGTCCAATGATTCCTCCAGCCCAAAAACCACACCACACAGTGACACGTTGAGGATGCATTTGCTTCTCGTGAATCACTCGAGGATTTTCCTCACCCTAAATGCGACAAAAATGTATGCATGAAGATGCAAATCTTTCGTCAAAATTCGCTGCAAAGTGGATTTGGAGACACCAATTTGCTGAGCTCGGTGTCGAATTGAGGTGGATGGAGTTTGAGCGACATCATCACGTACAGCTGCGACATTTTCGGTCGATCGACCTGGTCGATGGCGGGTTGTTGTCTTTACATCACTAACAGACCCAGTTTCGGCAAATTTATCCATTAATCTCTTTACAGTTGACTCTTTTGGAGCATTATTGTGACCCCAAATTGATCGCAATTTGCGAACTGTAGCCGCAAAACTTTCACCATTTTGGTAAAACAATTTCACAATGAGAATGCGTTGTTCATTCGTGTAGCGCTCCATTTTTACTAACCTCGTACCATCTACTAGCAAACAATAACAATTGTTCAAATGTCAAACAATGACACTTCGAATGTTGCCAGATTTAAAAATTGCGTTCTTCTTGGGACACAAATTTTAAATAAATTTTAAGCGGTTTGAAAAATGTTGGCATATGAGCAAATCCTGTTTGACGAACGATACATTCGTACGAGTTAATGGATTAAAATATAAAAATGTCTTGGTCTTTCAAAAGAGATACCTTCAACTTAAACATAGTGTGTAGTGGGATTTAAATGTATTTTCGAATGGCATAAAACTTAATTTGTTAACAGGTATTTGTTGCGAAATAATTAATCACAGTTTTGTGACGCACGCTACAAAATATGGAATTAACTTTGAAAATTAAAGTATTTTTTAATAATTTTTAGCGAAGTTTGCATAATAAAGCACACAAAAGCTAATACCTAAAAGAAAGATGAATATAAGAGAATTCTAAAATAACTTATTTGTAGCCAAAAAATGTTATCGTTTTTAATCAAAATCCGTGAACCCTATGTGATGCATGCTACGTGACGCACGTTACATTTTTTCTAGTAGTATATAAATAAACATATTTGAATTTATTTTTAATTTAATCTTTTGATAACATTTCTTAATACAAATTTTTTACTTTTTTAACCAATCAACTCAAAGCAGGTGACGTTTGTTCTAATTCCTTAAAAAATGCTAAATCATATGAATTATATTTTCGTGTATTTTCGATGTCAATAAATATTTTAACTCTTTAGGAATTCTGCCAATAAAATTCTTTTGAAATAAGTTTCCAACCAAATTTATTCTACCACAAATTCTGTTAGAACAAATTCCATGAAACCAAAACTTAAATGATAAGATACAATATAACTAACTAGAACTAGCTCCAGAAGTGGTTGTGGGAATATCTGGTTACTTTTGGAATAATTTCAAATAAAAGTTATCGGAGTTCAAACCGACAGAAGAACAATTTATAAAGGACAAGAAATTTTTCACCAAGTGGGTCATAGAAACAGAAAATTTGGCCTGATTAATTATTGATCTAGTGCCCAGGTTCTATAAGACAAGCAACAATTACTGTCCACTTGTAACAACAGTTTACAATTTTCAGGTAATATAGTAGATATTTAATTTCGAAAGTGGACGATTAACGATAATCGTGTTATAAAACCTGGGCACTGGTTCTGAGAAATAATAATTCACTGTCAAAAATTTATAAATTCTAAAGCTAAATCAACCTAATAAAATATTCTAAAAGCTAAAGCCTCTAGAATAAGGAAATATATTTAAAGAAAACCTTTTAAAATGCATTATTTGTTTCAATGAGCGCCCCGGTGGGCTAGTTGGCAGCGTGCTAGCTTATCAGTGTTTGGGTCGTGGGTTCAATTCCCACCAGAGGCTCTGGTCTGTTTTCGCTACAACGAGCCGAAGGCCTTTGTTGCTAGTGCTCGCTTAGGGTATTAACATATAATTTGTAATTATATGATTAATAAATAAAATAAATAATAAATAAATGTTCCAATCAATCAAACCCGTGGCTAAGTATATTTATTTTTAACAAGCACTATGACGTTACGGTTTTTTATTTATATTTAGATATCATGTGCATTTAGTATTACTTTGACCTTAGCGCCAAAACAACATATAAAAAATGTTTTCAAATGGAAAATACAAAAATTTTTAAGAACTGATAAAAGTTGATATGTCAAAATATTTTTAAAAAGTAAGGAGGTAAGGACCTGAAAGGAATATACTTATTCAAAAGTTTTATAGACTCCGAGGATTTCTGAGCGTTTTTAATAGAAAACCTCTTTAAATTTAAAGCCCAAACCAGAAAAATTAGTGCCAGCGACAATACAATATTTTTAAGAATTATTTATTGAGTGTAATGTTTTCAGGCGTCCCTGATTTTTTAGAAAATTTTCTAAATTTTAGAAAATTTTCTAAAATAATTTCTCTGCTGTAAAACACTGTATAGACTGCATTTTTCTGTTTTATGTTTAAGGGTTTACTTGAGCACTCTGTGTCCTTACTGGTGAAAGAAATACTTTTATTTTGCATTTAACGATTAATAAATTAATCGCCAATTTTTCCGATTAATCGACCCGAATAACTGATTAATCAATTTCGTAATTTTGGAACAATGTCCAAACCAGTTAGCCGGCAGGGTCGAATAATTGGAAACACTATTTTCAACGTAATTTTTGAGAGAAGTCGCTACAGAAATTAATATGGTAATTTTTTTTTTTTTTATTCTAGAAATATAATTTTTTATTTACTTAAAGCAGTATATAAAATTGATTTAAAATTATAGAAGACTTGCAAAAAAAATTCATTCTAAATGTTGTTTAAACAACTGACATATCAGTAAAAAAATAAATGATTAATCAGTTAAAAATAAACAAAACAAAATATAAATTTGTAATAATTGTAACGAAAACAAATAAACCACAATATTCCGTTTTGTGGTTAAATTTTTATTAAATTTCAAACAAACAAAAAAAATTAATCAAACTGCAAAAAATCGGTAAATGATAATAAATCATTTTGAACAAATGTATTAAAAGGTTAAAAAAATATTTCTTTCAAAAATAAATACATGTTCCCTTATATTTAAACATTTAAATTACGAAGGCGGATATCAATAAGTCCGTGACTTTTCGAACTTCCCTCGTAGTTATATGAAATGCAAAACTGCTCCCATCAAGTACTACCTTTAAATAGAATATTGTCAAGTTCCGTCATTTTCTTTGCGTTTAACATCTGTTTTTAAAAATGGAAAAAAGTGAATTTCGAGTGCTCATTAAACAATATTTTTTGCGAAAAAAACCGTCCATCAAACCAAGGAAAAGGTTGATAAATATGGTAAAAAAGTGGTTTACTGACTTTCGTTGTGGCACGGAAGATGCCGAACGGAAATGGCTCGGTGGAAAGAGATTTAGCTCCAACGATGAATTTATTGATCAAACAAATGCCTATTTTATCGACCACGAAAAATCCGCAAAGTAAATGACGGAACTTGCTCAAACAGGTGGTACTTGATGGGAGCAGCGTTGCATTTCGTATAACTACGAGGGAAGTTCGAAAAGTCACGGACTTATTGATCCGCCCTCGTAAACAACAAACAAACAATTGCCACAGTTTAGACAACTTTTGACATGTCATAGGATTAACTCGAGAGGACTTATCACCCGACTGACCTAAAGAAACACCTCAATAACCTGAATGAGTTACATATTATAAATTTTGTGACATGTCACCGAACTAACCTAAAGGTACCAATCACATTTAACACAGTTTTTGATATGTCACCGAACTAACACAAAATAACATGTCACCGAACTAACGAAAAGGCACTGACGCTGGCCCAATCACACTTAGCTTCTTTGTGATATGTTACCAACGTAACCCAAAAGAACATATCACCGGACCAGTTGCTATGAATCAAGTCACAAAAGTAGCTTCAAAATAATGCGCAAAGACAACAAATGGTACGGGGAAACTGACCTACATATATTCTACCGAATTTCGTTACGCAACCGTTTAGCGGTTAAAAATGGTTTAATGTAAAAGATTTCAAAATATTTAAAAATTTCCAAGGAGTAAAATTTTACTTGGGGATCAGTACTTTAAGTATAATTGAAACTGCTTAAGCTACGGCAATTATACCAGTTCTCTGAAAAGTCCTGCTCAGTCACGAGATATATTCTTTAAGGGCAATTTATCCATCACACCCTAACCACATCATGTATACCAATTGATTAAAAATAACTATATCGACCGATACAATTTAATAAAATTATACAATTTAAATAAATTATTATTATATGGTATATAATATTATATGTATTTGTTTATACCAAAAGCCAACCCGGAACAGTGCACTCTGTTTTGGACGTAAAAGCAGTGCTTTAATTCGTTTTTGTTTTTTAATATCACAGAAATTAATAAAACCCGCTTTAAAAAAAATATCAAATTTAGAACAAAAAAAAAAACTTTAAAATTGAAAAAACGTCAAAATGAAAAAAAAAGTTTGCCAAACTAGGAAAAAAAATTGAAAAATTGGCAAAAAAAAAATAGAAAAAACTGCTAAAATTCAAAGAGATTGCCAAAATATAATAAAAAAAATCGGAAAATTAAAAAAAAACCTGAAGTCGGAAAAATCACCAAAGTTGAGAAAAATTTATAAATTTTGGTGAAATTGCTAAAAAAAATAGGTAAAAATCGCTGAAATTTAAAAAAATTGCAAAAAAAAAAAATTTTAAAAAATAGAAAATGTCCAAAATCGTTAAAATCGTTAAAATTTACTAAAATCGTTTAAAATGCGAAAAATATATGGAAATCGATCAATGTGTGAAAAAAATTGTTTTAAAACCACAAATTGGAAAACACGCTGAAATTGAACAAAATGGTGGAAAAAAATGGGGAAAAATCCTTAAAATAGGAAAAATCGATAAAATTGTGGACAAAAATAAAAAAACTTGAAAATAGGAAAAATAAATTAAAATGGTAATAATGGATAAAAATTCCCTAAATTCGTTAGAGTTAACGAATTCTTTAAAATTGATAGCACAATTGGTATCACAAAAAAATTTCTAAATGCTTAAAAAATTGCTCAAATTTGTTCACTTTGACAAAGCAAAATTTTGCATTTTAGCAAACCAAAATCAAAAAATCGCTGAACTTTTAAAAAACAGCAAAATTAATAAAAAAAATCGATAAAAAAAAATTGACAGAAAATAAAACAATACACGAATTGCAAAAAAAAAACAACGCTGAATTTGGGAAAAAAATCGTCAAAATTAAAAAAACACTAAACAAATAAAAAATTTTAATAAATTAGGGAAAACAAAAAAAAAAAATAATAATATCAGACAAAATCTGCAAAACGGAAATATTTGGTAAAAATTTTCTTTAATATTAAAAAATATTTCCAGAATAGAAAAGAAAATTATAAAAACCGCTAAAAGCACAAAAAAACATCTAAAAATGTCAACCCGTCCATATCTCGGCAATTAAATGAGTTACACTATGCCACCAAAACAACAATACCGGTGCCGAGTTGGACTCAATTTGCTTCATTTTTAGAATGCGCTACGCTGAAAAAGTAATCACAGCAATACGAAAAGGATGAATCTCGAAAATTATGTGAAATAAATGAAGACGGTTAACAGTTTTAGATCGTTGAAGTGATAACATGCAATTTAAAACTTTAACGAAAACATTTTTCTTTAAAATGAGCTTAAGATCTTTTTTAAATAAATCAAGAAGATCGAAAGAAACTAAACAAAATTCTCTAAAACGAAAATTTTAAATATTTATTATAATATCTCTACACCACTAATACATTAAATCAAATAACATAAAGCCCACACAAATAATTTATTCGAATAAGAATAAATATCCCTTTCAGTGTTCACCTTAGCACTTGACACCACTGAAGTAAACATTACATAACAGGGCTATGAACTACAAAGCTTCAACAATTTCGCCAACTCTTCATTAGATGGCGGGCAATAACTGTTCTAAGATTTATCATCTCGCGCAATTACAGTGTTGCCATATTTGAAGCCCTTCATCTTTCACCGTCTTTCATCTCCTTTCAAAAAGAAAGTAACACATTAATTAGTAGAAGAATTTTCTAAGTGTTGTGTTCTCTAACGAAAAATAGATTGATTTCGACAAATCAGAACTGTTTTACTTGAATTTAATAAAAAGAAATTCTGCTTATAAAATTGTATTTACGTTACCTGAGCCTGACTACTCCTTGAATTTGTCAAATTTCGTTGAAATTCCATTATCCGTTATTGTTCTAATATGAAGGGTATTTAAAAATAATAAAAATTTTCATGAAAATAACTCTGGGTGGTGTTAAACTGAGCATACTTTTAGATAAGTTAGCCGACATAAATAGAGGAAGAGCTTAAAATTTGATTTAAAAATCATAAGATTTTAAGTTCTGTAAAAAAATTGATCTTTGTAAACTAGTGTAGTTCACACATAATGAATTTTGAATTTGTTTTTAAACAAAAAATAAATAAACAATATTAACGGTATATTACTGTAGCATACACACACACACAAAAACGGAAACGGATTTACATTTACGATTGTCGCTTGCTTTATTGCTTCTGTTTGTATTTTTAGCCGACTACAAATAGAAATAAGAAATGATTTCCTTTCATGCAACAGGGAATGTCTACACATCCGTACAATTCAAATTAGAAAACAAAGAAAGGTGAATCTAATGCCAACAAAAAGGGGTACAGGATTTGAGAGGTGAAAATGAACGATGCTACTAATAATAGATTTAAAAGTTCATGTGGAAAACAATAGATGGCAGTGTGCTAAACATTTGCATTTCCGCTTTACAAAAAAAGAGAGAAACTAAGAAAAAGGGATCGTGACAATATCAAAAAAGGGGTGGAAAATCTTAAATATACTTAAATAAAGATTTTTGCCAGGCAGCTAAAACAACGGAAAACATCCCTATTTTATTGTTGTGGTAAATAAGAAATATAAAAATATTGGAATTGTAAAGATTTACATATATAAACACACACACTATTACAGTAATAATTTTTATGTAGTTGTATTAGTGTTAATTTTATAACAATAAATATGGAGAATTTTCTTAAATATTCTGAGAAACTTAAAAATTCTTTTTAGAGTTTCTTATAAATTTTGGAACTGTTTGATGCCAAAAGAACACAGCAGGGTTAATACTCAAAAATCCCCGTAGTCAAAATGTGAATAAAGTTTTAAACTTCCTCATCTGTGTTGGTGTTAGTGTTGTTTGATGTCATTGTTTTTGTTAACCAATAAAAAAAAAACTCGTATTGTTGTTGTCCTTTAAAAAGGATTCGTCAGCGATTTTGTATTTTTTGTTTTTTTCTTTCCACGAACTAGTTACTCCTTTTTATGTCTCTTCTATGTTTTTTTTTCGTTTTTGCAATATTTTACATGTTTGCAATGTTTATATTTGATTTTTTTTTTGCGTTATTTTAAGATTTTTTTTTTCAATATTATTCTTATATTGTTATCCTTTGGCAGAAAATACTGTCACTTAACAACACCCAAGAGTCTTGTTGTGTGGGTTTTGTTGATTTTCCATTTTTTTTATTATCATTTTACAACGTATCCGTATGTATGTATGATTTTTTTCGCTGACAGGACAAACATTCCACAAAGAGCATCCTTATAAACTACAACAATAACAGCAGCATCAATATATGGTGTATGTAATTTGATTTTTGTTGTTGCTGTTATTGTATATTGTCAATATCTGAGGGAAAGGGTTAATTTTTTTCTTTTTTTCAGAACTCCCTCTCCTTTGCATTATCCTGTAATACAGATATTTTTTTTTTTTTAGTATGCAAAATCAAAAAAAATTACAATTTCTTTTACGAGTTGTTATTGCTTTTGTGTTGTTGCTGTTGTTTGATTATTACTATGACATGGGTAGGTGTGATTTTATAGCATTTTTATGTGTGCGTTGACATTTGTTGAACACATTTAAAAAAATTTAAAAAAACAAAATAAAATCAGTTGCAATTTAAAAGAATAAAGTTAAGTAGAACGTACAACAAACAACATGTGAAGGAATTTATTTTTATGACCAGTTTTCATTTATTACTTTTTTCACTTACAATTGTGCAACAAGTCAAAGGATTTGACAAGAATTTCGAATATGCTTCAAAATATTAAAATTTTAATGACTGCCAAGCAAAGACATATACATTTAAAAAATATTTATATAAAATGCTGATTAAAATCATTGCACAAAAACAATTCCACTGTAACACAGTTTTTAATTTTTTTATTACACTAGAAATATGTTATGTTGCTGGAACAATGTTGCATGTCAAAAAATCAGAGTGTTTTAAAATTTTCCTTTTATCGCAATTTAAATCATCAATTGGCTTTAAAAAGTAATCAAAACCATATTTGTGTAATGACGTAAATCAACTGAATGATAATTTTATACAGTTTTGAGTCACTTATAATTTTTTTATAAAAAAAAAAAGATTTTTATATAAAAATATTTAATTCAAATAACTTAACAAATACACAACAAAATTAAATAACAAGATTTAATTACGAAATTGATTATATCAATTATTGTTTTAATTCATTTTGCATCTATCATGCACTTGTTGGCTATTCAAAATTGCATGCGATTTTTTGAAAAAAAAAAAATTCAATTATAGTAGTTTGTAAAACATAAATTGAAAAATTTTAGTTTTATTTAAAATATTGAACAAAAAATGGTGTGTTTAAACATTAGAAGTAAATAAGGCGCGGATCCAGAGAGGGGGATCTTATAGGGGGAAATTATAATTCAACTCAAACAACGCTTACATAATAACATTTAATATTGTTTGTATAAACTATTTTATTTCGGTATTTTAGGGGATAGTCCGATTAAGAACATTCCCACGAAAATATTATAGGAGAAGGAAGTGCACCATGAAACGAAAATACGTAGCAACGTTAGATTTATGTCATACTTCCGGCTTTTTTTTTATATATATAACAATTTTCCTCCAGTTTTTATTTAGCACAAGCATAAAAGCCCGTCATTATTTAACGAAAGTTTTAAATTGTACAGGGTGTCCGCCGGGAAGGTATACTACTTTTGGTAAACATTAGTCTTGACAGTTCATATTTGGCAGTCGTGAAGTAGGCACGTGACAAATTTATTAAGGAAAAATATTCGCTAAACTAACGTGTTTTAATCGTTAAAACATTTTATCAAAATCAATCATCGATTACTGTGACGATGAGAAAGTTATGTGAAATTTTTGGGAGAAACAACGAGCCAACAAAACGCACTATTTATCGTGTTGTGAATGATTTCGAAGAAAGAGGGTCTATAGGTGATAGGCCCATGCATGGACCACAACGTACTGCAAGATCGGCTGAAAACATTACTGCTGCTCAAGAAAGTGTTCAAAACAATCCATCAACCTCAATTCGGCACCTAGTCTTCAAAGAACAATTTTGGCCACAATTTTGCACAAGGATTTGCATTTGTTTCCATTTCAGATTCAGTTGACACAAGAGCTTCTTCCACAAGACCATTTACGCCGCCGTACATATGCCAATAGGATGTTACAGCTCGCCCATGACAATCCCGATTTTCATGAAAAAATCATAATGACTGACGAGGCATATTTTCATTTGAAAGAATATGTGAGTAAACAGAATAGTCGGTTCTGGAAAACCCTTAAGTTATTCATCAGTCACTTTTGCATCCATTAAAAGTGACAGTCTGGTGTGCAATTTGGGCAGGAGGAATGATTGCGCCTTACTTCTTTGAAAATGATAAAGGCGTAACAGTGACTGTGAATGGGCAGCAATATCGTGATATGATTGAAAACAATTTAACGCCACAACTGCATGCATCAACAAGACGGTGCCACATCGCATACATCCAGGATTACAGTGGAATTACTGCAAGACCTCTTATTTCAAGAAATGGTGATGTTGATTGGCCTCCACGGTCGCCTGATTTGACTGCTCCGGACTTCTTTTTGTGGAGATATCTGAAAAGCAAGGTTTATGCAAACAAACCAGAAACGCTTGAGCAACTTAAACAAAATATTTGTGATGAAATTAATGAAATACCGCGTGAAATGTGTGAGAATGTTATTCAAAATGTGCTCAAAAGGGCTCGCATTTGGGAGGCTAACAGAGGCGGACATTTATCTGATATTGTATTCCATACATTATGGCCGACATTAAATAAAACATTTATCAATATAAGATCCATTCTCTTTAATTTAATTAAAAATTATAAACAAAGTTGTATACCTTCCCGGCGGACACCCTGTATTAAGTTAAACACCAAATTTCGATTTATTTGCTAAAGACAGTTTGGGCAGGGCTTTGAAGGCAATAATATTCTTCTTTCAGCTCCTTTCAAAATCCCTCATATTACTGAATGTCTTTACTTAAATAGCAGCCTGGATGGGTGATTAAACCCATTTTTTCTACGATTTAATTACAAATTCTAGAAATATCTCCTTAGCTATTTTACACCTACACCAGGGAATGCATATTTAAAATTTCAGATTTCCAGCCGCCGGGGTTTGAGCACGACGTTAAAAAAAAATTTTTCGAATGCACCCTTCACCATAAAAAAATATTTTAAAATTCCAACTTGATGGATGGCCACACCGGTGTAGGAGGCTTAATTTCAAGAACATAATTCAGGAAACATAAATTTTAAATTTGTAATTTTTAGCCTAAAAAATTTGTGTAGAACGTTATAACCACCAAAAATTTCCAAAGGAAGCCCTTCATAGCGCATGTCTACCATACATAGGACCAATGGATTTAGTGTACCCATTTCTTATGGCATCATTTCCATTGCATTCATATCAATTGTAACGATATTATTTTCATTATCATTTTTTAAATTTATGATGGCGTTTTAAGGATTTGAATTGTAAAAATGAAGAACGATCGCTAAATAGAAATCAATACGTGGATTTTATTGATATTTGCGGTATTAAGTGTTTTTATATCCACTCGATCTCAGGTTCATTCCACTTCGTTCTTCTTGCCTAGAACGTTGCCCGTTCCATTCCATTTCGTTCCCCTGGTCTAGTGTTTCAATTCTACTCATCCCCCGTTCCACTCCATTTCGTTCTCCTTATCTATAGTTTCAATTCCACTCGTTCACCATTAGATTCTATTTCGTACCTCTTGCAAATCTAGTCGTTTTCCTATTCATTTTCCCCAATTTACTTATTAAATTTCACTCATTACTTAAGTTCCAGGTATCTAACCATTTTTTGCAGGCCGTTAAGGAAGTACTCTCGCCTTTTGAATCCTTGTTTTACCTGGCGAGAATTTCAAAAAGTATATTACCAGTGAATTAGCCCATACTCCAGGGAGACATATGTAATATACGAGAGCGGGTCAATAGATCCGTGGCTTTTTGAATTTCCTGCCTCTTAACTGAAAGAGCAACACTACTCCTGTCAACAGGCATCTCTCGGTTGACTCCTGTCAAAATTCAAACAAGCTGCGTCATTTAGTTTGTGTTTGACAGCCATTGATAGCAGATTACCGCGTGATGGATGTAGAAGTGAATTTTATGTACTCATTAAGCATTACTTTGTTGCGGAAAAAAACCATCACTAAAACCAAGGCTAAGCTTGATAAATAATATGGGAACTCTGCAACATCAATTTCAAAGGTAAAACTGAGATTTATTGAATTTCGTTGTGGCCGCACGGAAGATACCAAACATTCTGGACGCCCAGTTGACGTCTATACACACAAAACAATTGAAAAAATTTACGATATGAAGTTGGCCGAACGGAGATTGAAAGTGTGAGAGATTTTGAAAGCCATAGGCATCTCACATTGCTCAATGGTTTCAATTTTGAATGAGATATTTGGTATGAGAAAGCTTTCCGCAAGATGAGTGCCGCGTTTGTTCACAATCGACCACAAACGCAATCGTGTGGCAAATTTGTTTCCATGGCAAAAATTCATAAATAAGGCTATGAAATGCTACCTCATTCTCCCTATTCTCCAGACCCCAGTGACTATTTCTAGTTTCTAAACTTTAAGAAATGGCGCGGCGGAAAGAGATTTGACTTCAAAGATGAAATCATCTTACTAAGAAATACCTAATGACCCCAACAAATTTTTTTTTTTCAAAGGGATAAACAAATTTGAGAAACGTTGATGAAAGTCTATAAGGCTCAAAGAAGACTATGTTGAAAAATGATTTTTTCTTCAAAAACCTGGGTTTCATTAAAAAAGAGTCATGGACGCGTTTGTGACTTAAATAGTTTGGGAAGGCTGATAAGGTACAGACTTTGGCTCTTTTAAACTTCCTTTTATTAGACCTGTAGCCATTACAACAGGCAGGTTTGGGCGGGTGGTACTTTTCCTCTTCATTATTCTTTATTTTATATTAGCCATCTTATATACAAATTTTGGCAAAATTAAGGATTTTTACTTGAAATATTTTGCTGGTAAGGAAAAGTCGAAAACTGTTAGAAAAAGTCGAAAACTGTTAGAAGGTAAACTTATTTTAATTTACTTTTCAACTGTTGAATGCACATTGAACAGAACAAGTACACTCTCAAACATTCTCTTCAATATAATCCTTTTAATGAATTATGTTAATTTTTATGTTTAAATATTTTTAAAAATATGCCGCTTGCATAATTAAGGTCAAGGTCACTACAATACTTAATAATTCTTACTAATGATAACTTTATCACACCTTAAATGCAGGGAGAATAAAAAAATAACAAGAAATGAATCCTAAATATATTATAAATATACAACATATTTAGCATAATGATAAGTTGCCAACAACAACAAAAACATCAGCAGACGTAGTAGCAGCAACAACATACAGAAGGAGAAAAAAAAAATATTGTAAACAAAACATTAACAAACAACATTCTTCTTTTAACATACGTACACAAAAAAAAAGTCAAAAATTATGCGCATAATCAACATGAAAATGCGAGAAAAATATTTAAGTAACCAAACGAAAACCAAAATGGACTGAATAAAATAAGCCTGCATTTCATTATCGAATTAAATAAAAAACAACAACAACAAAAATAAAATAGACAACCAGACTGATAAACGGACGGAAGAACGAACTTTTTAATACAAACAAAAGGTAAAAGTAGTGGTTGTTGGTTATTATTTGATGGACGAAAAACAACAAATCACAGACACACATATTTGAATAATTCATCAGGATGATGATGGCGATGACGATGAATACATTGTGTGGTGTTTTTTTCACGAGGTTATGAAAAATCATTTAGAAAAATGTTGACAATTTTATATTTGTTGTTGATGTATGTTTTCAAACACAGCAGAGAAGATGAGCACGCGCAAAGAGGCATCTTTAAAATGGTGATATTTGTTTTTAAAATATCCTTATTTATCGTACTCGAACTCATACCAAAGCGCGACTCTCAACTTTGTATTTTAAATAAATGCGACGCAAGCGCAACTTATGCTACTTACTCTTCTCTCCACTTAGTGTATGTTGAACCAGTAAGTGGTCATATATTCTGTATAAATTATGCAACTAAAGTTTTGTTTTTTTTATTAGGCGTATGTTTGGCTAGGCGCCACAGTAATTACCAATTCTAATGTTATGTTAATTTTGCTTTTTTTTCTTTCGTATTCGACTTTTAACTTATGGTTTTAAAGTTTCTGTATTTTTGTATTTTTTTTTTTAAACTTTTGATTAACATTCTGATATTACTGGTGGCAACATCAGCAACATGCTACTACAAATGACTCATGAATAGTATTGGAATTTAAAAGGATTTTTTTAAGCTGGTTTAACTTGGTGTTGTTACCGTTATAGCTGATTATGGTATTGTGTAGACCTTTTACTTTTTAATGGTCGGTGTATTTGGTTTAGTATTCGGTTTGTATCACAAAAGCATTTATAACTATATATAACTATGTATAACTATATATAACTATGTATAACTATAAATACAATAAATGGATGCCCGATCCGCATCACACTGGGGTAAAAGTATTTGATTTTTGAAATTACTTATATCGTGTGATACATTATATTTAATACTCAAATTGAAGCAGGGATTATGACGACTTTAAAAATATAAAATAACAAAATTTAATTTAAAAAATAGTGTTTACTATTCGTTAGTAACATTAAATTAAGATCTCGAGTCTGATCAAATTTAAAAATATATAACAATATTTTAAGATTTTTAGTGAATTCATGTTACTATAATTTAAAATCGCTTTGATCGATTTAAATTACGTTATTTATTGCTGATCAGATTCCAAAACTATTTAATGTTTCCAACGGTATGAAAAAAATTTTTTTTTTTTGTAATTTTGCCAAAATCACATATTTTGATCACAGGCCTAAGTGCAAACCAAAATTAATTTAAATACTTAACTTTTAAAAGTCCATAATTAAAAGGT
The DNA here is from genome assembly GCA_949748255.1 of Eustalomyia histrio. NCBI lineage: Eukaryota > Metazoa > Arthropoda > Insecta > Diptera > Anthomyiidae > Eustalomyia > Eustalomyia histrio. The sequence goes on from OX456524.1 coordinate 20,078,989, forward strand.
TTTAAATTTTATTATTGAAACATTTTTATGAAACATTTTATTTTAATGTTTTACGAAATTCGGAGCGCCTCGGTAGACTAGTTGGTAGCATCAGTGTGGGGGTCGTGGGTTCAATTCCCACCAGAGGTTCTGGTCTGTTTTCGCTACAACGAGCCGATAGCCTTTGTTGATAGTGCTCGATTAGGGTATTAGGATATAATTTGTAATTATGTGTAGACTTAAAAAAGTTTGTAAGTTAAAATAACTGATCATTTAAAAGAAATGATATTTCATTTAAAAACCGGTCTACCTAGTTTTCATATAAATTAAATGTCATTTGTTATTTATTTTTAAATGTTGATTAATCAACTGACACATCCGTAAGAAACAAATGATATAATCAGTTAAAATAAATGTCAAAATTTTACCTAGTAAACCTTAAAAAATAAATGTTTTTTCATTTATTTGAAATTATTTCCGTTTTTGTGTTTTTTGTTTTTTTTTTTTAATATACTCGTACAATACAAAATGTATGTATGCATGTGAAGCTGTAAACACTTTTTGTATGAATGTGTTTGTAAATGTATGTGTGTTTATGAAGTTCTTGTAATTTGTATTGAAAAATTTTGTATATATACAACCAATTTAATTAAATAAAAAAACAAATTTAAAACAAATTGAAATTTTTTTTTTTTTTTACAGACAGCAAAAAAAATTTAAACTTATAATAACTGTTACGGACACAAATAAACCACTAGTTTCCGTTTTGTGGGTAAATTTTTATTAAATTTCAAACAAATGAAAAAGAAACTGAAAAAAAAAGGTAAATGATAGTAAATTTTTTCGAATAAATGTATAAAAAAGTTAATATAGATATTTCTTTGAAAAATAAATGTATGTTCCTTTATTTTTAAATCGAACGGAAAACTTTTTTATTAAACTACAAACAGTTAACTACATAATATTCTGAGTGTATGATTAATATTAAAATAAATAAAATATAAAAGTCGGGTCAATTTTACTCCAAGTGCTCATAGGTATTAATTTTGATTATTTTAAATATCACTTTTAGACTTCGAAGAATGGTTAAGTTAAGTTATATTAAAAGTTGCAAAAAACTAAAAAATATTTATAACAAATTTGGCGGCCTTGACACAAAGAAAGGAATGATGTAGATTATAATATTTTAACTTTCGTTTATTAAAATCAAACAACACAGGTGAAAATGAGATCGAGTATGAACATATATGATGATACAAGTGTTTGTATATAATCATATTTTGATATATCTGATGATATATGTCCATATGTATCATCTATGATTATATATGTTCGAATTCGAAAACTGAGAGTATATTGATACAAGGGCGGAACAATAAGTCCGTGACTTTTCGAACTTCCCTCGTAGTTATATGAAATGTAACACTGCTACCATAAATTTTTTTGAGCAAGTTCCGTCATTTACTTTGCGGTTAACAGCTGTTCATAACATACAATCTAGTGGATTTCTTTAAAAATAGAAAAAAAAAACTTAATTTCGAATGCTCATTAAACATTATTTTTGCGAAAAAAAAACTGTCAATTAAACCAAGAAAAATCTTGATAAATACTATTGGGACTCTGCATCATCAATTCCAATGGTAAAAAAGGTGGTTTATTGACTTTCGCTGAACGTTTGGACGGCCAATTGAAGTCAATACACCCAAAAAAATCCACAATATGGTGTTGGCCGATCGAAGAGTTGCTGACATAGACATTTCATATGGCAGCGTGGTTTCGATTTTAAATGATCAGTTGGATTTAAGAAAGCTTTCTGCAAGATGGGTGCCGCGTTTGCTCTCAATCGACCATAATGCACGGGTGCACACGTGTGTAGTCTCAATGGCAAAATTCCATGAATTGGGCTACGAATTGGTACCTCATCCGCCATATTCTCCGGATTTAGGGGATAGAGGGTATACAAAAATTGGAGAAACGTTGGACTAAGTGTATTGAGCTAAAAGGAGATTATGTTGAAAAATATTTGTTTTTTTTTGTGCAAAAAAACTGTGTTTCATTCAAAAAGTCACGGACTTATTGATCTGCCCTCGTATATAATCAAATATGCTTATGATATAATTCACATATGATTCACATACATATGTATATGTATGATCATATGTGTCACATATCCCAAATTTCTGATCTCTCAAATTTCATATAGTGAAGTATATGTGGACATACAAGCCCAGATATAATCATATATGTTCATACAGGGAGGTTTTTATGGTTCAAGCCGATGTTTTCTTTTTTATAAATCTTAAACGATACAATTTTTTTAATAATGTTTTATTGCATGAAAGTTTGGTTTATAACAATTATACAACAATTATATAACAATTGTATGAAATATAGTATCGGCTAAATTGCCGCCTCTGGCCGCTGCCCAAATGTGGGCTCTTTTACCCACATTTTGCATACCATTTTGGTTTTATTGCTCCAATTTCTTCAATAACGTTGTTCTTTAGCACCTGGCTTGTTTGGGTAGATCTTTCCCTTCAAGTACCCCGAAACAAAGTAGTTGGGAGCAGTAAAATCAGGAGCTCAAGGGGACCAATCGAACTCTCCTCTTTTTGACATATGCGACCGGGAAAAAGTTCTCTCAAAATACGAGGATGTAAAGGCCGTTGGTGTGTCAAGTGAGGATTTTCTGTTCCCCAGTAGCAGCTATTCTGTTTAGTGCTCGGTTAGGTTATAATGATATAATTTGTAATTATATGATTAATATAAATAAAAATAAAAAATAAAAAAAATATATATACATATTCTTTTTATGTTTTAATAACTTTAACACGTTGTTGGTGCGTTAGATGCTCCATAATAAATTGTTATCGACTGCTCTGCACAACTGTGAAATAGAAACTGATAAATGTTAACCAAACAAAGATGGTGGTCAAAAAACACCGATCTGGAACATAAGATACCATTTCCACCTCTCAAATAAAAATATAAGAAATTTTTATTATTTTTTTTTTTTTTTTGAAAAATATTTTGGTTTCTGATCATTTTATAAAATTACCATTTGGCAAAGATTAGTTTTTTTCAAATAAATATTTAGCAACTCTGAGTAATAATTTTTGACATTTTTTTTTTTAATTTGCGATTGTTATTAAGATGTTAAATTATTTTATGGGTTTGAAAGCCTTGAATTATCTTTATCCAGTAAATATATAAGTACTGGATGGAGAACGGAACACTGTGTTCAATATAAGTTACTACAATTTTTTGGTTTGGCGATCAGAGGCCTAAAATTATTTAATGTTTTCAACGACATTTAATTTAATTTTTTTTTTAATTTTCCTAAAATCAAGATTTAGAACCCATTTTGCAGCGGTTTGAAATTGTTCAAATTGGCTTACATTTTTACAAAACTTTTTTGAGATGATCGATATGATATGGAAATTATCCCTAGTGTGAACTTAGGGTCAAAATAACTTATGACAATGAATCTGAAATACAAAAAATTAAAAATTTTTAAGAACAAAACGTTTAATGAACCAAAAGAAACTAAATTCACATGCACCACCATAGAAAGTTAATTTAAATTATAATGTTTTTATAATCACTATGAGTGCTTGTAAGGCACTACCAGAGATAGTTATTTGCAATACCTTTCCTTTGATATCCAATTTACCTACAATTGTTTAGAAGATATATGAATAATATTGCAACAGCTTTGTTATTCCCGTTTCCCCCGCCATAGATTTGTCTACTCTATTACATTCAGGACAATCGAAATTCTCACCTGGTGGAGTTACTAGGGCACACAAATGCCTGTAGACTAGTGTAAATCGAATTTTTTATAAATAATAGTCCGTGTGCAAATCTCTGTAAAATAAAACTAATGCGGTGGACATGCATGGCATTTGTTGAAAAATTCAGCGTGTACTGCAACATTTTTTAAAAGGAAATTGTTCCTACTAATTAATGTGCTGCTTTCTTTGCAAAGGAGATAGAGCAGAGATGAAAGTTGGTGCAAGATAAAGGGCTGGCTTCAAATATGGCAACACGGTAATTACGCGAAATAATAAATTTCAAAACAGATATTGTTCGCCATCTTATAGAGAGTTGTTGAAATTTTTTAGTTTATAAACCTGTTATGTTACTTTTACTATCTTGAGATTAAATGCAATAGGATAACCGAAGTAGACCTTTGCGATATATATGAGAGATAGAAAGTTCATATATAAAAAAAAGAAAAATTCATATACAGGTTGGTTGAAAAGTTCCTGCGCTCACCAAGAGATGGCACTGCTAGCTCCAAACTTTTTCTCAAGTTGGTATAACTGTCCTGAGAACACATGCAAAGTTGCAAGTCATTTTGTCAATTCTTTTTTTGTTTACAAGCCATTTGAAGTTGACGTGTCATTGATTTTTTTTAATATGGAAAAAATTGATTATCGTGCAGTCATTAGATTCTTTGTTTTGGAGGGTTTAAAAGCAAAGGGAATTTATGAACAATTATTAGAAGTGTACAAGGAGCCCTCACCTTCAAAACCCACCGTTGAATTTTGGGCTGGTGAATTTAAACGTGGTCGTACCAGCCTTAAAGACGATCCACGAAGGACGACCAAAAACTGCAACCACAGCAGAAATCATTGAGCAGGTACATAATATGGTTAGTGAAGATCCAAGTTTGACTAAGCGTGAAATTGCTAATGCCATAGGCATCTCAGACGAACGAGTACTCCATATTTTACATGAAGAATAACGTATGAAAACTGTTTGGAAAGTTAGTGCCGCACACATTAACAATTCAACAAAAACTGGATCGAAAACAAATTTCTCAGCGTAATTTGGAGCGTTTTAAGCCGAATAAAACCAACTTCTTGCATCGTTTTATAACTATGGATGAGACTTGGATCTACCACCATGATCCTAAATTGAAACAAGAACGTTTACAGTGGACTGAAGCTGGTTGTTCAGCTCCAAAGCAGGTGAAGTCACAACGATCAGCAAAGCAGGTTATGGCATCAGTTTTTTGGGATGCAAAAGGAATTTTGTTGATTGATTATCTTCAAAAAGGTAAAACAATCAACTCTGAATATTATTGCAGCCTTTTGGATCAGCTGGATGAAAAAATTCGTGAGAAAAGACCTGGTTTAAAGAAGAAAAAAATCATTTTTCATCAAGACAATGCACCTGCTCTCAAAAGTGTTTTGACGATGGCTAAATTCAAAGAATTAAAGTACGAATTGCTTGAACATCCACCGTATTCACCAGATTTGGCTCTCAGTGACTACTATCTCTTCAGAAATCTCAAACAATTCCCTCGTGGAGAGCATTTTTCGTCGAATGAAGAGGCCATAGCAGCCGTAGACGGTTATTTTGCAGAGCTTTCGGAAAACCATTATAAGGATGGGATAAAATTATTGGAAGATCATTGGAACAAGTGTATTGAGCTTATAGGAGATTATATTGAATAAAAAAATATATTTCGTAACGAAAACAGTATTCTTTCATTTCGAGCGCAGGAACTTTTCAAACAACCTGTACAATTCATAAATTGATGTTGCCGTCGATGGGAATCGAACAGTCCAACGTGCTAATCAATACACACCAACTTGTGTTTGTTTTTTCTTGTCGTATAATTTTCCTTCTAAATATTTAAGGGTACCAAAAAGTCGGCTTGTATGAGTCCAGAACTCTATTATATTTGCAGTAGTGATGAATCTACTAAAGATGGTTTGCTAATAATATGCCATATTGTTTTTTTTTGCCACTCTGCCCCTTGTTTGTTGTTTGGCCGTTGCTAATATTGTTATGCGTTCAACGCTTCTTTTTTTAGAATTAATTTGAATTTTTTGTATCTTTTATTCAAAACAAAGTTATTGGTTGACCTACTGAACTAGTAGTGCAGCAGTTAGTAGCAACAGCCTTTGGTGGTGCGGCAATACAACAATAAGAAGTTGTTGGTTATGGTGCACGTTGTTATGATTCCTATTAACTTTAAAGTAGTTACAGTTGTTGTTTATGTTGTTGTTGCTGTTGTTTTGTTGTTATTATTAAGTATGTTTTAATAATATAATGAATAATTAATATGGTTTTTATTCTTCCTTCTATTTGTTTACGACTACACATTAAAAGAAGAAGAAGAAGAATAAGACGTTGTAGTTGTAATAGAAGAAGCATGCAACAATTTATTGTCGCATATTAAAATACAATTTTGTGTTCATAATATACGAACAATGAATGTTGTTAAAAATTATGCTGGTTGTGGATGTTTGGATTGAGTTGAATTCAGTTGAATTCAATTGAGTTTGGTTAAGTTGGAGTGGTTGGTGCCGGTTTTGGATGATAATTTTTATGTCGTTTTCATATTGTGTGTTGTTATTATTAGCGTTGTGGTTTTCATTTTCAATTATGAATAATTCAGTTGAGGTTTTTACAGTTGCCGGTATTTATTTAATTTTTGTATAATTATTGTTTTTACTTTTTTTGTTTTTGTAAATAGGTGTATACCAAGTACTTGTATTGTTTATAAATACATTTGGAATTGAAATGAATCAATGATTGTTTTAATTTTTCACATGCATTAATTATAATTTTTATAATTTTATTTAAATGTGATCAGTGGTAATCACTGAAATGTGTAAAAACACATGTTTTTGTTGTTGATTAATTAAATATTACTTAATTTGGATGATTTGTATGAATTTAATGGAAAAACATGTAACAAGTAAGATAACCATATAGGGAATCCTTTATGATGTGGTGTACTGCTGGCTTGAAAATGTTGCTACAAAAAATATATATGTATTCGAAAATATGTGCGAATCTGAATTAAAAGCGCGTAATAAAATATATTAACCGATGCATATGAAGATTTTAAGTAAAATTTTATTAATGAATGCGTAATATTTTAAATGTATATTAATCATACGTACCAATATATATTTGATTAGACATGTTAGGTTTAAAAAGAGGAATCGGAAGAAATCACAGCCGACTCATGTCCAAAACTATGACTTAAGTTCGAAAGTCGGCTTGTTGTGGGCTCTTATGTAGTTTCGAATTTTTTACTGAGTATCGGACCACTCCTTTACCTCAAACACTCGAAATTTTTCCCGGCATTTCCAGATTTTTAAAGAAATTCTTCAGCTTACTTAAATATCAAGCAAGTCTCAATAATTCTTTACAATAAATCTGTTTAAATTTTAATTTATATTTTACACGCAAAAACTCTATGAAGCCACATAAAAATTGTCATTTTTGTTATCTTAAGATTAGGTTAACTTACGATTTTATCCGTGATTCTTTTAGAAAACTATACAATGTAAAAAATTATTTAAACTTCAGCCTTCATCATCGACAGCCTTTATCAGATCACCATCATTTCTATGTAATTTCAACAAATTTTTCTAAAATTTGTCTACACTCAATTAAAAAAAAAACAACTGCATGTTTCAATTTATTGGATTTTGGCTAAAAAGCGACACTTTCATTCGAAAAGTTGGGTATTGAAAATGAACAAATTAGCTCAAGTGGTAAATTATGAGTGAAAATATATTTTCTTGAATTTTTAGAGGTTAATAATATTGTTTTTAACTTTAAAAAAGTTTTTCGCCAAAAATTATAGAAACAAAATTTTTTTCAACTCAAAAAATTTTTTCATCTCAAAAATTGTTTTCCCCTAAAAATTGTTTTCACCACTTTTTTTAGTCCCTAATGTTTTTTCCACTTCCCATTTTTATTCACTTTAAGCAAGTTTTTCACAAAAAAAAAAAAATTTCAGCACAAAAATTTTTTCCCACAAAAAAAAAAATTTTTCACCACAAATTTTTTTCACCTCAAATATTTTTTCATCGCCAATATTGTTTTCATATTGAACAAAATTGTTCACCGGTAGTTTTTTTTTTTTTTTTTTGTTGCACCCTATAATGTTTTCATATGCATTTTCTTTTATATTCCTTGTAACAAAAACACTGTGGTGGGCAGGGATGAAATATTTGGTTCTAATTGAAATTTTTGTGGTACTTTAAGAACCCTAAAAGTACTACGATCAAGCATGGTGTAAAATTCAGGATGTACAAAGTGCCAAATTTTTAGCTTCAGGTTTGGCATTTTGCACGTCCTGAGTTTTAAACCGTTCTTTGCTATGATACTTCCTAGAATTGTTGGGTACTAAATATTTACAAACGTTCCCCTTTTTATTAATTTTGTATTTATTTTTTTAATTTGTTCTAAAAGCTGCTTTAGTAGAAAGTAACTTTTTGGGTATGATAAACTTGGTACTATAATACTTTTTGTGCCATAATTAGAATATCAAAATTGTGTTGGTATCTACAATATTAACGATATAAAGCTATATCGTTTTTAACATCATATTAAAGCTTTCAATTTCTATAGCGTGGTAGATGTCGCAGATATTAAGAGATATGTGGTTTTAAAAGAGTGAAGGGGAACTCATATACTATCACATACAGGTTGGTTGAAAAGTTCCTGCGCTCACCAAGAGATGGCACTGCTAGCTCCAAACTTTTTTTCTCAAGTTGGTATAACTGTCCTGAGAACACATGCAAAGTTGCAAGTCATTCTGTCAATTCTTTCTTTGTTTGCAAGCCATTTGAAGTTGACGTGTCATTGATTTTTTTTAATATGGAAAAAATTTAATATCGTGCAGTCATTAGATTCTTTGTTTTGGAAGGATTTAAAAGCAAAGGAAATTTATGAACAATTATTAGAAGCGTACAAGGAGTCCTCACCTTCAAAACGCACCGTTGAATTTTGGGCTGGTGAATTTAAACGTGGTCGTACCAGCCCTAAAGACGATCTACGCGAAGGACGACCAAAAACTGCAACCACAGCAGAAATCATTGAGCAGGTACATAATATGGTTAGTGAATATCCAAGTTTGACTAAGCGTGAAATTTCTAATGCCATAGGCATCTCAGACGAAGAATTACGTATGAAAAAACTGTTTGGAAAGTTAGTGCCGCACACATTAACAATTCAACAAAAACTGGATCGAAAACAAATTTCTCAGCGTAATTTGGAGCGTTTTAAGCCGAATAAAACCGACTTCTTGCGTCGTTTTTTAACTATGGATGAGACTTGGATCTACCATCATGATCCAAAATTGAAACAAGAACGTTTACAGTGGACTGAAGCTGGTTGTTCAGCTCCAAAGCAGGTGAAGTCACAACGATCAGCAAAGAAGGTTATGGCATCTGTTTTTTAGGATGCAAAAGGAATTTTGTTGATTGATAATCTTCAGAAAAGTAAAACAATCAACTCTGAATATTATTGCAGCCTTTTGGATCAGCTGGATGAAAAAATTCGTGAGAAAAGACCTGGTTTAAATAAAAAAAATCATTTTTCATCAAGACAATGCACCTGCTCACAAAAGTGTTTTGACGATGGCTAAATTCAAAGAATTAAAGTACGAATTGCTTGAACATCCACCGTATTCACCAGATTTGGCTCCCAGTGACTACTATCTCTTTAGAAATCTCAAACAATTCCTTCGTGGAAAGCATTTTTCGTCGAATGAAGAGGCCATAGCAGCCGTAGACGGTTATTTCGCAGAGCTTCCGGAAAACCATTATAAGGATGGGATAAAATTATTGGAAGATCACTGGAACAAGTGTATTGAGCTTCTAGGAGATTATATTGAATAAAAAAATATATTTCGTAACAAAAACAGTATTCTTTCATTTCGAGCGCAGGAACTTTTCAACCAACCTGCATATTCTTGTGTCTGAAGCAGCAAAAAACAAAGTTGAACTTCACGTTCGCTTGTTTTACACTGAAAAAAACCTTTCAATTATAATTTTTTTTTAGTTTTTAGTGTTTTATTTGTAAAGTTATTCGTACATTTGTTTTGAAATGATTAAATAGATAAAACAAAAAGAAATATGCTATTTTTTACATTTATTTAAGAATAACTTACGAATTACAGTTAATATTTTCATTTTAAGTAATAAAAAAAATATTTTTTTTATAGCAAATGGGCTGATAATTTCTGTAGTTAAATTGGCGACAGTTAAACAAACGAAATAAAATAAAAATCATTTCTATAAAAAAAACCATTTTCCCATTTAACAACAAAAAATTTGTTTGTTGTGTTTTTAAAAAAATCGCTTCATGTATTTTTAGTCAGGTTCGAGGTTATAGAAAATTTTTTTCAAATTAAAAAATTTTTTTATTTATAAATCATGAAGAATACACAGAAAAAGTTATTAAGACACTAGTCGAATGGAATTAAGACACTAGTCGAATGGAATTATCTAGTCAGCTACAACCTTCATCAACATTCTGCGTGCCCTTGAAAGTTCTAATTGTAAATATCTCTATGTAACTCACAAATGACAACAAAGCAATACCCGAACGCCAATTATCGTCAACCACACGAAGTACACTCACCTAAAAAAATGTCTGTAATGGCAACTGAACATTTTGCTGTTATTACGGGAAATTTGGCTTATTAAAACCCAGATGTATTTTTTGCTATTCTTAGCAAGACATGTCTGCTGACATACAATACAATTAAATTAATAGTAAAGTTAGTAGCCACTACTAAATTTAAGTACACTTTTTGTAAAGTGAAATTTAAAATCGGGTTGCTAAAATCAGCAAAAAAATTTTCTAAATACTATTAATATGTACTAATAATATTAATTGATATTAGTATGAAAAATTGATAATTGGTAAATTGCTGTAAACTCAATGAATTGTAAAATATAGCAAAATTTTAATTTATAAAAAAATATTATTAAAACACACAAATTAACTTAATAATTTTAAGATACACTTGTTACACTTTAAAGCTGCTAATTTATTCTAATAGAAATTTTATAGAAATTTATATTTTTGATTTATCGAACAACATTTTTTTATTTAATTTATTTTTACAAAAAAAAAAATTAAGGCTTAAAAAAAATAGTAAAAACATAAACGAATTTTTAATTTTGTTTTAATTTGCTTATTATTGATTTGAAAAATATTTTTAGTAAGTTTTTTTGGATGTAATAGTAAATTTTAAATTATTTTTAGAACAAAAAAAATGTTTAGTGGACATGAGTAGGTTGTTTTTCTTTTTTGTAAGTCTGAAAGCATAAGTCTTAATTACTAATTTTAATTACTAATTATTGCAAATTTTAAGCAAATTGATTTTCAAAAAAATTTCTGAAGTTAGCAACAAAAATTTGTAAATATTCTGTAAAACTTCTGTAATTTGTAAAATGTAAATAGCAAAAAAGTTTACTAAATAACATTTTTTAACAAAAATTGGTACAAAAATAGTAAAGTAGGATTGAAAACCTTTTACAAATTTTGCTACTAACCTTTTTTTCTGATTGTAGCTTTTAGTGTACATATGCCAACGTCCAATTCCTATACATGCCGAAGCAAGCATGTATAGGAATTGGAAAATGCCTCTCAGTGTTTTAAAAGCGCACTTAAAAAAATTTGTAAGTTAAAATAACTGAAAATATCATTTAAAAGAAATTATATTTCATTTAAAAACCGGTCTACTAAGTTTTCATTTAAATTAAATGCCTTTTGTTATTTATTTTTGATTGTTGATTAAACAACTGACACATCCGTAAGAAACAAATGATATAATCAGTTAAAATAAATGTCAAAAGTTTAGCTACCAATCCCTAAAAATAAATGTTTTTTTTTTCATTTATTTGAAATTGTTTCCGTTTTTGTATTTTTTTTTGTATATACTCGTAAAACATAAAATGTATGTATGCATAGCTATAGCCACTTTTTGTGTGAATGTGTTTGTGTATGTATGTGTGTTTATGAAGTTCTTGAAATTTGAATTAAAATAATTTGTATATATACAACCAATTTAAATAAAAAAAAACAACAAATTAAAATTTTTCCTAAAATTTAAATTTGCAATTACTGTTACGGACACAAATAAACCACAAGTTTCCGTTTTGTGGGTAAATTTTTATTAAATTTCAAACAAATGAAAAAAAATAAATGAAACTGAAAAATATCGGTAAATGATAGTAAATTATTTCGAATGAATGTATAAAAAAGTTTATATAGATATTTCTTCGAAAATAAATATATTTGCCTTTATTTTTAAATGGAACGGAAAACTTTTTTATTAAACTACAAACAGTAAACTACATAATCACCCTTATTCTAGTTGTCGTTATCAATGTAGTCGTCGTTTTTGAGTCAACATCACTTTGCTTCGACGTCGACATCACTTCGATACTAAATTGGTATTCTAAAACTGTGTTGTAACGACGTCGACAGTTTATCGATTTAAACAAAAACACATATCTAAAAATTTGTCGGCAGATTTATTTTGTTTATTATTTTTGCGAAAAAATGTTTTTTATGTGTAATTTAAATTGTGATACCAGTGATGAAGAAAATAAAGAAAATCTAGTATTGAAAAGAAGACTTCTCATACAGAAATCCAATATCTGCCGGATAACAAGTGAGTAGCAAAATCAAAGTCTGTAACTTTAAAGAATGTTAATCTTCTAATTTTTTTTAAAAGGTTTGAAAGTTACTTTCGGCTGAATAAAAAAGCCTTCAAAGATGTGCTGGAAACAATAGCACCTAATTTGAAAACCGGAATCAAGTCCACATTTATTTCCAAAACAATAAAGTTGACAGCTACATTAAGATTTTTAGCCCAGGGGTCGTACCAGCTCAGTGTTGGAAACGACTTTAACTTAGGGTTCAGCTGTTTCTGAAACTGTAGAAGATTTGCCACAGCTTCCTCCAGCGGGATCAATATAAATTGCTTGAATCTTCCGCCACCTGTAGCATTACACTCGGCTTTGTTGGCTACCATTTTCTTTTTAGCTTTAAATTTTAAGTCTCGCCAAACCTATAAATAAATGTTGTTATATTTTTATAATGCACTTTATATGCCATCCATCTCACATTATTCTCGGTGGGCCAAGTGCATTTAATAAATTTGATATTTCTTCCCATTTTTTCCGTTTTTTTCAGTCATTACTTTTCCTCAAGTCGTTACTAAAAATTGTGTCGACAAAATCAGAGTCGTTTCAAGACAATATCGGCGTCACATTTTCTTACAGAATACCAAATACTTGTCGACAGTTATCAATTATTTTCGATAACGACAACGGGAATACCAATTTAAAAGAAATCCCAAGACAACATTGTCCTGTGTCGATGACAACAACTAGAATAAGGGTGAATATTCTGAGTGCGGCTTTCACAAACCACAGGGGAAAGCTTTATTTCTTGCCAAAGTGTAGCTGCATAGAAAAATCATTTGTTTATTGATATCAGTAATGTACCTCATTTTTATGAATTGTATTATCATTATGGGAAGTTCTAAAGTCTTTTATTTCAAGATTTTGTAAATTTCAAGATTTTGTGAATAAAGAAATTCCTTAAATATACAAAAATTTGTTTTCGGTACTATTTAGGTCGAAAAAGTATTTTTTAATTATGTTAAGCACGGAATTGAAATTATACCTGTTAGAGGGTATACAAAAAATTCGATAAAACCAAATTTAAAGCATTAATTAATTAATTTTATATTCTTGGTGTGGTTTAGTTGAAACAACAAAAAAAAAACTAAAATTGGAGTTTTAAAAATATTTTAAAACATATTTACAATTTTTGGCCATATGTAGGAACATCTGTGGGAATTGGTAGTTTTTGCTTCTTGCTGTTTGCCCGCGCGCTGCATTTTTCAATTTAAAAGAATAAAATTTGGTAAAAAGGCTTGAAAAAACAACAAAGCTAGTTTTTAAATAGCAGCATTGTTTATTTATTTGTTGTGTAGAATTCTGTTAAAATAAATAATTAAAAGCTGTCTAAATTTGTTTATTTTTACGTGTTGAGTTTTTTTTTTGTTATTAAAGAAGTTTTTTTGATCACTGACAAGCTGAGGAAAAAATATTTTCATTGTAAATATTTTTGAACACATTTTTTCTGTACGTTTTTGTGAATAAAAGATCTGAAAAGTCAAAAATGGCTACAAAAATTGATGATAAGACCTTCGACATACCGGAGCGGCTTTATGATGCCACAAGCCATAAAACTTATAAACGAATGCGATTCTTTGGAAAGGGTGGTTTTGCAAAATGTTATGAAATCATTGATGTAGTAACGAATGATGTATTTGCTGGCAAAATTGTTTCCAAAAAACTAATGATGAAACACAATCAAAAAGAGAAAATGACACAGGAGATCCCTATTCATCGCAGTCTAAGTCATCCAAATATTGTAAAATTTCATGGTTTTTTTGAGGATAGTTACAATATTTATATAGTATTGGAATTGTGTAAAAAAAGATCAATGATGGAATTACATAAACGTAGAAAAATTATAACAGACTATGAATGTCGTTATTATATTTATCAAATAATAAATGGTGTAAAATATTTACATGATAATCGAATTATACATCGTGATTTAAAATTGGGCAATTTATTTTTAAACGATTTGTTACATGTAAAAATTGGTGATTTTGGTCTAGCCACTCGTATTGAATACGAGGGTGAACGTAAAAAAACTCTATGTGGAACACCGAATTACATTGCCCCCGAGATATTAACCAAAAAGGGTCACTCATATGAGGTAGATATTTGGGCAATTGGTTGTGTTATGTATACGCTGTTGGTGGGTCAACCACCATTTGAAACAAAGACTTTGAAGGATACCTATTCAAAGATTAAGAAATGCGAATATCGTGTACCCAGTGTTTTGCGTAAATCGGCTGCTGACATGGTTATAGCTATGTTACAATCAAATCCAGAAAATCGTCCCACCATTGGAGAACTATTACGTTTCGATTTCTTAAGCAGTGCTCCAGTGCCAAAGTTCTTGCCTAGCTCTTGTCTTACAATGGCCCCACGTACGGAACTTAATGAAACTATGGAAAATGAGGCGGCCAATCGTAAACCATTGACTGAAATAAATCGTCTTAAAGATGATACACGTTTGGAAACAACATTCCTTAAAAATAATTTACATGATTATAGTGATAAATATGGTTTTGGTTATCAGTTGTGCGATGAGGGTATTGGTGTTATGTTTAATGATACCACAAAACTTATATTGCTGCCAAATCAAATTAATGTACATTTTATTGATAAAGAAGGCAAAGAATCCTATATGACCACAGGGGATTATTCAAAATCATTGGATAAAAAAATGAAATTACTTTCTTACTTCAAACGTTATATGACTGAACATTTGGTTAAGGCTGGAGCCAATAATGTAAACTTTGATTTGGATCAAATATCACGTATGCCGCATTTACATTCCTGGTTTAGAACAACATGTGCAGTAGTAATGCATTTAACTAATGGCACCGTACAGCTTAATTTTTCCGATCATATGAAAATTTTATTATGTCCTCGCATGAGTGCTATTACATATATAGATCATGAAAAGAATTTCCGTACTTATCGTTTTTCAACCATTATACAACATGGTTGTTCTAAGGATTTGTATCAGAAAATACGTTATGCCCATGAGAAACTTAGTAAAATGTTGGAAAAGATGTTCTTTTAATCAAACAAATCTAGAAAATGCCCTAAACGCAAGATATGTAAAGAACTCCACCGATTTTTTCTTTTATACAGAAATTCATTCCTCATTGCAAGTGACTTGAGAATGTCAATTTTCTTTTTTGTGTTAATTTTTTTTTTATTTAAATTTTTATTTCTTTGATAAGTTTTCATTTTGTTGGTCTTGAGTCATAATTTATTTTAATTAATTTTGAGTTTTCTTTTAAATCATATTGTTTTTCTTTTTTAACAAAACTCTTAACTACTTTTTGTATGCCTATCACTCCCCCTCTAACTTTTCCTGTCCCTTATTTATGTTTTTTTTTTATATAAAAATTATCTTATTCATCTTAAACTTAAATTTAATTTTTTTTTTTTAAATTCTTTTTGTAAGATTTGTTTAGTGTATTTTTTTAACTATAATATATTCGCATATCGCCATACGTATTTTGTAGTTGCTGGCATCATATAAATTATCACTCGCCTAAAAGAAAAATATAAATAAACTAATTCAAACTTATTTCTTTTTTTTATATAAAACACAGAAATAAATTTAAGTTTTAACATCTTGATGGACTTTTTTTAATCCAAAACCAGTCTTCTTTGAAATGGATTTAAATAAAATATTATTTAAATAAAATTTGACACTCGAGTTAATCTTTTCCTAGGGATGAGCACTACTGAAATTGGCATGTATCGGTCTATATTAATGACTGGATACTATAACAAATCTTCTTTGGAATTAAGAATTAAATTACACTTTCTCTGGACAATTTAACTCATGTTTGTTTGGAGATACCATTTTATGATTCTTTAATTAATCTGTCCGTACAATTTCGAAAAGCTTGCTTTCCAAGAATTGCTGCACTTTTAGGGTGATATCAAATTTTCGATTTTTTTATAATATTTATGCCTGTTAATTTTTTTCTATTATTAATGTATCGGTGGATATAAGATGATTACTTTTTTATATAAAAACTCAAATCCATAAGATGTCAAAATTAATAAAGATAATTTGAACATCTCTGCTATTTATAAAAATACGTTACATTTTGTTAATGTCAATACAATTTTTTTTCTTTTAAAATCTATTCACTATAAAAAAAGTTTCATCTTCTGTACTTCATGAATTAAATGCAAATATATATAAAAAAAAGTAAATCCGCAAATTCAAAAAAAAAAAAAAAAAAAAATTCTCACGATCGCATAATATACCAACAACTTATCTAATCGATATTCAAGAATATGACAAAATAAAAAAAACGTTACTTTTTAGCAACAGACAATTCAGCGCATCATCATTTTTTCTTATACAAAGACAACATCCTTTGTAATATTTTTGCATGCAAAAATATCCTTTAAATAAACACAAGCTGAGCTTAAAGGAGTACAAGGAAACGTACAAATTCAAATTGATAGGGTTAAAGAATTTAAATTTTTGCATGCAAAAATTGATCAAATGATGTTGTTGTTGTTGTTATTTGAATGTTGGTAATTTATTATCCTTGATTGCATCTTCTGTTTATCTAATGTCTTTACAACAATAAAAAAGGTGAACCCAAAATTCGTAAAAAAAAGATGATGCTGCTGCTGTTTATTGAAAATTTTCATGGGAACAAAATTTACATTTTTGTGTTTTTTTAAGAAGTTACCCCTTTTAACGCTAAAGCTTGAGAAAATTTATTTAAATGCGTATGCAATAAAGGTCACTTATCTTCAGAAAATTATGTAATCAACCCCTTTTTTCCTTGTAGAAAATTCTATAACAAAAGATCATAAGATGATCTGAGCGTATACAGGAAAATTAAAAGACAAACACCTTCCCTTATTTGAATACTCATCTTTATTTTTTAAAAAACGCATTTCGCATTCAGCAAATGTTTATTAAAAATTTTGCTGTGCCTGTGTGTGCAAAAAATTCATTATCCTAGACAAATACACAACAACTACAACTACAATAACATTAGAAATATCAACCCCTTGCTTAAGAAAAGGGTTTAAATTTCCACAGAATGATCATTCGAACGAAGAAGAAGATCCCAGTTGTGTGTCATTCTTGCTATTCTCATGCAAATTTGAATTTGAAACCAGAGTAGATCACTTTTAATATGCACACACACACACACACACACACACACACACACACACACACCACAACTAAATATAGTCTATGGAAAGAATAATGTTGCCGGGATATTACTTTACAGCCAGCAAACATAACTACCATAAAAGATCGTTAAGGTTCAATATTACAAAAAAATATAACATACATCGGTCAAAAAAAGTATTCGACAAACTGCTTGTTTTTCATAATCATGAAAAATATGTTAAAAAAATTCTACAAAATGAAAAATATAAAAATGCAGATTATTAGCTTAAAGTATTATCTCTTTATTTATGAAACAAAAAATACAACAAAAACAATATTCTGAAAAAAAATATATAAAAACAAAAACATGTAATATTTCAACGCAAAAAAAGTATTCGACAACGTTGCTCTGGTTGTGATTAGCGGGAAAAGCACCGTTTCTTTGAAATTTATATTGATGTCTTTCATTATTACTAATATTTTTTAATGTCTTAATTTCATTTATTGAATTAATTGTTAACATGGGTCGAAAGGGTGCAGAGATTTCTTTAGATGTTAAAGAAATAATAATTACACATTTTAAAAAGGGAATAACTGAACAAGAAATAGCAGAAATTGTTGGAAGACCTAGAACAACTATTCACTACATCATAAATAAATACAAAAAAACTAAAAGTATTGAAAATGTACAAAGAAGTGGGCGTCCAAAAAAACTTAATGAAGTAAACGAAAGGTGGATCTTGCGTGAAATAAAAAAAATCCTAAGATCAACGCTACAGTTTTAACAAAACAGCTAGAACATGATCTTAATATCAATGTTACACCTCAGACCGTGCGTAATGTTATACACAGTAACGATTATCACGCAAGATCAGCTAGGAAAAAGCCGCATATCTCAAAAAAGAACAGAAAAGCTCGAGTTGACTTCGCAAAAGCGCATGTGAATAAGCCTATGGAGTTTTGGATGAAGACTATTTTTGCTGATGAGTCTAAATTCAACCTATTTGGATGTGATGGTAAGGTTCTGGTGTATAGAAAGCCTAATTCCGAGTTGGAGGAGCGAAATATGGTGCCTACTGTAAAGCACGGTGATGGCGGTGTTATGGTCTGGGGATGTATGGGGGCTTCAGGCGTGGGTAATTTAGTTTTCATTGATAGAATAATGGACCATCAGTACTAAATAAACCTACTCAAGAAAAATCTTAAGCCAAGTGCCGAAATTTTGGGTGTTTCAAGTGATTTTCATTATTATCAGGATAATGATCCAAAACATATGGCCCTAAATACAAGGTTGTGGATGTTGTATAACTGTCCAAACGTGATTAAACCACCTGCACAGTCCCCAGACTTAAACCCCATCGAACAACTATGGGCCTGCTTAGAGCAAAATATAAGGAAAAGAAATTTCAGGAACAAAAACCAGCTTAAATCAATCCTTCTAGAAGAGTGGCAAAAAATTGACCAAAACTACATTTTAGATCTTGTTAAATCAATGCCAAAGCGTTTAAAAGCCGTTATAAAACAAAAAGGAAGAGCAACTAAATATTAATTATTTATTTTTAATCAATATTTTCCCGTTAATTACAACCAGAGCAACGTTGTCGAATACTTTTTTTGCGTTGAAATATTACATGTTTTTGTTTTTGTATTTTTTTTTTCCAGAATATTGTTTTTTGTTGTATTTTTTGTTTCATAATTAAAGAGATAATACTTTAAGCTAATAATCTGCATTTTTATATTTTTCATTTTGTAGAATTTTTTTAACATATTTTTCATGATTATGGAAAACAAGCAGTTTGTCGAATACTTTTTTTGACCGCAGTATATTGTTTGTATTCAACACGTCTTGAAGATGTCAGCAACCTAACAAATGTACAAAAAAAATCTAATACCTCATCATACAAATACAGAGTATAGAATTTACTTTGATGGGTGTTCTTAGGGTTTTTTTTGTTTTCAATTTAGGGTAAATGTTGTAAAACAAAAAAATCTTCCTCACGTGTTTCTTCCGCAACAAAATATATTATTAAATGGATCTTAACAATAGCAGGAAAAATTATCGTTTTTTAGCAAATGTACCAATTTTCTCTATAAGGATTAAATTTTTTTATTGTCACAATTTGATTTAAAGGGTGATATGCAAATTTTTCATTTCCTTGGTGACCTTTTTCTTGAAAGGAACAAACAAAAAAAAAAAGGAAATTTGCATTAACGATCTTATTGATCGTTAATTTATGCATAAAATACCTTCACCTTTAACACTTACAACAAACAAAACTTCCTAGTATTTTAAAAATTTTGCAAACACCACGTACTGGGGAAGTACGAAAGCAAAGGGTGCAAAAAAAAATTAATTTATGCATAATCTTTATTTGCAAATCTTAAATTTCGCTGATTTTTTTTTCAATTCAATATAAAAGAAATTCGTTATTTTCTTAAAGTGTAACAATGATTTAACAAAATTTGCGTACCGCCTTGCATTGCGCACATGCGCACCCAAAAAGAAAAATGAAAGGAAAGGGTTTTATTTCTAAGGAAAATCTAATTTATTACGTTTGTTGTTTTTTTTTTTTTTCTTTTTCAATATAAATTTTATATCCGGTTTTTGTTTAAGTATTTTTTTTTTTCGAAAACTCCTTTTTCTTGGCTTGCTGTAGCTTTAAGTACATGTTGCAACATTCTGGGTTTTGTAATTTTTCAGTTACATTTTCATTTATTGTTCTTGATATGCAAAAAATGTTTAACATTATTTTAAATATAATTTGGGAGTACATGAAGTGATTAAATTATATTTAAAAGTACTGTACCAAAATCAGTTTACAAATATTCTACTAGCAATCGGTGACAATATTTCTTAAAAGAACATCTTTAAGTTTTATTTAATTTGTAAATGTGATAGGGACAAAAAAACAAAATTGCTTACATAGCGTTGACGAATCAAAACTCTTGTTTTAATTACTATAGTTGTCCCTGAAAAGCAATGGTCAAAATAGTTTAAATACCATTACCATACAAATATCGAACCAATAAAACGTTACCCTTTAAACTCTAGTACCGTAATAAAAAAATACCGTTATTCTTTAATTACTATTACCGTATGATGGCGCTTGTCTTATGGGGTTAAGGTGTTAAGAAAATCCTTTAGTAGAAGAGCGGGTCAATTAGACCGTCACTTTATTAATTTACCGCCTCTTAAGTGAAAGGGCAACACTGCTCCCATCAGTTGACTCCTGTCGAAATTTGAACAAGCTTCGTCATTTAGTTTATGTTTGACTTCCCAAACAGTTGAACAAATTCACAATATGTTGTTGGACGTTGGGAGATTGAAAGTGCGGGAAATTGTGAAAGCCATAGGTATCCCTCATGGCTTAGTGGTTTCAATTTTGAATGCATTAGGCTTCTCATACCCTACTTTTCACAAGGTGGGTGCCGCATTTGCTTACAATCGACCACAAACGCATGTGCAGTTTCCATGGGAAAAATACATGAATTAGGCTACGAATTGCTACCTCATCCGCCGTATTCTGTGTTTCATCAAAAAGTCACGGTCTTATTGACTCGTCCTCGTATTTAATATAAAGCAACCAATTTGTTGTAAATTTATTTGACAGATTTTTTTTTTTTAAAGAAACATGTCATCCGAACATGTCATTGTCCTGTTAACCCTATCGTACTTTAAACATTTTTAGTTCCAACATCATGAAAAAAATTGCAACAAAAATGCATCCTAGTGACGGCATGCACGAATAGCGTTAGAGAACTAAACATCGAATTCTTTGAGAGAGTGGGCGTTGTGGTGTAATGGTTAGGTTGCGGGTTCGATTCCCAGCGACGGTAGCATCTATTTGGAGAAATAATATAAATAAATTTCTGTCTCTCATACATATCCCAACGTCCGCTTTCGGTTATCCCATCGCACTTAATCCCTTTGAAGTAATATATATGACATGGTTATGAACTAGAAAATTTTAAAAAAACTCGACAACTCTCCTTCATATGGCGCCCAATAACTGTTTTAAGATTTATCATCTCGAGCTACAGTGTTACCATATTAAAAGTTCTTTATCTTTCATCACCTTTCATCTATTCCCTTTCCAAAAGGGATAGATGAGTGTTGCTTCTCCTTAAGAAATCACTTCAAAAATTTTAAAAATTTAAAATATTTTTTTTTCCCGGAGAAATATTTTATAGAATTTCCAAAAAAAACGTGGTAAAAGTGAGGTGAAAAGTAGAAAAACTGCTGAAGCCAAAAACTAATAAGCTAGAATTTTTGGAAATTTTAACAATGTGATACAAAGGTCTTTATCTTAACGTCCTGGGCAAACCCCTTCGGATTAAAATTTTAATTTTAAAATATATTTATATCTCCTGTGGTATGTGCTATTTTACTTAAGAAATTAGGAATTTATAATGATTCGAAAAAGCGGGTTCAATAAAAAACTAGTAAAAAAAGTGGTGCATGATTTGAGTCAAATTTCTTTTTCATGAACAGGGATACATCCAAAATTGCTGAAAAAATTGATTTAAACAAATTCCCGTGGGTTTATATAGGAACTAGGTCCAAATATAGTCCGTTGTTCTTTAAATTTGGTATTTTGATATATGATTCCATATAAGATTAATAACCAAAATTTCGAACATCCTTCCCCTTAAATCACATTTTCGTTTGATAGACCATCTCCCTAGGAAATATATTGAGGGCGTAATTCCACAGGAATACGGATGGAAAGACGAACTTATAAGCAACTGTTTAATTTAAAATTTCATATTCGTTATTGGGTATATAATCAAGTATGGAAAACAAATCAATTTAAATTCAATTTGATATATATTTTCATTTCTTTTTACAAACTATATTCAACAATTTTCTTATATAAAACATAACCCGCAGCTAAACCAAAAAAAAAAATCGTAGATATACTAAATACCTACAAATAAAAATACTTCATGTAGTATTGAGAATTTCTAAAAAAAAAAATACTTTAGTTGTATAAAGCATCCTGTATGGATTTTTTTTGTAGTTTTTTCTATACAAAGCTACTGTTATATGAGTTTATTTATGGTTTTACACATGCAAATAGTGAAACTGATTCCGAATAGTGAAAAATACACTAAGAAAAAAATGTTGTGATTTCGGTAAATGTTAACAAAAATTTCCTGATAAATTTTGGAGTATTTAACTTTTCATTTTACGGACTTTTCATTATTTTAATAGATTATTTATAGTTGTATTAATAAAAAAAATATTATAATACCGACGAAATAAAATACGGTAACTTACAAGGAAAGTACATTAACCTAAGCACTGCAATTTTGATCAAGAAGATAAAATAGGGGAAAGAAATTCAAACATTTATAGGTAAATTTTTCATTCGGCAGCATGTCGGAGGAAACCTTAAAATTTTGTTTATAAAAACTGCATTAAAATAATGGTGGGGCAATAAGTATCACGCTATTGGAAAGTGCTGGCATTTGTGCAAATAGCATCCTATGTTAGTTTGCCTCTGACATTCGTAAAGTACCCAGCAAAACCACACATTACCAAATAATGTGTAAAGTACAGGTTAGTTGAAAAGTTCCTGCGCTCACTAAGAGATGGCACTGCTAGCTCCAAACTTTTTTTTTCTAAAGTTGGTATAACTGTCCTGAGAACACATGCAAGTCATTCTGTCAATT
The DNA here is from genome assembly GCA_949748255.1 of Eustalomyia histrio. Lineage (NCBI taxonomy): Eukaryota > Metazoa > Arthropoda > Insecta > Diptera > Anthomyiidae > Eustalomyia > Eustalomyia histrio. Next base: position 20,102,245 of record OX456524.1, read on the forward strand.
TTTTCTTTGTTTACAAGCCATTTGAAGTTGGCGTGTCATTGATTTCTTTTAATATGGAAAAAATTGAATATCGTGCAGTCATTAAATTCTTGGTTTGGAAGGGTTTAAACGCAAAGGAAATTTATGAACAATTGTTAGAAGTGTTCAAAACGCACCGTTTAATTTTGGGCTGGTGAATTTAAACGTGGTCGTACCAGCCTTAAAGACGATCCACGCGAAAGACGACAAAAAACTGCAACCACAGCAGAAATCATTGAGCAGGTACATAATATGGTTAGTGAATATCCAAGTTTGACTAAGCGTGAAATTGCTAATGCCATAGGCATCTCAGACGAACAAGTACTCCATATTTTACATGAAGAATTACGTATAAAAAAACTGTTTGGAAAGTTTGTGCCGCACACATTAACAATTAAACAAAAACTGGATCGAAAACAAATTTCTCAGCGTAATTTGGAGCGTTTTAAGCCGAATAAAACCGACTTCTTGCGTCGTTTTATAACTATGCATGAGACTTGGATCTACCACCATGATCCTAAATTGAAACAAGAACATTTACAGTGGACTGAAGCTGGTTGTTCAGCTCCAAAGCAGGTGAAGTCACAACGATCAGCAAAGAAGGTTATGACATCAGTTTTTTGGGATGCAAAAGGAATTTTGTTGATTGATTATCTTCAGAAAGGTAAAACAATCCACTCTGAATATTATTGCAGCCTTTTGGATTAGCTGGATGAAAAAATTCGTGAGAAAAGACCTGGTTTAAAGAAGAAAAAAATCAGTTTTCATCAAGACAATGCACCTGCTCACAAAAGTGTTTTGACGATGGCTAAATTCAAAGAATTAAAGTACGAATTGCTATTCACCAGATTTGGCTCTCAGTGACTACTATCTCTTCAGAAATCTCAAACAATTCCTTCGTGGAAAGCATTTTTCGTCGAATGAAGTGGCCATAGCAGCCGTAGACAGTTATTTTGCAGAGCTTCCGGAAAACCATTATAAGAATGGGATAAAATTATTGGAAGATCATTGGAACAAGTGTATTGAGCTTCTAGGAGATTATATTGAATAAAAAAAAATATATATCGTAACAAAAACAGTATTCTTTTATTTCGAGCGCAGGAACTTTTCAACTAACCTGTAATGTGTAGCCATAGGGGCTCATGGATTACTTTACACCTTACTTCACTGATGAATTTTACAGGCGATGAGCCTCAAAGTAATGTATATACCCATTACTTTAGAGGTGATAATGTAAGGAGTTACTTATATGGTTACGAGAATGGAAAAAGTAATGTGTCTAAAAATAGATTTTTAAAAAAGAGGAATTTTTATTAAATAAAATTATTACAAATATTTTAAACGTTATTGATATTTTAAACGCCATTATGGGATTTAAACCAGGGGACTCTGGTTGCCAGCCAAAAACTCTACCCACTGAGCTATCAACGAATATAGTATTTGATTTAATGAATTGTTGCACTTCGGTTTTTCGCTAGTGTTGTCAAAACAAACATAGATTACCCTTTTGCTTACAATAAAAAACACAAAGTAATGTATCTAAAAATAGATTTTCAAAAATATTTCAATTATTACTTTACATTTATAAATCATATATTACGTAATCAACAATCAGTAACTTATTACTTCATGCTTGCAATTAATGAAAAAGGTAACGCATGAGAATAGCAATCATTACCAAAGTTTTACTGGGAAGACACGTGCGAAAATTTATAGTGAATAACAATGAATCACTATACGCCTCAAGAACGTGCGATAATTGTGTCATAATGTATAATCTCGTATGTCGGTGAATTGGCTTGGCCAGCCATAGCTCCCAATTTGACTGTCTTGAACTTTTTTCCCTGGTGATATTTGAAGTCGTTGCTGTACGCAAACAAGTCCCGCCCCTTGGCCAGTTAAAAAAAACAACATTCAACCCAAAATTGACAAAATGACAAGTGTCAAAATGTAATTAAAAGATTCCAAATTGCATTAACGCCCACGACGCTCACTTGTTGGACATAATTTCAAACAATTCATTGAAACAAAATTTATGTGCGGATAAACATAATCAGTTTAAAACCAAATGAGTTTTCACTCTAAACAAAAGTTATAAAGAAAACAAATCAGATGATAGTTTTTGCCCCACCTGTCTATATACTTGTTAAATATTGCCCATTTTTTAGCATAAATGTCAAGTTGTTCCAAAAAGTACAAATAAAGATGTATATCAAAAAAAAAAAAAATACTGGTCTGCTGAAATTTAATAAAGAATAAAATAAGGTGCGCGTAAAAATGATAAGGTCACACATTTTTTGTTCTGTTTATACAAGGAGTATAGAATAGTAACGTTAACTAAATAATTGTTGCTCAAATTTTATTCATTAATAAGCAACATGATGCTCTCATTTGTTTTTCGTTAATTCTACTTATAAACCAAAATATCAATTGAGCGTTTTGGAATGCATCAAAATGTTAAGGTTTCTTATTAAATGTTTGTTTATGCAATATTCAATCCATGAGTAGATGGGAAGAGAAAAAAAGAGAATTGACGCATCGTGAAATTCACCAAGTTTCCAGAATGGCTTCAAATACTATACGGAGCGCTAATACAAGGTGGCGCAAAAGTAATCTTCCTATCAGAAAATTCTATAAATTTTGCGATTGACCCCTAATGTCAGTTCTGTTCTGACATTTGTGTAGTAAACACATGCGAAATAAACGTTAATAAACAATGTTACGCTACACTGCTCCAGAACGCGGAATATGGGTGACTATTTATTTGAGCAATAATGAAGATGATTTTTCATCAAAAATAATCATGAGTTATGAGGCCCATTTCCATCTTAGCAGGTACGTAAATAAGCAAAATTTACGCTTCTGGGGCACTAAAAATCCGCGTGTAACCCACGAAGAGCCATTACACCCGCTCAAAGTCACTGTATGGTGTGCTGTTTTCGCTGGAGGAGTCCGGACCTTTTTTCTTCGAAGACGTCGCGGGCCAAACGGTTGCTGTGAATGGTGAGCGCTACAGAGCAATGATCAACGAGTTCTTTTTGCCGCAACTTGATGAATCGGGATTGGAAAACATGTGGTTCCAACAGGACGGTGCAACGCCACACACTGCACGTGCCACAACCGATATGCTGAAGGATGCATTTCCCGGGCGCCTAATCTCCCGTTTTGGCGATTTGCACTGGCGAGCAAGATCGCCTGATTTGACCGCTCCCGACTTCTTTTCTTAAAGACAATATCCGTCAAGAATGTGAGGACCTATCGCCGAAAGTGATGGAAAATGCCATAAAAAGGGCTCAAATGACAATCAACTGTGGCGGCGGCCATTTACATGACATCATATTCTCGAATTGATGTAAAAAAAATTAAAAGACCAAATAAAAATAATCCACAAGAAGAATCAAAGTTTTTCATTTTTTTTTTTTTAAATTACAGCCAAAAACATCGGGAGGTTATTTTTGCGCCACCCTGTATGATTAAGATGGAATTGGGTTTGTGTGTGTCTAAAAGTACGGTGTTGAGTGCCATTGAAGTACAGCCCCACATTGTGCGAGTTAAATTAAAACAAGCTGCATAAATTAAAACGCTTGGAATTTTCAAAAAATCACATGAAGATTGAAGATTTTTTTCAGATGAAAAAAACGTAATCTTAAGGCGAGATTTAAGAAAGATATCCTCACTCACAATATTATTTCGTTAAAAACAACTTAAAATACATATTAAATTAATCGAAAATACAGTCAAAAAGAGGACTACTGATTTTTCATTATATTCAACCCATTTTGTTTTTTATTTTCAATCATTGTTTAATAACCAACAAAAGTAGTAAAAAGAATAGAAAGACGTTTAAAATAACCATCATTTTTTTACTGACAAAAAGTTAGAAAAACTACTTTTATGGTTTGTTTTTCAAATTAAAAGTTTTTTTATTTGTATGTTATTACAAAACGCAACACAACACACACAGATGTATATATTTTTATTGGCTTTATGTGTATGTATATTTGAATAATTTCTTGTAACTTTTATTCAAATAATTTTGTATATATACAAACTATTTTGGTAAAAAAAACAAAAAAGAATTATATGAATTTCAATTTTTAGAAACAGAAAACATAAAATTTTACATTTAACTAAAAATATCAACTCCTACTGAATGTCTGTAAATTTTTATAGTTTCTTTTTTGAATGACTGATTCAAATAGTTAAAAAATATATTTCTATGAATTTCAATTGATTCTTCATTTAAAAACAAACTTTACGTATTACTTTTTAAATAAACTACAGTCGGTAACGGAAAATATATTATGAGTGTATGTATTTTTCAGAAAGAAATTTTTGAACACTTTTCTAACCCCAAAAAAATGCATAAATGGCCCAAGAGCTGAGACAGTTAGATCTTTAATTTTTGTATCTATCACATATCTAAATTTTGGAGTCTTTAGGTTGGGTACTTTCCTTCTTAGTACCTACAAATTTGTATCGGTAATATGAGATGACGAAAGGGACTTATAGTGTAACTAATTGTCAATTGAAAATTTTTTAAAAATCCAGATTTTATCGAATAGATTTTTAGAACCTTGGGGGGGTGGCACTAAAATACCTATTATTTGTATGAGTGTTTGTTAAATAAATAGTAAAAATTTGCCCTCCAAATTTATAACCAGGGAGTAAGAAGCAATGAAATGGAAATTGTTGCTAGTTTTTATTTTCTTTCCTTTTATACATATTTCACCTGTTCGTGAGGAAATTGATGGTGACATTTTAATATTTCTTTTATTTATTTTCCTCTGCCATAAATGAGATTCATTGTAAATTGCGTTTTTTAGCAAAAATTTAAATGAATGTTTATAGAAAAATAAAATTGTTTTTAACTTACCACAAGTTCAACAGAATTGTCACAACCACAATAACTGCAAATGAGAAAGTAAATATAAATGTTAAGGAAATTGAATTTGAAAGGATTTATATCAAATGTTATGATTTATAAAATTAACTTAAAAATGAACTCGGCTATTCCCCCGCTTTATTTTCCCTCTTTTAGGCTTGGAGTAAATATTCATTCAATTTCATTAATTTTAATCCTTTAACCATAACCAATCGTTAACAACGTTTCATTTCGTTTGTTTGCTTATTAAACAGCCCTTTCCCTCTTATATTTCGTCTAATTTCGAAAGTTTATTATTTGAAAAACCTCCTTAAATCAAGCATGTAAACAAATCAACAACAATATGAGATTTACACAAAAAAAAAAAACCCAAACTAAAATATAAACATAAAACCTGCTGCTGCTACCACAAATTATAACAAATCATATTCTTATTGAAAAACTCTTTCCATTCAATTCAAAAAACTCAACTCCTTTAAATATTCGCGCGTTAAGTCAACAACAATTGCTAAAAACGTCAACAGAAGACAAGAGCAACCGTACATGAAACAGCAGCAAACAACAATAACGAAAAACCTTTTTAAATTATTATTTGTTTTTGTGTTTTTATTTGACTTTTTACTCTATTCCACTCTCAACTTTTAACTTCATTGTAGTTGGAAGAACACAAAAAAAAGCAATTGTTTATCCAGGATTCCTACAAAAGAGTTACAAAAGATATTTTCATATGATTAAAAGGGCTGGCAACCAAAACCATTTTCAGTTTTTTTTTTGTGTATTTGTGTTGAAAAAACTGCACCCGCATACTCATAACTCACGTACAAAAAATACAATAGGATGAAACTTATTTTTGCAGCATGAACTAATGGAGGGGTGGAGATAACTTGTGATATCCGATAACGATAACGGGGTTGAATTGTTGTGGAAGTTTAAATTTAAAAAAAATTTCAAACAAGAAAGTTCGTCTGATGGATCCTCGGGTTTTAATTAAATTTCGGTATTGAAATATAAGTAGAGTATTCAAAACCGAAAACCGGTCAACCGGTTTCTTTTTTTTTAAAAACCGATCGGTTTCGAATATTTCGTAAATTCGAAGAAAACCGAAAACCGGTCGTTTTTGTTCGGTTAACCGGTTTTTTTACATATATCACCAACTGGGTTACTTGGTCTCTTTTATTTTTTCTGAACACTTATAATCGTTTATTTGGTTATGAAGATTTAGATGTAAGTCTGATAGATTCCAATGAAAACTTAACTTTGGATTCCAAATTCAAATAGTTTAATATCTGATCTAAATAACACAATAAACAGTATTCAAAATCCTAAAAAAGAGACTGTACAAAATCATTCATCATTATATGTGACCTTCTCCGAGAAAAGGGACCTAGTGTGTGAAAATGAAGTTTTGAGAAAAACGCATTTAAAGTTTCATAACGCATTATCACTGTGGACACACCTTCAGTTGGGAGATTAGTTATGATTGGGAGCCAACTTTGGTGACGTCTTGCCTATGTGGTGACGTATTTTTTTCTCTTTTAGAGTGACAATTTAAAAACAATTTAAAACCAAAAAATCAAAAAAAGTAAATTTTAATGTTTTTTTTCATTTTTATCGAATTTTCCAAGTTCGTTTTGTACATTTTCATGCGGTAAATAAATTTTTACCAGAAATCTAATTAATTTCATCTTATTCTACACCCTATTAGGTACCATAATCCACTCTTAAGTCCAAACCCGTTTTTTGACACACTAGGTCCCTTTTTTCGGAGAAGGTCACATATGATGATTTCATCTATCTTGATAAATGCGACGAAAGAACTGAAAAGTTGGACAATTTATATAATTGTCTTTTGACTATTTGTCCAACACCTACTATTAGTGAAAGAGTATTTTCCACTTCTAGCAGTATCAAAAGCAAACAAAAAATCATTTTAAAATGAAACATTTAAATTGCATATTATTTCTAAAATATTATTTTAGAACTAAAAAATCGATTTTCTTTTTACATATTTAAAATGTAATATTAAAAAAACTTATTTAATGCCAAACGTTCGAATTACTTCGAAGTACCTAGTTTTACCCAATTTACAAACTTAATCTCTATTCATTTGATATGAATATAATTTTATAATATTCATTTTTAAAATATTATATTAAAAAATTTTAAAATCAATAAATAAAATGTTAAAATGAAATACAATAAAAAAATATTATAAAATATTTTTTTATTCAAAGAATGTATTTTTTTTATTTTTATTACTTTATATATTAAATTACTTTTTTTTTTTGTTTGTAATTGAAACAATTAACGAATTATATGAGCTTTTTTTCAAATAAAAAAAAAAAAACCGAAAAAACCGGTTGACCGGTTTTTTCTGCAAAAACCGAAACCGGTTTTTTTAAAATTCGATTTTTCGAAGAAAACCGAAACCGGTTTTTCCAAAAGGCCGGTTTTTTGAATACTCTAAATGTAAGTCATATTGAATGTTCTTTTCAGACCTTTGGAACAGATCTAATTGGACCAGATCTATTTAGATTTAATCATATTTAATTAGATTTAAGCAGATCTGATTAGGTAAAATCTTTTTTACACAGGACTGTTTAAAAAGTTGTTATTCGTTTATTATACATATCTAAACTGTCATATATTTGATCACAATTGAAGATGATCCCTTAGTAGACCTCCCTGGTTATCGCATTCAAAAATAACTATCAGTTCAAATAAGTGCCACCCAACTACAAACACATCCGCATTCATTTGATTGTTTTCAGTTTTCTTTGCGTATTGTCTTTTTGTAGTGTGTTTGTGTGTGAGGTTTTGTAATACCAAATCAAAAATCTCTGTTTCTCATTGTTAAGGAAAGGGTTAAACAGGAAACATTTGTCATAAAAATCATTTTTGAAAGAACAATAAATACACTTGCAATTCCTAGATACGTAGCCAAATACAATATGGAAGTTAATCTATTAAGATTTATGAAATATTATTGATTTTAGCACATACGATTTTTTTCTTTTTTTGTTGCTTAATCCCATTTGGGATTAAAATTTGTTCATTGTCAGCAGACTTTTGAAATTTCTAAAACAATTATTTTCAAAGAAGAACATGTAAATAAAATAATTTCTATTTTAGGTATAAAAAATTATTTTATAATATTTTAATTTGCCAATTAAAACTTTTTGTTTTCATCCCAATTATTTATTGCAAATTTAATTTAGTACACAGAGAAAACAGATGAATACTTTGGTTGTAACAACCGAATTATTTAGTTGTCCCAAACAACCTATTCGATTCACGCAAAGAAAAAACATGGTTGTGGCAATCATATTCGAAGAGCATCATGTACATTTGGGTTTATGGTTCTGAAAACCAGTCGTACTATAAAATGGTTATCATATTATGATAATAAAATAGTTATATTTTTACCATAAAATGGATTCTACGGTTATAAAGGGTGGTTAAATTTTAAGGGCCGATGTTGAATGTGAACCACACCTAAACGTCAAGTTTTTTTCTGCATTTCATTTGCCATTTCTTAATTTCAGACTAACTCAATTTGAACCATGGAAAGATACACAATCGAGAACACGTTAAAGTTATTCAGGCTTATTATGAAAATGGGCCTTCAAATCAAAATGCATTTTTTTTTGGTCAGCATAATCGACCAAATGTGTCCACAATCGGGAGAATTGTGGGCAAGTTTCAGCAAACCGGGTCACCAAGTTCGTTCTGCGGAAAACATTGCTGTTGTTCGCGATAGTGTGGCAGAATAGCCGTCAACCTCGACTCGCTGTCGGTGTTCGCTATCGCGAGATCTTAACGGAATTCTTGAAGCCAGAAATTGAGGATATGGATGTGCCGAGGTCGCGACGGCCATTTGGCCGATATTTTGTTGTATACATAATTGAACCATACCATATTGCCATAATAAAAATAAATGACAATAATTTCCTAAATAATTTGTATTTTATTCAAAATCAACATCGGCCCCTATAATTTAATCACCCTTTATATGTAGTGACAGAAATTCTTATATACTAATAGTCATACTAAAATTAAGTTAAGTTATCTGCAAATTAAGATCTAATTACACGAAATTATTTTCAGATTATTTTCAGGTTTTATATAAAATTTCATATACAAAATTTCGCGTATATGAATTCGACAAACTTTAATTCTCATACTTATAACTTTTATGTATAACTTCAAGGCACAAAAAGCCTTCTACAGGACTTCAAATTAATAGACAAGTAATTTGTTAGGTGCGAAATTCCATGTTAAGGGGAATACGGGGTCAAAATTAATACAATACACAATTATAAAATAATGACCCACTAGGTCTTCACCTCTGAATTTTATATGCAGATTCCTTCTTCGGCGTAGGGCAAAGTTTTGGAAATTATAATGGGAAGGGACACATAGGGGAAAAGTCTCTCCCTTGACGGCCTGTTCAAACCCCTTTGGCTATAAATCTGAAATATTTGTTTCCTGGAGTATATAGCAAGTCACATTTTAAGCAATATTTGGTAAAAATGGGGGATTTTTTTGAAATTTTTACGGAGAGGGGCAAAAAGACGGTCAGCTCAAACCCTTTTGGCTAGAAATCTGAAATTTCATATTTGTATTCCTTGAGGTATGAGCAATCCACTGATTGCTCACCGGAAACGCGGTGGGACGAAGATCAGGGGAAATTTAAACCTTTGCTAGTGGAAAGAATGCCTATAGGAACAAAGTTCCATTAAATGATTTTTACATTTTTTTAAATAAATTTTGGGACCATAACTGATTTAGTTACTTATCTAGAAAATTGCTGTTTCTTTGAAAAACTCCATTATGTTTATAATAATTTATAAAGTCAATTTAGCTTGACATATTTAGAAATTCTGAGAATTTAATTTCAAAATCATTTATAAGAATTTGTATCCTACACATTTTAATTCCTGCTAAGTGTCGTTTGCTAAAGCTTAACAATAATACCAACAACAACAACAAAGTCATTACATGAACCATAATTAATATAATTGACATATTTTGGGGTACGGTTTGTAATTGAAATGAAAATTAAAAAAAATATATATAAAAGAAAAAAATTAAAGTGAGAGAGAGCAAAGTACAAAATAAAATAATAACAACTAACAAACAAAAAAAAACACACACTTTTTGTCTGTCATTTAATTTTTAAACAAAAGCACGGCATGTGAGTTACAAAGCTTAGAACGACGTGCAGTCTAGTCAACAGTTGTGATCATGCCAAAATTAAAACACACCTAGAAAGCTGTCAAATTTTAGCACATATTCCAACCAAGCCAAGTTAAGCTAAGCTAAGCCAGCCAGCCAACCAAACCGCCAACAATTTAAACAATCTTTTACATTTTACAACAATTGCCAGAAGTGATCATGAAGAAATAATAATTTTTTTATTTTTATCAACAAAAAAAGTGCGTGGACTGATTACGGTCTTATTATTACAGAAATACATAAAGAACAATAACGAATAAAAATCATAATAATAGTAGAGGAGACTAAAAGAATGGTGATGATCTTCAATGAGCTGTTAAACAATCAACGATTAAACGTCATTCATAACTGTCTCACTGTAACTGGCTGGCTGTCTGGCTGACTGTCAGGAATTGCCTGGCAATTGCCACATTTGTTTGCAGTTTTGGTTTTCATTCATAAGTTGATCTATAGTGAAAACAAGCAAATAAAACACGTAAAACCCTTTTTTTATTGTTGTTACCTTACAAGGAAAGAATCAGTGTGTTGGCCTTAAGCAGAAGATGCTAACGTGCCCTGCTAACTGGCTGGCTGGCTGGCTGACGTACTAAGTTTGGCTGCTAAAATAAGATCGCGTCGGTGTTTATCAACCCACTATTTGTAAAGCAAGTTCTTATATTTCTGCGTATGTTTGCGTTTAAGGCGGCGGCGGCGGCGGCTTACAATAAAGTTACACTACGCGTCTGTCTCATCACCATCGTCGTTATTTTCATTTGAAGCAAAATTATCGTTGTCGCAGTCTTCGTCACTTTTATTTCATGATTCAATATTAAGAGACGCGTTTTTTAAGTAATTTCATTTAATCTTAGTCGGATCACACCGTTTTATAACACGAATCGTTGTTTTAAATGTTAAAGCAAAAAATTAACAAAAGAGCGTTGATTCCTCTTATTTTTTGTTATGCGTCTGCGCCATTTGGAATATCCCCTGTTATTTTATCTTGGCACGTTCTTTTAGCAATTTGCGGCTTAAAAATTGTTTGTCTTTGAGTCATAAAAACGAAACAAAAATCTAAAACAGATTCTGCGACAATTGAGCTTTAAATTTCATTACTTTTTCGTATGTATGTTTGAGTATCTCGCATTTATTACTTTGGCTGATTTTAATGAATGAATGAACAAATGAATGTTTGATTGTAGTCTTGTCTTCTGAAGTGCAAATAAAATGTTATTGTCATTTGTAACTGCTCTTGAGAATGGGAGGAAGTTAAAAATGTTTAAGTTAGTTTTTTTATAGTATTGAGTTTCTTTAATGTATGTGATTGACATGATCGTGATTTACACCATATCTGGGTGCGTAAAGCACATACTAAAGTCATTTAAAATGTTTATTACTTTTCTGGAATTGAAAAAAGTGAGAAATGATTTGAAGTTGATAGAATAAAATGCATGTTTAAAGTCAAATAAGAAAACTACTTTAGGATGTATTCAAAGATTTTGCTATTTGGTAGAGAAAACGAATCCACATAAAATAATTCTTTTTAAATATGAAATTTTATGTTGTTGTTGTACAAAAATATATGATTTTATGTGAACTCCTTTTTCAGGGTTTGTTTGACTCGTTAAGAACACGTCATAAACCCGCTGGACATTTTTTTAACAAACTTTGCATACGGAATAAAAACACAAAAACGAAAACAATTTCAAAATAAATGAAAAAATCAGTTATTTTTTACGGAATTGGTAAAGAAAATTTTAACATTTATTTTAACTGATTATCATTTGTTTCTGACGGATGTGTCAGTTGTTTAAACAACATTTAAAAATAAATAAAAAAAGTAAGAAGACCGGTTTTTAAATGAAATATCATTTCTGTTATTTTAACTTGCAAACTATTTTAAGTGTTAGTATATTTGGAGTGAAAACGTAAATATGGTCTGTGTGTATTTCGAAAATTTATACTGGGATCGATCACAATTTCATAACATGTATTAAATGTACGAGCTTAGTTTTTGCACAGGAATAATGTCACATATCAAGGAATAAAGTCCCATAGAAGAAAAGTCCCATATCAAATATCAATAAAATATATATATTATTCGTCTTAACCTCAACCTTACAAACAAACAAAAATATAATCTAATATAATCTATAATAATCTGAAAAGTGCCAACTGTGAATAACAATTTTTCACTTTTCATTTACGATTGTAGGTAAGATAATAGATTTTATTAAGGCTTTTGAACCACTGGATAATTTTTATCGAGTAAACTATACTGGATTAAAAATGCAGCAAAATCATTAATGGATTTAAAGTTAAAAAGTTATATACCCCAAATTTTCCAAACAAATTTGTGTACTTTAGTACAATTTCATAGTACGATAAAACATTTCTGGTGAATAAAAAATTTTATCATACACTTAGAGGAAAATAATATTTTTTTAATTTTTCATGCACTTAGAGGTAAATAATATTTTTCATTCACCTCAAATATTTTTCACTTGAAAAAAAAAAATTAACACAAAAATGTTTTTTGACCACAAAGAAATTTTTTCGCAATGAAAAAAAAAATCACCTCACATAATTTTTTCACCATACCATTTCCACATCAAATTTTTTTTATATTATTTGTAACATAAACGCTATTGTACCTACCTATTTTTAATACAATTCGACCCTCAAAAAGACAATGCTACTCCTTTGACTCATTTGCTACAATTTACAAATGTTTCCAATTTTATTAAATTTTTTATTTGTGACAACTTTTAGTGAACCATTTCTTGTAAATGATATTTTGCTGGAAATTAATATTTTTTTTAACATGATAAAGTTGGGTTCAAAACATATCAAGACCTTGTATGCAATACCTTCTATCAACTAATTTCTTAAAAATCAATTTTCTGTTCACTAATGACAGCTACACACATTTTAAAATTTTTGTTTCTTTTTTAATATTTGTTATTTCTCTATCAAGCATAAGATTTATTTATGAATGCAATACCCTCTATCAACCATATTAATTTTATCGATTTATTAAAAAAGTATTACTACTAAACATAACAAACGAAATTGTTTCTTACCTATCATTGCATAGATTTTTTTTATGTGTAGTAAATGGGGATTTTAGATATTGGCAAATCTATTATTTTAAATAGTCCTTGGTATAATTTCAGTTTTTTTGTCGCACCTGCTTGGTGGACCTATTTTATCCAATTTAAGTAAAATGCTGGGAGGTTTTTATTTTAAATTGTGCCAAATGTTGTAAAAATCTATACTCATTTGTGCTTTTGTTTTAAAAACTTAAACCTATTTAAAACAAGTAAGAGCGGCTAAATTCGGCTATGCCGAATCTTATATACCCTTCACCATGGTTGGGAAAAAACTGAAGTTTATATATGGACATATATGAAATGGACAGATTTATATACGGACGCCTTTAAGAGGAAATTAACCATTTAGTTTGGAGATAAAACTTGGACTCGGGAAGATTTATGGTTCCAGAAAATATGTATTTTAAAAAAATGTATGTTTTGGGCATAACTTTTTTGTATCTGAACCGATATTTCCGAGTTTTTCAGCAAATATGTTATACTAAAGATTTTCGATCTTTTGCTATATAAGACGTTTCCATAGGTCATAATACAGCTCTAGAATAGTGTTTGTTGTTTGTGTATAAAAGGTTAAGAGGTGAAAGAAAAGAATTTCAACAAATCGTTAAAAGAAATCACTAGAACTGCATGTGTTTTATTTCTACAAAATAGTTTGATTTAGCTGGCAAATTTGCATTTAGGATTTTATTTCGCTTTTTTATTAGAAATATTTGTAATTTCTTTAGCTTAATTTTAAAAATTTGAAGGAAAATAGTTTATAATTTTTTTTATAAATTATTATAAGTTATGACCTAAAATAGTTGCACTCAAAGGTAAATTATGTATAAAATTTTCTTAATATGTGAGAAATAAAATGGTTTAAAAATCTTTTTATAAATTCTTTTAAATCGGTGCAAAAAATAGAAATAAAACCGTTTGTATTTTGTTTGTATCAGAGGGTTTTTATACAAATTTTGATGTTTTTAGCCTATTTATGGATTATTTAATTATTAATATAAAATTTTATTTAAATTAATTATTAAATGTAAAAAAAAAAACAAAAAATAAACAAAAAAAAATCTTAACGAACCCGCGACCCTTCCACCTGTGGTGAAAGGTATAAAAACGTTTGTATTTTGTTTGTATCAGAGGGTTTTTATAAAAATGTTGATGTTTTTAGCCTATTTATGGATTATTTAATTATTAATATAAAATTTTATATAAATTAATTATTAAATGTTAAAAAAAACCAAAAATAACCAAAAAAAGTCTTAAGAAAATAATAAAAAAAAAATGTAAAAAAAAGTGAATTGACCTCACCGAGATTTGAACCTCGAACCCCACGGCCTTAGAGAAAAAAAAAAAGTATTTGTGACACAGCGTCTAGACAACTGAGCTATTGAAGCTCACACAAAATCATCGTCAATAGAGGTACATATATAAAAGTCTTCGTTCATTAGAGATTTGTTTACTTTTTATTTAAATGACAAATCTTTATATGTGTTTGTTGTTTGTGTATAAAAGGTGGAAATGAAAGAAAAGAATTTTAATTATTAATATAAAATTTTATATAAATTAATTAATAAATGTTAAAAAAAAAACAAAAATAAGCAAAAAAAAGTCTTAAGAAAATAATAAAAAAAAAAATGTACAAAAAAAAAGTGAATTGACCTCACCGAGATTTGAACTTCGAACCCCACGGCCTTAGAGAAAAAAAAAGTATTTGTGACACAGCGTCTAGACAACTGAGCTATTGAAGCTCACACAAAATCATCGTCAATAGAGAGAAAAGAATTTTAACACATGGATGTGTTGTTATGCTCAAAATTCTACATACATATTAAACAAAAGGGTGTGAAGATAAATACGTAGGTTAAATACGTTTCACAACTATTGTGAATGATATAAATAAAAAACAAATAGTAGTGTCGCCAACTTTTTTTTGCCTAGAAAATGCCAAATTTGACAAGAAAAGCGCTGAAACATATGGAAAAATAAAAATTTGAGATTTTACATGACATATTATTTTGGACTAAAATTTTTGGACATTTAAGAAAAAATAAATGGGGATACCGCTTGTCTGTGGAGAGATATGAAGTAGTGGATTCCAACGATGTATTCATCTCCTCCAGAATCGCTCTAGGTTTCGAGTTTTGCATTTGACAAGAAAATTTATTTTTGAAATTTCTCATAACATTATTTAAAATTAAAATTTTTGGACATTTAAGAAAAAATAAATGGGGGTACCGCTTGTTTGTGGAGAGCTATGTGGGAGTAGATTCCAACGATGTATTTATCTCCTCCAGAATCACTCTAGGTTTCGAGTTTTGCATTTGACAAGAAAATTAATTTTTGAAATTTCTCATAACATTATTTAAAATTAAAATTTTTGGACATTTAAGAAAAAAATAAATGGGGGTACCGCTTGTTTGTGGAGAGCTATGAGGTAGTTGATTCCAACGATGTATTCATCTCCTTCAGAATCACTCTAGGTTTCGAGTTTTGCATTTTAAAGAAAATTTATTTTTGAAATTCCACATAACATTATTTAAAATTAAAATTTTTGGTCATTTAAGAAAAAAATAAATGGGAGTACCGCTTGTTTGTGGAGAGCTATGAGGAAGTAGATTCCAACGATGTATTCATCTCCTCCAGAATCACTCTAGGTTTCGAGTTTTGCATTTGACAAGAAAATTTATTTTTGAAATTTCTCATAACATTATTTAAAATTAAATTTGTTGGACATTTAAGAAAAAAATAAATGGGGGTACCGCTTGTTTGTGGAGAGCTATGAGGTAGTAGATTCCAACGATGTATTCATCTCCTCCAGAATCACTCTAGGTTTAGAGTTTTGCATTTGACAAGAAAATTTATTTTTGAAATTTCTCATAACATTATTTAAAATTAAAATTTTTGGACATTTAAGAAAAAAATAAATGGGGGTACCGCTTGTTTGTGGAGAGCTATGAGGTAGTAGATTCCGACGATGTATTCCAACGATGAATGAATCAACTACCTCATAGCTCTCCACAAACAAGCGGTACCCCCATTTATTTTTTTCTTAAATGTCCAAAAATTTTAATTTTAAATAATGTTATGTGGAATTTCAAAAATAAATTTTCTTTAAAATGCAAAACTCGAATCCTAGAGTGATTCTGTAGGAGATGAATACATCATTGGAATCAACTACCTCATAGCTCTCCACAAACAAGCGGTACCCCCATTTATTTTTTTCTTAAATGTCCAAAAATTTTAATTTTAAATAATGTTGTGAGAAATTTCAAAAATAAATTTTCTTGTCAAATGCAAAACTCTAAACCTAGAGTGATTCTGGAGGAGATGAATACATCGTTGGAAGCTACTACCTCATAGCTCTCCACAAATAAGCGGTAACCCCATTTATTTTTTTCTTAAATGTCCAACAATTTTAATTTTAAATAATGTTATGAGAAATTTCAAAAATAAATTTTCTTTAAAATGCAAAACTCGAATCCTAGAGTGATTCTGGAGGAGATGAATACATCGTTGGAATCAACTACCTCATAGCTCTCCACAAACAAGCGGTACCCCCATTTATTTTTTTCTTAAATGTCCAAAAATTTTAATTTTAAATAATGTTATGTGGAATTTCAAAAATAAATTTTCTTTAAAATGCAAAACTCGAAACCTAGAGTGATTCTGAAGGAGATGAATACATCGTTGGAATCTACTACCTCATAGCTCTCCACAAACAAGCGGTATCCCCATTTATTTTTTCTTAAATGTCCAAAAAATAATATGTCATGTAAAATCTCAAATTTATATTTTTCCATATGTTTCACCGCTTTTCTTGTCAAATTTGGCATTTTCTAGGCAAAAAAAAGTTGGCGACACTACTATTTGTTTTTTATTTATATCATTCACAATAGTTGTGAAACGTATTTAACCTACGTATTTAACTTCACACTCTTATTAAACAAAGGGATTTTACTGGAAAAATTAGAGGTAGTCCTGGTTTTTTGCTAATATCTCAGCCATTTATTAACCGATCTGTCTGATTTTTAATAGCAAACAGAAATGGATCACATGTAACAGAAATAAAAAAGAATCAAGTCCTCATCATGTCTGGGTTCTTCGGAAAACCCATTTCAACACACAGACGGACAGACGGACAGACGGACAGACGGACATCGTTAAATCAACTTCGCTCTTCATATGGACCCAGAATATATATACTTTATAGGGTCTAAGATCAATATTGTAGAAATTACAAACGGAATGACAAACTTATATATACCCTTCCACCTATGGTGAAGGGTATAAAAAGTCCAATACATAGTATGTAAGGATAAAATTTATGATAATTCTTTACAAAGTATTGCGATTGATTATCCAACGTCAAAAAAAGAAGACGCTGGAGGCTATCCAATAACAGGTTCACTGTTTAATTGAATAATGCTTTAATAATAGAGCAATTCCATATGAAAACGATAAAAATTGGCAAATTTTTGGACGACCCCTCTCCGATTTTAAAATAAATTGTCTCAATCGATTGCCCAGCAAAAAATAATGTACCTACATATATTTTTTTTTTTTTTTTTATAGTGACTGGTTTAGTGGTGGTGTACACCACTGTCATGTGACAAAATTGAAGAATTCTTCATAAAGGACCTCATTGAAAGTTGTTTTAAAAAAACTACTAAAGCGATCGCAACGAGTGATAGCTCGTTGGAAAGGTATTGAATCAGGCTTTAATTGAAAAATAAAATTTTCCTAATTTTTCTCAGAAATTTACCTTTTTTTCCATGAAAATTAAAATTTCCCATGAAAATTAAATTTTCCGATTTTCCACAGAAGCTCCTAAATTTTCCGGCTAATTTTATTTTTTTTGGATTCCTCATAATTTTTTCTTTAAGAATCAGCAATAAAAAAATGGGCCCCGACTCCTTGTTTGGACAGGAGAAGAGCATTTAAGAGACCACCTTGTTCTCATTGTTTTTATATTTTTTATAATTGAATTATTTTTAATTATTTAACATTATTTTATTTTATTATTAAAAATACATTTTAAAAATTATTTTACAGTTAAAAATACATTTATGAAGAGCCCCAAGTTGAGTGTTTAGTGAATATGGTCTGCCTGCCTTCACAAGATCGGCCATAAATCCATGGATAATAGCAGCAGTGGCATGTAATGGCACACCAAACCCGACTGAGGCTACAGGTCATAAAATGTTTTGTAAATTTTTTAAATTACCAGGTAATAAATATTTCGCCTAAAATGACACGTGCAGAAACAAGTCATAAAACACGGATTTTCCATAAATATGGCGAAATATTTATTACCTGGTAATTTAAAAAATTTACAAAACATTTTATGACCTGTGGTCGGCTTATTGGCAGTAACCAATTAAGTCCCTCTTTAAAAAACATTTTATGACCAGTAGTTCACGCAAATTTTCCTATTAAAGAAAAGCAAATATCGCTTATTTTTTTTACCTATTTTTTACCAAAAAATAAATATAAATACTTCACACACTCTGAGTCAAATTTCAGTTGAATACTAAACGTGAAAGTGTTAAAGTGTTTTTTTTTTTGTAAAGTAAAGAGTGAAGCTGTAAAGACAATTTAAAGTAAAATGAATAAATTTTGCTGCAATCCGTTTAACAAGAGTGGACATCGTTCGAAAAAGATAAAAGTATTAAAATTAACTGGTGTTTCGAAGCGATACATGAATGAATTAAATATACAATACGGTGAAGAAGCACAATTCATTTGCCCCAAGTGTAAAATCGATTTGTCTCAACAAGCAAATGCATTGAAACAAATGCAACCACAATCCGAGAGTGAAATGACAATTGAACAAAATGTTTCATCTGATAGTGAGGCAGACATTCCGATGGTCAATATGTCTTTGAGTCCTTTGAATGAGGCTATTACCACTTTAGGTGAAACGCCTATTAGAAAAAGAAAGTTGCGAAGTGAAAAATACAGGAAAGATAAAAAAGGCAAGGTTATGAGTGCAATCGCGACAATATTTGATGAAGGCTCTGATAACGAATGCAGTCAAGCAGATGACGTTGATGACGGCAAACAAATGATTGAGCAGTTGAAAAGAAAATTCAATTTAGCGACCACTTTTCCGGAGAAATATCTCATTTTATATGTGCTGCCTCAATCATGGTCTATACGCAAGATTTCTGAACAGTTTCAAACATCTTTTTACATCGCGAGAAGAAGCAAAGAATTAGTTCGACAGAAGGGCATATTGGCGACTCCCACCAAGAAATTTGGCTCAAGGACCCTTAGCGAAGCAACGGTGAAATTGATTCAAGATTTTTACTGCAATGATGACAACAGCCGCGCCTGCCCAGGTACACGTGACTATGTTATCACACGTGAAGATGGAAAAAAAGTACACAAGCAGCGCAGATCATTATTATGTAATCTATCCGAAGCATGCCATCAGTTCAAAGAGAAATACCCAGCAGAAAAAGTGGGATTTTCTAAGTTTGCCATCCTACGACCAAAAGAATGCGTGCTGGCATTAGACAGGCACGGAACGCATTCAGTCTGCGTTTGCATGTTTCATCAAAACATCAAATTAATGTTCTTTCCATGCAAGAAATTGAAAGTATTTCACGGTGAAATTGAAACATATAGGGACCTCCTGTCGAAGTCGTTGTGCGCATACCCCACGGAAAATTGTCATCTGTCCAAATGCGACAATTGTCCGAAGATTGACGAGCTAGAGCAATATTTGGCGGAAAAGTTTGAACAGCTGTTAATTCAGGAGGTGCATTTCAAACAGTGGATAATAAGCAGCGGCAGATGTTCCGTTGAGACCGTGGTAAAGCAGATTCCGGAATTCATCGAGGAATTCGGATTCAAGTTGAATGCACCATTTCATATCCGAGATGCAATCGAAATTTCTAAAGGAAAGTAAGGAGAAATTAGCCCAAAATGAATTCATTGTGATAAGCGACTTTGCCGAGAATTACACTTTTCTCGTTCAGGATGAAATTCAGGCTTATCACTGGGCAAACGACCAGTGCACGGTGCATCCTTTTTGCATTTATTTCAAAAACGAAGATAACGAACTACAGACCGTAAGCCTTGTTGTTGTCGCGGAGAGTTTAGCTCATAATTATGTGTCCGTTTATTTATTTCAAATGAAACTGTTTGAATTCTTAAGATCAAAATTCGATGCAATCGACAAAGTAACGTTTTTCTCAGACGGCGCGGCTTCTCAGTACAAGAATAAAAAAAATTTTTACAATCTTTGCATAATTGAAGAAGAACAAAACTGCAAGGTCGAGTGGCACTTTTTTGCGACGTCCCACGGTAAGGGCCCATGCGATGCCTTAGGGGGAACCCTAAAACACATGGCGACTAAGGCAAGTTTGCAAAGGCCATATACTGACCAGATCTTAAGTGTACAACATTTGTTTTCGTGGATTCAAAGCAAGGAAATTGCCATTAACACAGTTTTATGCACTCAAAAAGAACACGATGCCATGGAGCGACGACTTTAAAACAGATATAATAATGTCAAAACTATAACTGGAACGCAAAAGTTTCATTGATTCATACCAAATATTTTTTGATATGTCAATTAATGTAAAGCGGTACTCTTCGTCTGCCGACGTGCTAAATTTAAAGTTACTTTAATTTTATAATGATGCCAAGACAATTGAAATTTTTAATAAATATTGTAATTAAGTATAAGCAGCAAAATAAGAAAGATTTTTTCTTCATAAATGTATTTTTAACTGTAAAATAATTTTTAAAATGTATTTTTAATAATAAAATAAAATAATGTTAAATAATTAAAAATAATTCAATTATAAAAAATATAAAAACAATGAGAACAAGATGGTCTCTTAAATGCTCTTCTCCTGTCCAAACAAGGAGTCGGGGCCCATTTTTTTATTGCTGATTCTTAAAGCAAAAATTATGAGGAATCCAAAAAAAATAAAATTAGCCGGAAAATTTAGGAGCTTCTGTGGAAAATCGGAAAATTTAATTTTCATGGGAAAATTTAATTTTCATGGGAAAAAAGGTGAATTTCTGAGAAAAATTAGGAAAATTTTATTTTTCAATTAAAGCCTGATTCAATACCTTTCCAGCGAGCTATCACTCGTTGCGATCGCTTTAGTAGTTTTTTAACACAACTTTCAATGAGGTCCCTTATGAAGAATTCTTCAATTTTGTCACATGACAGTGGTGTACACCACCACTAAACCAGTCACTATAAAAAAAAAAAAAATATATGTAGGTACATTATTTTTTGCTGGGCAATCGATTGAGACTATTTATTTTAAAATCGGAGAGGGGTCGTCCAAAAGGTGATCGCTTTCATATGGAATTGCTCAATATTTAATAAAGTTGTAGAATTGTTTTGCCCAGATTCCGAAAATAAACAATATAGCCACAATGAGATCGTTCGCCGTAGATCTAAAGGGGTATGTAATCATTAAACATTTAATCGAGTTGAAAATGTAACGAAGCGATTAAATGCGCAAGAGCATATGAGATTTTCGACGGCAGCAGGAATCTTAACTCCCAAAAAGCGGCAAAAAAAATTGGTCATATGTGTTCATTGGCGCATTGTTTTGTTATTTAGTTGTTATATGTTGAAAATACGTTAAAGAAAATGTTGAAATTTTAATAAAATTGCAAATTACAATATAATTTTTTTAATGTACAATATCCTCTATCAGCCAAAAAATTATTCAAATTATTCAATTGCAATACACTCTATTAACCATAGCGCGCGCTAATAATGAAAAATAGTACATTTATACATAAGATTCAGTAGTCATATTTAACCAATTTTGTAGAAGATATATTGATTCCTACTTTAATAATTTGGACATAAATCAGTTTTTTGTAACTACCGGTAAAATATATTCTGGCTCATAGAGGGTATTGAATATAAACTTTCGATATTTAATATTTCAATACTTTTACTTTCATTTCATAATAACCCTAAAGTCAAAAATTTGCCTGATATAAACAAATGTCAATTAATTGTATAAAAAGCGAGAAAAAAAATTAAATAACATTTAACCGAAAAATAAAGTATGTCAAGAATTTTATGCCGGTGTAATTTACGATTAATTAATTAATTAATTAATTTACGATTAAGCAGAAAGACACAGGTAATAAGGAAAATTCATATAAAAAAAATGACTACTACTACTAATAAAAAACCATAACAGTAACGATACTCGTATTTAGTTAAGCACATAAAGACGACAGCAACAAACAAATGTAAAATAAACGAACGACATGTGGCAATTGAGTTGATACCACGGTTACACACAATTCCTCGCACATACGAGTATTTTCTGCTATTTATAAAAAAAAAATTATTTAGTTTTTCATGTTAGTTTCGGTTTTAGCCAGTTCTTGTTTTCTTTTGCATTGTTGGTTAGAGAAACACCTTGCGGTACATTATAAACACAAATAATGTACTCGAGCGAAGAATTCAGTTCTCTTTAAGGGCTCAAACCAAAAAAAGTAAGTATGTACTTAAGCTGGCAAAGACAACCCTTGTTTGTGGTAACAAAAACACAAAATATTGAAAGAAAAATGAAACGCGATAAGGAAATAAAACTAAAATATAAAAAATAATATTGAAGAGTAGGGTCGCTTGTATACAGTACGACTATAAACATAAATGTGTAGTTTTAATAACGCATAGTACCCCGTTGGGGATTCAGTTTTTACATGTGAACCAGAAAATGTTATTGTTGTTACTTTTTTTGTTTGCTGTTTTGCTCTGTTTGGAGCAGCGTCATGTCAAACAGATACGCGCATAATTAATGAGCTTTTTATGGGTTATTGAACCACAAATGTATGACGACAATATTATATGAAATTTGTATATTTTTAAAAAAGATATGGGGAAAGGTAAGTACATACTTTACCCACTACTCCATATAAAGAGACCACTATGCACTCACACACTTGGTTACAGTAGTGTTTTTTTTTTTTTTTTTTTTGTTTATTGAAGTTTCTACTAGAGTCGTGTCAAGTAGTTTATGGTAGAATATATTGAAGTTTCTGTTGTTGTTTCTAAAAGTTAAAAGGCAGTTAATATAAGTAGTCGTCATATGCTTTCATTTTCCTTGAAATGAAATATAATAAAAATGTGTAGGGTCTCAATAGTGTTAATTATGAAGTTGAATACCATCAAGAAACACACAAAAAAAACCCTATAGGTTGCGGTTGCGCTTGGTTACTTTCGCATAAAACTTGAACACTTGACAATAAATTTGAAGTTTATTGCTGCGACATTTTCAATTTAAGTTATCACATAGTAATGCTTTGACGGCGATTAAATATAAAAAAACACCACAGTAATTAAATAGACAAGGAATAAGTAGAGTTCCGCAAAACTTTTAAACAAAAAATAAAAAAAAAAACTTCTTGCAAGGTGAAAAAAATGCTATAATTTAAAAACAATTAAAAGAAAAAGCATACGAATCCAGACGAATGCATTTAAACTAATTAAAAAGTCAAAATAACAAATTTTATAATATTTTCAAAACTTAACTGGAAAGGCTGGTGGTATACAATAAAAAAGCGAATTCATAATGACAACGAAAGAATCGCTTGTGACATCTCAGCAAAAACATGATAATTAATGATCATTACCGTATAGATCACATGTAATGATAGGTCATTATCTTTTACATTACTCTAAGACACAAAATAATGACAACTGATAATTGGTTATAGAAGTACTTATATGTACTTGCAAAATAATGGTTTACTGGTAATTAGTTAAATAAGTATCAATTTCATATTTAGCTTTTTATTTTGACATAAAATTTTATAATCTACCACTTATTCCATTATCGCGTATAACTACTTAGTGTTTTACTAAAAGTAAGTAAGCACTTATTTCTTCACTGTATGTAATCAAGCTGGTAACCTATTGTTCTCATTTTTTTTAAGCGAGTAAATAGCCTGGTAACTAGCGAAACCTTTGTGTGCTACTTTCTCGCTTCTGTTTTTTCAGTTCTACCAACAGAAATTTAGTTACTGCAACCGAGCCATTCGATAATCAGCTAAAATATTTTTTGCGGTGTACGATAATCAAAAGTATTTACAAGGATATCATCCTACAACATTACAACATGTGCTAAGTTAAAATCATCGAGCGACCAAGCCAATCTTAAAAGCTTAAATTTTACAAGCTTTTTTATTCATTCTATTGGGTCCAAAATATTTTTTTTATTCTTGTAGTACCTTTTTTTATGCTCTTTTTTGAGATATCGATAATATTTATGCCATATATTTGGTATTGAAACTTACTATGCCAAAGATATTCACCCTTATTCTAGTTGTCGTCATCGACACAAGACAATGTTGTCTTGGGATTTTTTTTTTGAAATTGGTATTTCCGTTGTCATTATCGAAAATAATTGATAACTGTCGACAAGTATTTGGTATTCTGTAAGAAAATGTGACGACGATATTGTCTTGAAACGACTCTGATTTTGTCGACACAATTTTTAGTAAGGACTTGAGGAAAAGTAATGCCTGAAAAAAAACGGAAAAAATGGGAAGAAATTTCAAATTTATTAAATGCACTTGGCCCACCGAGAATAATGTGAGATGGATGGCAGAAGGTAAAGAAAGCATGATCATATAAAGTGCATTATAAAAATATAACAATATTTATTTATAGGTTTGGCGAGACTTAAAATTTAAAGTTAAAAAGAAAATGGTAGCCAACAAAGCCGAGTGTAATGCTACAGGTGGCGGAAGATTCAAGCAATTTATATTGAGTCCGCTGGAGGAAGCTGTGGCAAATCTTCTACAGTTTCAGAAACAGCTGAACACTAAGTTAAAGTCGTTTCCAACACTGAGCTGGTACGACCCCTGGGCTAAAAATCTTAATGTAGCTGCCAACTTTATTGTTTTGGAAATAAATGTGGACTTGATTCCGGTTTTCAAATTAGGTGCTATTGGTTCCAGCACATCTTTGAAGGCTGGTTTATTCAGCCGAGAGTAACTTTCAAACCTTTTTAAAAAAATTAGAAGATTAACACTCTTTAAAGTAACATACTTTGATTTTGCTGCACACTTGTTATCCGGCAGATTAAAGATATTGGATTTCTGTATGAGCAGTCTTCTTTTCAATACTAGATTTTCCTTATTTTCTTCATCACTGGTATCAGAATTTAAATTACACATAAAAAACATTTTTTCGCAAAAATAATAAACAAAATAAATCTGCCGACTCAATTTTTAGAGATGTGTTTTTGTTTAAATCGATAAACTGTCAACGTCGTTACAACACTGTTTTAGAATGCCAATTTGGTGTCGAAGTGATGTCGAAGTCGAAGCAAAGTGATGTTGACTCAAAAACGACGACGACATTGATAACGACAACTAGAATAAGGGTGATTAGGATTTTTATTTATCGCTTTATTTGGGCGATATAGTACAATAAAGGCTGAAGAAGATTCAAAAAATCCGGTAAGACTATCAGTGAAATAAAATTGCATACCACAAGTTGTTGATGTAGGGAAATTATTTCAGAAGTAACAGCGGTTATCGCTTTTTGAAAATTACGAAATTTAGATAAACTAAACATTTTTAAATATTCCGCTTACTACAAAGTCTTAGCGTAAGAAATGTGCTTAATTTACAAAAAATATGTGAACTGGGTTTTCAGTTAGAAAGATATTCGTAAAACGTGTTCTGTGAGTCCTGAAGTAAAGTTAGTAACTTATTTTGCAAGTATAGACTCTTAACTACCTTTGTTATTTATAAATAATTATTTTTTAAATATTCTTTTTTCTGTTTTAAAGAATACATTTTTTCAAATTTACCATATTTTAATTTTACATCCTTCCTTCTCGCTTGAAAATCGTTCGTTAAACAAAAAATTTTTTTAAATGCAGAAAAAGTAGTAAATTATGTTTTCTATCGATATCAAGTAATTGGTTTAAGAAAAAATTATTATTTAGCCAAGGACTAGTTAATACCTGGCAACCGCTTTTTGGTGGTCTTGGGTATTAGGGGGTTAAATCAAAAAAATAGTTTTTCAAATAAACTGTTTAATAAAATAACTGTATTGTAAACTTGTAGCAATTCACACTTTTATAATTAGCTCGGTGGCTTGGCGGGTTGATGCCTTCAGCTCTGTACATCCTGAAAAGTTGTATTATCCTTAGTATTTATATTTAATGCACTCTTGCAACAAATAATAAATTTTTTCTAAAGTGACTTTTCTGACTTTCATTAACATGTTGCAATGCTTCTTGCTTATGCGTATACTTAATATTAATTTACAGGCATATTAATCATACGAAGAACTTTCTATGGAAGAATGTATTCCTAGCTAAAGGGCTAACTATATTATACTTTTGCTAACTTAAGCTACTGTCAAAAATTAACGAAAAGTCTGTCAAATGCTTAATCAACTTATTGAAGACTTTTGGGTGGCTACAATGTACTTTTTAAACTTAAATACTTACTACACTTAGTTGCAAATATTTGTACTTTTGCAAAAACTGTTTTCTTCTTATATTTCTAAAATATACACTCACAACATTATTTCGTTAAAAATAATCTAAAATTCATATTAAATTAATCGAAAATACAATCAAAAAGAGGACTACTGATTTGTACTTATATTCAGCCCATTTTCTTGTTTATTTTCAATCATTGTTTAACAATCGACATAAGTAGTAAAAGCAATCGAAAGTAGTTTAAAATAATCATCAATTTTTAACTGACAAAAAGTAGAAAAAAACGATTTTTGTGGTTTGTTTTTCAAATGAAAATTTTTTTTTATTTGTATGTAATTTTTCAAAACACACAAGACGTATATATTTTTTTATTTTTTTGTGTGTATGTATATTTGAATAATTTCTTGTAATTTTTATTGAAATAATTTCGTATATAAACAAACTATTTTGGTAAAAAAACAATAAGGAATTATATGAATTTATATTTTTAAAAACAGAAAACATAAAATTTAACAGAAAATATCAACTCCTACTGAATGTCTGTAAATTTTTATAGTTTGTTTTTTGAATGACTGATTCAAATAGTTAAAAAATATATTTCTATGAATTTCAATTGATTCTTCATTTAAAAACAAACTTTACGTATTGCTTTTTAAATAAACTTCATTCGGTTACGGAAAATATATTGTGAGTGTATGTATCTTTTCGAAAAATATTATTTAATGTGTTTAATTTATAAATTTTTTACAATTAACAAGTAAATCTATATTAATTTTCAATAATTTAAAGAAACAAATGAAAACATAAATAAAAAAGTACTAAAAAATGCAACAGTGCTTGCATCTTAATCGAAAAACAAATACAAAACCCACCCCTTTTGTTATACATGCACGTTTGTTTTTTAACATTTTCAATTAAATTTTCTATAAAAATATTTTCCGCGTACATTGCAATTTGTTTTTTTTTTTTTTCATAAACAGTTTTTCTAAAAACATATGATTCCTTAAGTAAAGTGCGGTCAGTTTCGCTGTTTGCTTAAGCAAATGACACTTGACGAAACTTAACGAAAAGTTTGTTAAGTACAATATAGTCATACACATTTGATTACTTGTATTCGCACATTTGCTTAAGCTAGCAAAAGTATGATATAGTTAGCTCTTAAACTCTATGAATTGCATGCACTTAAGATATATTTTAGGGAAAAGATATCTAAGAACAATTTGTCTCATTTATTTGGCCAAAAAAATATATTTGTCTAATGAAGAAATTTAATATACATAATGCCAATATATATTAACACAGTGTTGCCAAATTGTTCTAAAAAGTAGCAAATAAGGACATCGGGAAAAAAATCGCTATAAAACAAAATAAAGAAGATATACAAAATATGCGAAGTCAGAAGTTATTGCGATATGCTCATGAAGATATCCCTCAATTTTTAATTTGTCGAATTTCGATGCCCCCAGTTTTGTTCAAAATGGATCTCAAATGTTCGAATTTGAACAATTTTTATTTTGAAAGCTTTCAGCCGTACCAAATTGCTTCCCAAGATCTCATGTTTTTGAAAATTTCTTAAAAATTCAATAATTAATATAATCTTGCAACATATCGTTTGATATTCTTTTAGCTAAGGTGAGTAAAAAGCCTTACAATTGTCCGATTTTTACAAATCATATCTCATATGAAAGCTAAGATCTTCTTGTTTAAGATACTTCTTTCACAACTACGCAGTCTCTTTGTAGAAATATTGCAAAAATGCAAAAATATTATTTATTCGCGAATATTTACAAAAAAAAATAATTTTTGATTTTTTTACATAAAAATTTCCAGTGATATAACAAAGTGGGATCAAAAAACTATTCATATTTTAATGTGAGGTACTTAAAACTATTATTTTCTCAAATACATATTACGAAAATAAAACGCTTTTAGTTTTATTTAAAACACACCCAGCCAACACAAAAATGATCATATTATGACATTTAAAATACTTAAATAAATATATGATAATTTTCACAGCGCTCAAATTATGAAGTCATAAATATAACGCAATTGACTCCAATTTGAAAGCACACTTGAAAATTTTTAACTCTGACTTATGACTCAAAAATTAATCATAAGTGAGTAATAAATTCCCACACTTAAAAAAGTTTGTAAGTTTAAAAACCGGTATACTTAATTTTCATTTAAATTAAATGCCATTTGTTATTTATTTTTAAATGTTGATTAATAAACTGACACATCGTAAGAAAGAACTGATATAATCAGTTAAAATAAATGTCAAAATTTTACCCACCAATCCTTAAAAAATAAATGTTTTTTTCATTAATTTGAAATTATTTCCGTTTTTGTATTTTTTGTTTTTTTTTTTTAATATACTCGTACAATACAAAATGTATGTATGTATATGAAGCTATAAACACTTTTTGTGTGAATGTATTTGTATATGTATGTGTGTTTATGAAGTTCTTGTAAATTGTATTGAAAAATTTTGTATATATACAACCAATTTAAATAAAAAACCAAATTGAAATTTTTTGAATATTTTTTTTGAAACAGACAGCAAACAAAATTTAAATTTGTAATAACTGTTACGGACACAAATAAACCACAAGTTTCAGTTTTGTGGGTAAATTTTTATTAAATTTCAAACAAATGAAAAAAATAAATGAAACTGAAAAAAATCGGTAAATGATAGTAAATTATTTCGAATAAATGTATAAAAAAAGTTAATATAGATGTTTCTTTGAAAAATAAATGTATCTTCCTATATTTTTAAATGGAACGGAAAACTTTTTTATTAAACTACAAACAGTTAACTACATAATATTCTGAGTGCAGTAATGCTCATATTTATGGATCTTTTATTAATCCTAAAAGAACGCTCGAAAAGAGGCTTCATTGGCACAGAAAATTATTGTCTCAAAGCTATGGTTTTTAAAATATTTACGGGTTCTTTTATGAGTCTCTTTGGACTCCAATTTTACACTGGCATGAAATTAAAAATTCGCCGCCGCGTAGTGTTGAATGAAGTGCAAAAAGGGGATTTTTTTTTGTCATATACGGGACTTGATTACACCACGACGACATGATAACTCCGTGGCATCTATAAACTGCATTTTTTATCTTTAAAATACTTTAGAATTTATTAGTTCCGAAATGTTTTGGAATGACTCAGCTTTAAAACTACACTCAGCATATTATGTAGTTTACTGTTTGTAGTTAGTAAAAAAGTTTTCAGTTCAGTTAATAATTAAGTAACATGTTACATCAGTTTTTCAAAGATATATTTATTTTATCCTTTTTATACATTTGTACCAAATTATTTACTGTCGTTTGACGATTTTTATTTCAGTATCATTTATTTTTTTATTTGTTTGAAATTTAAAAAAAAATAAATTTGGGGGTTATTTTGTTCCGTCACAGTTATTACAAAGTTAAATTTTGTTTATTTTTTATTTCAATTCAAGTTACAGGAACTTCATAAACACACACATATGGTCATTTACACAAAATATGTCTATAAACTGTGTGAGTATACTTTTTTGTAGATTAAAAAACAAACAAAAATACAAATAACGAATTTTACATAAATGAATAATCAGTTATATACGAGGGCGGATCATTATTTTATGCGAAAAAAAAACCGCCAATCAAACCAAAGAAAAGCT
The DNA here is from genome assembly GCA_949748255.1 of Eustalomyia histrio. NCBI lineage: Eukaryota > Metazoa > Arthropoda > Insecta > Diptera > Anthomyiidae > Eustalomyia > Eustalomyia histrio. The sequence continues at coordinate 20,132,600 of OX456524.1, forward strand.
TGATAAATAAATACTATGGGGACTCTGCACCATCGATTTGAATGGTAAAAAAGTGGTTTACTGACTTTCGTTGTTCCCTTACAAGCACAGAAGATGCCGAACATTCTGGATGCTCAGTTGAGGCCACTACACCCAAAACAATTGAAAAAAATTCACGATATGGTGTTGGACGATAGGAGATTGAATGTGCGATAGATTGTGGAAAACATAGGCACCTCACATGGCTCAGTGGTTTCAATTTTGAACGATCACTTGGGTATGAGAAAGCTTTCCGCAAGATGGCTGCCGCGTTTGCTCACAATCGACCACCAACGGAATCGTGTGACAGCTTAGTTTCCATGGCAAAAATTCATAAATTAGACTGCAAATTGTCCGCTCATTTGCCTTATTCTCCAGATTTAGCCCTTAGTGACTATTTCCTATTTCCACACCTAAAGAAATGGCTCGATGGAAAGAGATTTAGCTCCAACTATAAAATTATTGATCAAACAAATGCCTATTTTATGGACCTCGAAAAATCCTGCTGCTAAACGCAAAGTAAATGACGGAACTTGCTCAACATTTGACAGTATTCTATTAACATGTGGTACTTGGTGGGAGCAGTGTTGCATTTCATATAACTATGAGGAAAGTTCGAAAAGTCACGGACTTATTGATCCGCCCTCGTACTGCACTGACTTCTCACTGACTTCAAATATGCCCAGAGGCCAAATCCCCGAAGCTGGAGATTTTACGCGCTGAAAAGACATTTCTTCAAAATCCGCATTGTGACGCGAGCAGTATGACAAGTGACCCCGTCTTGTCCTCCAAATCAAGATCGCCAACTTCTGGTATTAAACATTCAGTCTTAATAGCGGCCGCTGTTCATCATAATTGCGTTACCGTCGTTTTCTTCGAAAAAAAGGTACAATCACCTTTTCCGAATGCACACCACACAGTGAATTTGAACGGATGTAATGGTGCTACATGAATAATGCGGATTTTTCATGGCTCCATAACATTGCTTATTGACGTGGCCGCTTAGAACAAAATAAACCTCGTCGCTCATGATCAAATCAAATCATCCACTTCGTCGTTAAGATCCAAAATCAAGCGTTGTTGAGGCGTATGGATATTAAATATTATTGACTATAAATAAACGTGTCTACTTCACGATTCTCAAAACAAAACTGACATACACTTTCCAATTGGGTGTTACTTATTGTGCCACCTTCTTAAAGTAATATATCGCAAGCCGAAAATTAAGTGAGACAAAAGGAATCCGACAAAATCAGGAATTCCATGCGAAACTGAAAACAAATATTGTAACAAAAAGCAACCTTGTAAAGTATATCCCACAATGATGGCAGTAACATTGTGAATTCTAAATTTTGTTTTTAGTATATCAAATTAAATAAATTGATAGCCTCCAAAACAAAAACTGATATTTTTTCCTACTTAAAATTATTTTAAAGGATCCCAATGAACTTTATCCTTTTTTTTAATTTAAAAACTACCACATTACAAGTGATTTTCAGTTCATAAGAAGGGGGGTTAACTGTAGGTCTTAACACACTTATCTTAACAAGCACAACTATCAAATAGACACAAAAACACATCAGCAGCGACAGCTACAACAGCAGCATAGTAACAGACAATCTTGATAAGAAGTTCAACAACAACAAAAAAAGCACAACAAATTTTTCAATTCTCTCAAAAGGGGTAAAAATTACTAAAGAAGGAGTACAACAACAACCAACAATAAATTTATTGTACTAAAGAGTTGAATAAAATTAAAACTTTTGTCAAAAAGAAAATTAAAATTTTCTTTGATTACGCAAATGAAAATTGTGCGTAAAATACGATACAACATACATACTTAATAATACAAGACACACTCACAGCCAGAATACACAAAATGTCCTTAGGGTCCTGTTAATAACAATACAGTTATTAATGAGCAAAAAGAGTTTAAATAATTACAAATTTAAAACAATGATAATGAACATTAAGCGTGATGGAATGAGGGAGTAAGATGACTGTGGTGGAAGATGGGTGCTGATGATGATGATGATGATTGTGAAAAAGTTTATTAATTTAAATTAGCTTTAAAATTATTGTAATAAATATATTTAAAAAGAAAAAATACAAAAAATGATTTTAAACAAAAGAGGTGGGTTGTTGTTGTATGACGATCATTGTAATAATCCCCAATATTCCTAGAATTGAATGCACAACCTACATTGTCTCCATATTGTATTCTGTTAGCGAAGAGACAAATGACTTAAGGTGCACACGTTTTCAGACGGTTTCATTTTTGTGTTAAATTTAGGGTAGGCTCAAATATTGTGAAGTTTTATTTTGAAAATTGATTGTTTACTGGAAGAGAAGACTATGTAAACTTTAACAGACATGCTTTCATCATCATCATCATCAAACGCACCTACTCAATACAATTGTTTCTTTCAATTTTTCTACGCTGTTTTTAATTTTTTTTTTCAATTTTGTAAACAAAGGACTTTGGAGCTAAAGCACGCACAAACTGAGAAAATTTAACGCACTGATGGATGTATAGTTTTTAAATGCGATTTACTCAATATATGAATAGTTGGAGTTGTTTTATGTTAAACAAAAAAATACAAAAGGAAACAAAGTAAATGGAAAAATAAAAAAGAAGAATATGTCAGAAACGTGCAGAATGTTGGAATATATGACTCTAAAGTAGATATGATCTTTTGCGTACACCAGCACCACCACCATCAGCACCAACAACCTTTATAAATATGGGGGTTAATTGATAAATAACTAACAAGGCAGAGACCCTTAGATCTTAACAAGGCTTAGATACCATTTGGTAAGATACATTGTGAACCATTAAGAAGGTTTGCGCTCATTTTGGGATTCATGTAAATCCGGACGCCAACGCCGTCGCAAATCGATGTATTAGATATTTTCTGGACTTCACATCGTTGAAAATTTTAAAGAGCATTTTAGTTGGAGGGTCGTTCCATGTCAAACCGCACAGCATTCGGATTTGTCATCTCCGATTTTAATGAAATTCGCCACAAATATTGTAAATGGGAAGTGTCAGTTCGTTGACAGGTTCTTTTGCGTCAATCCAGTGACAGGTTCTCTTGTTTTAGTCCATGACTGGTTCTTTTGCGGCAGTCCTTTGATACGTCATACGGTAAAATTGACTCTGTCACCATTAATCAGCCACATAATGTGCCCTGTGACCGGTTCTCTTGCCCACAGTGCTACGATTTGAGACTTGTTTGTATGTTTTTATAAAAAACCGTTGATTGAGTTTGTAAATTTACAATTCCAATTCAAACTACTTATAAATTAACCCACTCATATAACTTCAATATTTAAGTAACTCCCAAAAATAACATACAAATAGAATAGAATATTATGGGGGCTTAAACAGACGAAGACGAATTGTATTGAAAAATGTGTTTTTTTTTCTTTGATTCTCTTCATTTGTGTTTTTGATGGCAGTTAAAATTGTCGTCATTCATACGTTTGTATTTTCATGGTTTGACTGACTATCTCTGGATGGATGTTTGGCTGGTTGTTAGGACCGATAGTATGTGATACCCTGTTCACTTCGGAGCTGTTTTTATTTTCCATTTCTGTATCTTCAACTTATTGTTGTGTATGTTAGTATTGTCTCTTCCAATTCAGTTGCGTAAAGTCAATGCTCCTTCTGTGGAAGCACGTAGCATTTTTGTATACAACTGAAATGACAAACGTTTCAAATAGGGTTTATATTTTTATTCTACCATTTAGTAGAGATATAAACTCAGTACTACTACCGTGTTTACACTGGCATCATTATTATTGCCGTCGTTGTATTTGTCGTTATCTTTGGTTCAGTCACAACCAGCAACGACGTTTTCTTTCTATGTTCCCAGTTAAACGCATAGCTGCGTTATATACGGCGAAGGCTTCCGGTCGATGATGTACATTTAAACATCATCAACAATAACAACATCAAAAGTAATATTACTACTACCACTATACAATATCAGAACCCCAGCTAGTTGAAATAACAATTCAGCGGGTCATTGGTAAAATATTTACTATGGGATCCCGTGTTCATTCTATCAATATCAATATCCAACAGCTCGTTATTTAAAGAAGGTTTTCATTTTTTAAAGCTGCCAAAAGCAGTAAATTAATGTGTGTGTGTGTGTATGTGTGTTTATGAGTTTAAGTATATTCCAAAAACTCCCATACAACAAATGTCACAAACCTCATACTGAAACGTATTAAGGCTAAATTACGTGATTTATAATTTATAAAGAAAAGATAATAATAAAAACAATATTCAATTCAATTTTAAAATCAATAATAAACCAAAATTATATACGTTAACAAAGACCCACCACAAATTCTATAGGCCCCCAAAATAATTTTAAATTATTTAAATACTTCGCTAATACGACTATTTAAGCTTAAATGTTTCAGAATTTTTAAATTTTAAAACTTACTTTTTATTAAAATACTACGAACAAATACTATTTCTAAACGTTGTTGTATTCATACTACAAAATGTATGCAACTCTGTTTTGTTATAATATAATGACGTCTTTCAGACACTTGCAACTAAAACACACAAAGTCAAATAAAAATTAACGTTAAGACGAAATTTTTAGCAGTTTTCATATTAAGCTTCGCTATCGGTGCCACCTTAGTATTTTAAGCTTACCAAGCTAAGGTTTAAACTATTAAGTTTAACTTTTAACTGTCAAAAAAATGTCTATGTAAGCGATGAAGTTAAAAGGTGGATTTAATTTAATGAAATATGTAGATTAATTTCGCTTTTTCAACAGGCTATAAGGCATTGAACAGATGACCTGATCTTGACTACTGTATGTTTTAAAGAGTTTGTAATTTTTTCAGACGGAACCGATTTCAAAGAAAAAATCACTAATAAAGAGGGTCTCTACACTAATTTTATAAAATTTGGATGTAATGTAGAGAAAGCATCGTGGCAAATGGACCTGCCAAAAACATCTTTGCCTATAAAACTGAAATTTTAAATATATTCTAACTCACTGATAAGGCGGGATTTTTAAAAATTTCCACGCGAAGGTTAAGTACATCCCCTTTGACGGCCTATTTAAACCATTTTTGACAAGAAACTTGAAATGTGAAATATGTGTCTCCCGGAGTATGACTAACTCACTGATAGGTCGAGACTTTTTGAAATTCCTACCGGAGAGACAAAAAAAGTGAAATAGGGAGAAAATTCTTTCCATTGACGGCCTGTTCAAACCTATCTGGCTAGAAACCTGAAATGGGCGATCAAAGGGGAAAAGCATCTTCCTTAAGGGATTGGCCTAACGGTTATGGCCATAGACAGGTTAAAGCAAAGGGAAACGAGTGGAACTGAAACATAGGACAAGGAACCAAGAAAGAGTGAAATTAAAACTATATAATTAAGGGAAACAAAACTGAAGGTGGAACGAGTAGAATTGTAAAACTGGATAAGGGGAATGAAATGGAATGGAACGGATAACGAGCGGAATTGACATACTAGAGAAGGGGGAACGACTGGAATTAAAACACTAGACAAGAAGAACGAATGAAATTGAAACAGTAGACATGCGAACGAAGTGAAATGGAGCGTAGAATGAGTGGAATTGAAACTCTATACAAGAGCAACGAAGTGGAGACAATGGGGAAACGAGTGAAATTGAAATATTACACAAGGCGTTATGCATACTTGCTGCATTAAAAAGCACATAAAACTGTTACATCTGCTTAGCCGATGCATTATAAATACATAAAAAATAAGTAGTTACCAAAACAAGTACTTATTCCTATGCTGATAATGAGATAACAAATTAGCGTTTACTAGTTTGTTAAAAATAAGGTTTACTCATATACTTATTAGTAAATAAAAAATAAGTAGTTACCATATTGCATTATTTTTGTAGAAAAATAAGTAGTCATGCGTTAGTTTGACTGCCTACAAAAAAGGACTTTGGCTAACAAAAATAACTGGTACAAATGCAAAAATCAGGTTCATTATACACTTAGGTCCAGTCATTTTTAAAAAATATTAGGTAGGGTTTATGAACTACTTCCATATACGAGGGCAGATCAATAAGTCCGTGGACTTTCCGAACTTCTCTCATAGTTATATGAAATGCAACACTGTAAAATTTTGAGCAAGTTCCGTCATTTACTTTGCGTTTAACAGCAGGATTTTTCGAGGTCCATGAAATAGGCATTTGTTTGATCAATAATTTCATCGATGGGAGCTAAATCTCTTTCCACTGAACCATTTCTTAAGGTTTGGAAATAGGAAATATTCACTGGGGCCTAAGGCAAATGAGGGGGCAATTCGTAGTCTACTTCATGTATTTTTACTATGGAAACTAGGCTGTCATACGATTCCGTTGGTGGTCGATTGTGAGCCAACGCGGCAGCCATCTTGCAGAAAGCTTTCTCATACCCAACTGATCGTTCAAAATTAAAACCACTGAGCCATGCGAGATGCCTATGTCTTCCACAATCTATCGTACATTCAATCTCCGATTGGCCAACCCCATATCGTAAATTTTTTCAATTGTTTTGGGTGTAGTGACCTCAACTGGGCGTCCAGAATGTTCGACATCTTCTGTGCTTGTAAGGGAACAACGAAAGTCAGTAAACCACTTTTTTTACCATTCAAATCGATGGTGCAGAGTCCCCATAGTATTTATCAAGCTTTTCCTTGGTTTGATAGACGGTTTTTTTTCGCAAAAAAATAATGTTTAATGAGCACTCGAAATTCACTTTTTTCCATTTTTTAAGAAAAGCCACGAGGTTGTATGCTCTTAAACGCAAAGTAAATAACGGAACTTGCTCAAAATTTGACAGTAGTCTATTAGCAGGTGGCACTTGATGGGAGCAGTGTTGCATTTCATATAACTACGATAAAAATTTTGAATCAAATAAATTATGAGTCTCAGACTAATGGGGTAACTACGTGAATATATTTGCCACGTTCAAATATGTAACTCTGATATATTTATCACAGGTTAAGTCACTAATATCAATATTATATTTAGGTAAATTTTTGTATATATTGTACCTTTATGGAAAATTTAACATTATGTGACTCTCCCTATCCTAAATATGGTAGAGCTGCATATTTCGATGTGACAACTTTTCATATACTTAGTTACGGAATAACCCCATAAATTTTGAATCAAATACCATACTTCTGGCATTTTATTATTAAAACATGTTTTCTACAAGTTGTTTTTGAAACAAGTCGTTTTAAATTTCTACTAATATTTACCTCAATTTTAATTGACAATTTTCCCTAGACAATTTTCAAATAGACCACAATGATTACCTCAACCCAGCCATTTTATGACAAACACACACTAAAACAAGGTGCCAAATGTGCTCTGTTAGTTAAAACAAAACAAAACAACAACAAAAAAAAAAGAAAAACAAATGAACTTTTATTACAACACACATCGTAAAATAACAGTAACATACGAGGAACATGCAAAAATCAACATACACACACTTAAAAAAGTTTGTAAGTTAAAATAACTGAAAATATCATTTAAAATGATATGATATTTCATTTAAAAACCGGTCTACTTAATTTTCATTTAAATTAAATGTCATTTGTTATTTATTTTTAAATGTTGATTGATCAACTGACACATCCGTAAGAAACAACTGATATAATCAGTTAAAATAAATGTCAAAATTTTACCCACCAATCCTTAAAAATAAATGTTTTTTTCATTTATTTGAAATTATTTCCGTTTTTGTATTTTTTGTTTTTTTTTTAATATACTCGTACAATACAAAATGTATGTATGCATATGAAGTTATAAACACTTTTTGTGTGAATGTATTTGTGTATGTATGTGTGTTTATGAAGTTCTTGTAAATTGTATTGAAAAATTTTGTATATATACAACCAATTTAAATAAAAAAACAAATTGAAATTTTTTGAATATTTTTTTTTGAAACAGACAGCAAACAAAATTTAAATTTGTAATAACTGTTACGGACACAAATAAACCACAAGTTTCCGTTTTGTGGGTAAATTTCTATTAAATTTCAAACAAATGAAAAAAATAAATGAAACTGAAAAAAATCGGTAAATGATAGTAAATTATTTCGAATAAATGTATAAAAAAGTTAATATAGATGTTTCTTTGAAAAATAAATGTATCTTCCTTTATTTTTAAATGGAACTACATAATATTCTGAGTGCACATGTATGGTTAACACAAACACAACCACAAACCCATAATGGGGAGTTTTAAATACAAAGATGGGCATAAATGTATGGATGAGTGTAACTAACATACATATGCATGAGAAATGTGTGTGTGTGTGTGTTTAAAGTACAAAAGGGTTAAATACGTTACGTATCTGCCTGTGGAAAATTATTAAGCTCCCAAAAGGGCTGTTTAGTGTGTTACACCAACAATACATTCAGCACAAAAAAAAAACCGAAAAAGATAAACAGGAAAATATCCATACAGAAAAAAAGGCCCAAAACCAACAATTGCAATTTTATGACAATAAAAAAAAGTATGTGTAAAACATTAAACCAAAATCTGCGAAAGTGAAAGAGATAGAGCAGCCTCCGGTTACATAGACACAAATATGCAAAAGACAATTTTTTTTTGATTATCATGAAAAAAAAAAAAACAAACAAACTAAAGTCTTAAAGTAAAGAAAAAGATACAAAAAAGATTGAACAAACTTTCAGATTGGCATTTTTCAAAACAAAATCTTAAAAAATATATAAGGTTTTTTTTTTGTAATTTTAAGTTTTTAAACAATTTAAAATGTTTTCCTATTCCAGTGATAACAATATTTTTTAAAAAACACAAATCCGCTGATGAACTTCTTTATCCCAGAGTGATAAGATAACCAAAAAATGTCAACTAACATTTAAGTAAATGCTTTCAAAACACAATATATTATTGTGAACAAAAAATCCCCAACAAATTAAACTCTCATTTATCATTTTCCACAATGAACTTTATTTTTTTTTTTCCTAAAACTTTTCCTTTTGGCACAGGTAATTTAAAAATTTCCATATTTTTGCTGCAAAGCGAATACATTTTTTGAAAAGTTTATTGCTTTAAAAAAAAATTTGTATTTAGTACATAAACCTGACCTATAACAATTTTAAAAATTTTACTTTTATTTTTTTTTTTATAAAAAGCTACAAGTGTCTGTAGCAGAAAAAAAAACACAAAAATGTTTTTTTTTGTTCATACTTCCATAAGTCAAATTCAAAAATTATGCAAAATTATTTAAATTTAATGATGGCGTCGTTACAATATAAACAGACATTCACACAGACAGACATTCGAACACAAAGTAAAATGTAATGTAAAGTAAAATGTAATACAAAGCCTTCGGCTCGTTGTAGCGAAAACAGACCAGAGCCTCTGGTGGGAATTGAACCCACGACCCCCGCACTGATAAGCTAGCACGCTACCAACGAGCCTACCGGGGCTCATATATATAAGAAAATTTATTCATTAATCTTACTTTATATTTCTTAAAAAATTATTATAATTAAGTAGGTATTCATAAACATGAAGAAAAATGTCACAAACCGACGAAAATCTATTAATTTTTTCATCATATTATGAAGCTTTTCATTAAGCTTTTCTCTGAGTGTACCCACCACATATGTGATGAGGGTATATATCAGTTTGTCATTCCGTTTGTAACACATCGCAATATAGGTCTGAGACCCTATAAAACATTTATATTCATAATCCTTATGTACACACAGAAAAAAATTTGGTCAATTTCCAACTGAAATTCGTTTTCTAGAACTGAAATCGGTTGGTACAACTGAATATTGGTTTCCACAAAAAATTCGGTTAATACAACTGAATTTTTATTGCAAATTCAATGGCATTTGATTTTGGTTGTGCTAACCGAATGCAACCAAAATACACTTTTCGATTCGGCTAAAAATTTATTTTTCTGTGTGTATCTAACCATGGCCTTTTAACCATGGCCGTTTAATGACGATCAAGCGGAAAAACAAATGTGGAATTGCTCGGTCATTGTTTGTCCACCCGAGAAGTTTGGTATTTTAGGAAAGCAAAATCGGTTCAGCGTTAAAAATGTTACGAATGAAAATGTGAATGTATCTCTAAATTTTCCATACAAATTTGTGTATTTTAGTAAAATATTAGCGTCTGGTGCATAAAACATTTTTAATTTTTTTCATCTCAAAAATTGTGTTTGATTTTTTTTAAACAAAAAATATATATTTTTTTTTACTATAAAAATATTTTTCCCAGCCAAAAACGTTTTACCACAAACATTTTTTTCAACTGTCATTTTTTATCTATAACAAAAATACTGTGGGGGATAAAAAAAATACTTATTTTCAATTTTCCCTTACTAGCTGAAGGGGTTTGAGTAGTACGTTAAGGTGAAGACTATTCCCGTTTTTGGTATAACAATAGCGTCTTAGTAGAAGCCTTCGCCATAGAAGGATCGCACATAACAAATTTCAAATTTTCAGCTCCAGCAGTTGGAGATGGTTTCTTAAGGGGGCCATTTGTCCTTTTGAATTACATTTTTACTCCGTTCTTATGGAGTGGCAATTTGTCCCTTTTTAATCCCAATCTTATTGAAAATCCCAACGAGTATTTATTTAGTAAATTAGCTTCAATGAGAACATATATTTAAATTGCAGATAAGGGAATACCTTTTTAGCTCCCATTTTTAGCAAGTTTCTGGCGAAAATTAAAAAAAAAAAATAACATTGAATATGCCCATAATCCAGGGAACATATATTTAAAATTCCAGGTAGAAGCCCCCAAAAATATAAACTTTTCAGATGTTTACACTCACAATATTATTTCGTTAAAAACAAGCTTAACTACATGTTAACCCTCCGCGGCTGACGTGACATATTTTCAAAATTCCAGTGACGGGGTAGAACACCAGAAACCATTCAACGGCTTATATTTTCCAAGTTTCGTTTTGTAAGCCTATTGAAATTATTATTTATTATAGTTTAAGTTTGTAGGTGGTAAAATTATAATTTTTTTTTAATTCAAAAAGACGAGTCTACCGCCAAATTTTAGGTTCTTATCTCCAATGGATTTGGTTCCTGGTGAAAATTATAATATATTGGTTACAGGTTTCTAGCCATAGCGGATTCGACAGGTCGTTAAAGGAAAGACTCCCTTTTTAAGCCCCCTTTTTTATCACATTTTTGGCCAAAAATTAAGAAGAAACCTTACCGGTCAAAAGTTTAGACAAAAGTCTATGTTTGAAACATTGTGACTGTTGGAGGATAACATAGAGAATACCCCAACCAAACACTCCGATTTTGGTGAAATTTAGATATATAAAAACGAAATCTAAGAACAACATATCTCACCAATTCAGTCACCTCTTGGATCTATCAGATGAAATAAAGGCAAGAATTTCGGACATTTTTTGGGTACTTTTTTGTTTAGCAGCATGTCGGTAACTTTCGAAATCCCATATAAAACTGCGTTTATTAAAGACCAAAATAGCAGGAAAATCAAAAAAAAAAAAAAAAAAGATGTCTCCACTGACACTTAATAAGGACTAAATTAAAATATGTAAATTTGCCAGCCATAGCAGTAAAGTTCTCCATCTGCACAAACGATCAACTTCTTTTAGTCGCGATGCATAGGACAATTACTTGCATATGGTTACCTGAAAAAGCTTTAAAAAAACAAAAAGACCCCAATTTTTTTAACCCTTTTTTCTCCCTTAAAACTCCGAGGTGTCCAAAAAGTCAAGTCAGATCGGTTGTAATTTTTTGTTCTATCACATATCTTAATTTAATCGAAATCGAAGTGTTTCGGACTTGGTACTTTTAACTCTACTGTTTTTACTAATTCTCGCATTTATACCCTACAAAACTCTGTGGGCAGGGTGCAGATGTTTGGAGGTCCAACCTTACAGTATGCAAATCGACTCCCATAGAAAGATCTTTTCCGAAATGGTATTTAGGCACACAAAACCGTGGGTTAGGAATGGGACCATATATCCAAAAGTAAGTTGGATAATATTTAGACCTGAATTTCTGAAATACAATTGACTATTTCTGAAATAAAACTGCCTATTCTGAAATGCAATTGACTATTTCTGAAATACAATTGGAAAATGTGTAGTCTCCATATAAATCCACCTTCCCGGTGTTTGTTGAATTAAACTTGTTCATAAAAAAATTATCACGACCCTTCCCGGAATTCGGACGGCTCCCAAACTGGGATCCAAATTACACTTGGTATAGGGTATCATATGATCGGCCTGCCCGAATTTTAGTACTTGGTTTTTGTTTCTCAAAATGAGGCATACCAACTGAAACATAAAAAAATTTACATACACAAACTCATAATGTGAGTGTAAATTTCAAAAAAAAAATCATTTGCAGCATTTTTTTTATTTCCTATGGCGGGTACAACATATCTTACCGCCACTGTTTGCTGCTGCCACCCCACAAAACCTTTAAACTTTTTTTTTGTGGAAGTATATAAAAAAAAAAATAAATAAAAACTTACATATTTTAGCATTTTTTTAACATCGATTTTTGCATAATTTTTTCAAGGTCACACTGTGTAATGCATACATTATACTCTGTATGCATATACTCTACATACAAATACAACTCTATACATATTTACATACCTAATGTACTTGTTGTATGTCTGTGTATGTACAATTTACTGTGTTGGAAAAATACAAACTTGCAATTGTAATAAAATAAAAGTTAAGTTTGTGTTAACAGAAAAGAAAAAAGGGGGCCCGTCTTAACGGTACAGACGACTTCACTTTTACTACCAAAGTAATTTTTCAAAAAGTTTTTACACATATTTTTATGATGCGTTTCTCACGCTAATTGTTTGTTATAATTTTTGGTTTTGAAAAAAAAAAAAAAATATTTTTTTTTTTGCTGTTTGTCGCATTATCGTGTGGTGACAATATATTTTATTATTTATTTGTTTAAATTTTTTTAATTTTTTATTTTTTTATTCTTTGATAAAAGTACATGAAATCCCTTTAACTCTTTTTAGTTAATGTAATATGCAAATTTTTGTTTTTAGTTTTGTTGATTTTAAACTTGTTTTCAAATGTCAGGCAATTTTTCAAAATGCATGTTCGCTATTTTCTTTTTTTAACAGCTGTAGTTTCAAGTTGTTGTTTTATTTTTTTTAACGAAGAATGTTGTTTTAACACCTTTGCAAATTATTGTTAAGAAATTATTGACAATTAAGGCCAATCAATTTAGTACCATATTGGTACTACATTTATAAAAGGGAGCTGTTTGTTGTAGGTGCTATAACTACTTTGGAAAGTAATGTAGAATATTTTAAATATTTATCAACGACTTCTCTTTCATATTATTTTACTAAATATTATACATATTATTTTCCATCTGTGTAATTGCCCTCCGCGCAAAACATTGCACCACAACGCCCTCAGGTTATATTGGTGATTAAGGGGGAACAGTTTAGGTTTCTAACCCCATTCCTACCAAGATCTAATTGGTTAACATAAAAAGTACCTGACCAAAGAATAAGCTCATATTCAGAGGAAAATATATTTTAAATTTAAGATTTCTAGCGAAAGGTGTTTGGCAGAAAGGTGAGGGAGAGATTATTCCTCTATTTTCTCCTAACCATAGACATTTTCGGAACCCCTTCCTAAGGAAATGTCTACACCGGAATAGCAGCCTAGAAATTTCAAACCCAGAGGATTGAGATGGTCAATACGGGCGCACTTTTTTCATATTGAACACAATTTTTTATTGACCAAGTTCTGTGGGAAATTCCAAAAAGTATATCTTCAGTAAATTAGTATGGTATGCATATTTTAAATTTCAGATTTCCAGCAAAAGCAGTTTGGGAAGGCCTTTAAGGGGGAGACTTATACTTTTTTAATCCCATTATTATCAAGTTTCTGACGAAAATTCCAAAGTCGCTTCCCAGTTAATTATCCCATACCTCTGAGAACACACGTTTGAAATTTTAGGTTTCTAGCCAGTGGTGTGGGCGGATTATCAAGGAGGTGAACTTCCCCCTTTTTCCCCTACCCGTAAACATTTGCATATATTTTAACTTATGACTACGTTAGAGAAGGAACCTACGTACCAAATTTCAAATTCTTAGCTCCATTAGTATAGGCTAGGCGATGACGACTGTCAGTGAGTCAGTAAAGTTTTCGACTTACACGGAAAGCTCCCTAACCTCAATACTCCGATTTTAATGAAATTTTAATATGTAATAGAAAAAATATATTTAAAAACAACCTGGAGATGTAGGGGGTGAAACACAGGGAAAGACAATTGGGCTTTTTTGTTCGGCAGCATGTCGGAAACGTTAAAATAATATATTCGTCCAATGGGGATGTGTGAGTACAGGGTGGCCCTTATATATTTATTTGGACGTTTCGAAGGTTATATCAGTTAAGTGGGTGCCGCCATGTTGATAATACTCGTAGTTTGGGGTTTTTTTTGCCCCATTTTCCATTGTTCTGGAGACAACTGCGAGCGGTAAGTACTTGTCAGATATTGTTTTTGGGGATGTGTGAGTACAGGGTGGCCCTTAAATATTTATTTGGACCTTTCGAAGGTTATATCAGTTAAGTGGGTGCCGCCATGTTGATAATACTCGTAGTTTGGGTTTTTTTTTGCCCCATTTTCCATTGTTCTGGAGACAACTGCAAGCGGTAAGTACTTGTTGATATTATTTTTGAGAGCTTTTAGAGTCTGTGGTTTGTTCACATAGACCCATGACTTCAAAAACGCAATTACGCAATAAAGGCCCGATGACACCTCTGGCGTAAATGGCGCACCACGCAGTGACTTTGAATGGATGGCCCTTTGTGAATGATTAGTGGATTCCTAGTGATCGAGAAGTGCAAATTTTGTTTGTTTACTTATCCGTGCAATTTAAAAAGGGGCATCGTCAATCATAATAAATTTGGCTTGTCGAAGTGTATACTCTATCTGTTTACTTCACAAGTATTCAAAAAAAAAATTACAGTAGCCGTAATTTTCAAAAGATATAACATCCCTGCGGGTAAAAAGGGGTCGTTTGGGAATCGGGACCTGTCCCGTGATAGGTGAAAACAGGACCGGTTCCGAATATACATATCTCGAGATAGGTTAAAAGAGGACCGGTTACTTAAGTTTCCTACCACGTGAATGGTTTAAAAGCCTATATCACGTGATGGCTTTGAAAGTCGCAGTCCTGTGGAAGATGAAAACATGATTAGTTTCTAAAGTACCTTTAATGTGAGAGGTATAAAATGTCTATCACGTATTGGGTCTGAAGTTACTATTTCCGTGTTAGGTGAAAACAGTACCGGTTCTCACATGCTCGGTTTAAAAGTCTCTATCACGTGATGAATTTGAAAGTACGTGTCCTGTGATATGTTCTTTGGGGTTAGTTGTGTACATAATCTTTTAGACCAGACCTGTGACATGTCACAGAGGGTAATTGACCCCCTCTTAGGACCGTAACCGGTCCCTGTCACAATGAACAGTTCATGTGACGTATCCTGGGATAGGTCTTTTTTCCGCAAGGATCTTCCGATAGGGTGATACATTTTGGGTCACCTTGTATAAAGTCTTTGTTTTAGCAAGAAGGAGTTTGAAAATCCAAAATAGCATAAACATTAAAAATAGAAACAAATACGTGCTCGCTGAAATTTTATAAGGAATAAAATTTATGAATTTGGCAGATGTATCAGTATAGTTCTATTGAAAAGTCTATTTTGGTTGCGACAGCCAATAAATTCGGTTAGCACAACCAAAATCAAAAGTTATTGCTGAATAGTTTGGGTGTTGTCACAAGTGACTACTAGTTATTATCCGAATTTTTTGTAGTGCAAAATAGTTGCACCAACCCATTTAAGTAGTAGCAAACAAATTTCAGTTGAAAACTTACAAAATTTTCCTCTGTGTGTACTACCAAAGTATTATTTCGTTTAAACAATCTAAAATACATATTAAATTAATCAAAGAGAGAACTTCTGATTTTTCATTATATTCAGCACATCTTGTTGTTTGTTTTCAATTATTGTTTAATAATTGACAAAAGAAGTAAAAACTATTGAAAGTCGTTTAAAATAACCATAAATTTTTAACTGACTAAACGTTGGAAAAAAATAAACAATTTTTGAAGATTGTTTTTCAAATAGAAAGTTTTTTTATTTGTATGTAATTAGAAAACACAAAAAGAGGTATATATTTTTGTTTTCTATGTCTGTATGCATATTTAAACAATTTATTGTAATGTAAAACAAAAAGGAATTATTTGAATTTCTATTTTTAATAAAATTTTACATTTAACAGAAAATATCAACTCCTACTGAAAGTCTGTATTTTTTTATAGTTTGGTTTTTGAATAACTAATTTAAATAGTTAAATAAAATATATTTCTATGAATTTCAATTGCTTATTCATTTAAAAACAAACTCTACGTATTAATTTTTAAACAAACTCTAATATATTGTGAGTGTACCTAAAATATTGTGAGTGTACCTTATATTTTTGAATTTTCTACAATAGCAAATTTAAAAAAGTATCAAAAAAGAACCAGTAAAAAGGCCTTTTCAACCACTAAAAAGGCTTTTTAACGATATCACACCTGCGTATGGTTCCTTTAGTTAAAATACTTTAAAAAGCTAAAACAAAACGAAAAAATACTCATTTTAAACCCCTTTTCGATTCTTTAAAATTATAACACATCCAAAATTCTTTAAAATCGGAATGCTTAGGTTGAGGTATTTTTTTTTTTTTTTTTTTGTCTGAGATGGGTGCCTGGATTATATTTATTCACGGAATTCTGATTTATGGAGTCAGTATTTTCATTGAAAAATTTCTAATAAACCTTTAGAAAAATTTTAAACTAAAAAAGAAAAAACTTAAAAAAGCAAAAAACCAGTTAAAATAATATCTTTGGCCATGCCGAATCTTTAGTACCCACCATTATTACACTTTTTTTAAATATATTGAAAATTAATATTGAATGGTATTGAAATGGAAAGGACCTGTTTAGAGAATACAAATTAAAAACTGCAGGCAATTTATTCTCAATTTTAAAGTTGAAGTTGACACAACCAAAAATTTTAGTTTGATTTTAGGCTAATTATTGTTGCCTTATTTTAGCTTTATAAGATTCACAAAGGAACTTCTTATTTTCAATTTAGTTTATTTTTTATGTAGACAATATATTTATGTTTTTTATAAAAAATAATAATTTCACATTTCATTCAAAATTTTCTAACAACCCTAAGTAATCCATCAACATTTTTATGTGTAGCCCTGACATTGACGATATTTGTGCATGAAGAAACAGCTGTAAATGACGTCTAATCTGTGGTTAAGATTTGTGGTGGTAACATTTGATACAATCACTGATTTTCTTAAATAAACTTGGAGTTTTTCACTTTTTTTGTTTTGTTGCTTTTGAAAAGTGTAACTAACACTTGATGGCGTATATTAAAAGGAAATTAAAAAAATGAATGGAATTGAAATGAAATGAACTTCCCCCACCATTAAGTTTCAGTAAAAAAATTAACAGACGTTCAATCAAAAAAAAAAAAAAGTTCCCTCAATGTCAGGTTAAGGTTGGTTTTCTCCCCCTAACATGTGATATTTGTAATGAGGAAAAAAATAATAATAATATTTCCATAACCGTTACCAACATTGTGTTACCACAATTTGTGTGTAGATTTATAAGGTGGCCGTTGTTTTGTGTTGTTGGTAACAGTTAGGAACATCGTCGTCATTAACCAACCACATTTACAACAAGGTTTTCATATTTTATGTATAATTTCTGTTGTTTATTTTTTCGAGTAAAATTTTCAAACAATCACCATTACACATGTTGTGGTCCATGTTTTTCTATATATAATTTTTATTTATTTTTTTTTTTAAGTTTAAATGAACATTTACAAATTTCAAATACACAAAGTCTATGTTGTATATAGTGAATCTGTGTGTATTGTGTTGTAAAAAAAAAAATACTTTCGTGGTATTGACATGTATCTATGTACTTGTTTGTGCAACATTTGTGTCGCTGGAGATTTATTTTTTTGTTGCTTTTTTCTATTTCATCCATGTTACAGGCGCCATTTCGTTTTTCACTTGTCATAATTTTGCAGACAAGCGCAAAAAATATTTTTTTTTTGTTGTTTTCTTTTTTGCTGCTTCAGCTGCTGTTGTATGTTAGTCAATTGTTGTAGTTTATATTATATGTTGCTGATGCTTGTAGTTCGAAATTTTACCGTAGCTTATGCTTGTTATGGGTTTTGTAAGCAGGCTGAGATTTTCTGTTCATGTAATCATAGACACATGTACACAAAGATTTTATAATAAACACACACATAGACAATTTTACATTGACATGTTTTAATCATGTTACTACTATTAAGGATGTTTATAAAATACAGAAAAATAAGTGGAAGAATGTTACGACATATGTGTTAAAGGAGTAAATTTCTATGGAACAATTTAATATGGAACAACTATTTCTTGGGAAAATTTTTAAAACAAAACTGTTAATTTAAAATAGTTTTAGAAACTTTAGACATGTCCTTAAAAAGAAATCCAAAATCGAAAACAACCCAAAAGCGTTTCTATTGTCAAAATTGTGTGTAACTCGTTGTCATTTCGAAAGTTTTGGGTTTTTGGAGGGTACCCGCGGCAGCGGCGTAAAATATACCAATTTTCAGAAGGTTTCTTTATGACAAAACAAATCTCTTTGTAGAAAATGAATGTTTGGAGTCTGGAGGATAGATTTTTTAAAAATTTTCGGAACGTTGGAGTGGTGAAAGCAAGCTGATTGGTTTGGATACTTCCAAAGCTGTTCGTAATAGTACTGGTAAAAAAAAGGTGTAATAAGTATCGGGTATCGCAATATTTACTCTATTTTGAGATAGCCAGTCGATACCAAAAACAAACTATTCGAAATTTGTAGAGTTGTATTTCGGACAAAAATTAAAAGATTACTTAAATAAAGTAAATCCATTTTTTAAGTACATATTAACAGGTGCTTTGAAAATCAAAGATGGTTGCCAGGGTAAATTCTATAAATAGATAGAAATAGTTCATTTGTACCGATAATCATTCATTAACTGGGGAAAAGTTATTTTGCATATTGGTTGTTATAAGCGTGTTCAAACCATGAGTTGTTGTGGGCATTGTGGTTCAGAATGAGCCTTTCGAAAGTGTGGCACTCACTCTAGCGCTCATCCCCACAATTTTTTCCATCTTCTCTTAATTATAATCTCGAACCCAACAAAAACTGAAATACAATTACTTTTTACTAGATTAACTTTTTTGTGTAATTTAAGTAAAAAATGTTTTATACTGTTGTTGAAACAAATAATGTAAAAAACGGTTGAAGTTTTTGAGGTGAAAAACTTTTTTTTGGATTTGAAAAGAAATATTGTGGTGGGAAAAAAAATTTTGAGGTAAAAAAATTTTTGTAGTGAAAAAAAAAATTTAGTGTTGAAAAAAATTTTATGAGGTGAAAAATATTTAAATTGTATACAAAATATTATTCACCATATATGGTGGAGGCTATAATAACATTATAAAAATGTTTATGTTATCAAATTTTATATGCGTTTTACTTAAAATCCGGATCCATTGTTCCGTACAAAATCGGAAAATCCGTTAAAATGATTCTTGAGCGCTGAAGTCAGTTTACAGTTAATCTTTTGATCAAAGAAAATACTTTATTTATTTGGGCATAAAATGCCCTAAGACACAATTATAATTATTGGGTTCATGTTTGATTACTAAATGCAATTTATCCTTCCATTCTGAAAAATGCTTCTCTTTTTTCTTTTTAAATGGATTATCTTAAAGAGCTCATCCGTGTGTGGACGGCTCAATGCAATACAGGGGGTATAAGTTCATCAGACGGAATAACCGCAAGTAATAGGAATAAACATCCCAATGATTTAAACCTCTGCAATATAACATAAATTCTTCACCCTACTGGGGGTATAAGTTCATCAGACGGAATAACCGCAAGTAATAGGAATAAACATCCCAATGATTTAAACCTCTACAATATAACATAAATTCTTCACTTCTCCCTACTTCATCCTCCCCATAACCCAAAATTTTGCGCATGACAACGCAATGCACTTCATTTGTATGGAGCGATCCTGATTACTAATTTAGTACAAAAGAACATAAGGACATAAAATTTTCGTATAGAAAAATCCATCAGGGTTTCCTTCCATTCAAAAATTTTGCTTATTAAATTACATCCAAATGAGCTGAAAGGTATTTTGAGACTATACTGTAAATTGGACTAATCCCGATATATCGGCTAGATCTGTTAGAGAAATATCAACTAGACAAGAATTAATTGAAGAAATATAGCATCAGTCCTTAAGTTTCTGACTTACATAGAGTTAAGGATTCACTGATTTTACTACATTTTGTTGATTCAAATCCAAAATACATCGCTTTAGGGAGAAATCATTGGCTTAGCCAATTCGTCCAATTTTACTGTGCCAGTAATGAAATATCGTAACAGTGTATATTCCATCTGGAGTGTATCCAATTTTTCTTATGCTTTGGTCGGATCAATAAGTCCGTGGCTTTTCGAACTTCCCTCGTAGTTATATGAAATGCAACACTGCTCCCATCAAGTACCACCTGTTAATAGACTTCTGCCTTAACTACTGCGTTTAACAGCTCTTCAAAACACACAACCTCGTGGCTTTTTTTAAAAGTGGAAAAAAGTGAATTTCGAGTGCTCATTAAACAATCAAACCAAGAAAAAGCTTGATAAATACTATGAGGACCCTGCACCAGCGATTTCAATGGTAAAAAAGTGGTTTACTGACTTTCGTTGTGGTCGCACAAGTACAAATGACGCTGAACGTTCTGGATGGCCATTTGAGGTCAATACACCCGAAAATGTCGAAAAAATTCACGATATAGTGTTGGCCGATCGAAGAGTAACAGTGCGTGAGATGATGTTGATGCCATAGGCATTTCATATGACAGTGTGGTTTCGATTTTAAATGATCAGTTGGATTTAAGAAATCTGTCTGCAAGATGGGTGCCGCGTTTGCTCTCAATTGACCATAAACGTAATCGTGTGACGTGTGTAGTCTCAATGGCAAAATTCTATTAATTGGGCTACGAATTACCTCATCCGCCATATTCTCCGGATTTAGCCCTCAGTGACCATTTCCTATTTCCAAACCTAAAGATTTAGCTCCAACGATGAAATTATTGATCAAACAAATGCCTATTTTTTGAAAGCGGTACAAAAATTCGAGAAATGTTGAAGTAAGTGTATTGAGCTAAAAGGAGATTATGTAGAAAAATAAAGTTTTTTTTTGCAAAAAAAAACTGTGTTTCATTCATAAAGTCACGAACTTATTGATCCGCCTTCGCATCTCGGTTAATTAGTAAAGATCTATTATTTTTTAGATCTTTGTCATTTTATCCAAGGAAGCTTCTTTAGAGAAATCTGAAAGAACCGTGTTAGAATAGTTCCACCTATATAAAACGGACCTGTCACTTTTACAATACATAGCGTTTTTTTAACCAAGAGAAATTCATTCCTTTTGATATACCTTAGAGCTGATCTGAACTCTTCTAAAAAACAATGTTTGGTTTTTGGATACGTCACAGAACTAACCCAGGACCTATCCTCAAACTATCCCAAAAGAACCAGTTCGGTGACACGTTGCAGATTATTTATTTATGACAACGTCATATAAATTTGTTTGATCCCTTTGATATACAGCGACCAGTTTTGTGAGTTTTATAAATTTCCCATCCTTGGTTCGAGTTACTACCTCTCCAAAGGCACTATTCGATTATCTTCGATTTTTTTTTTGCTGAAATACTGATATTCTCTTCTAAATTGAATAAAATTTACAATTTTTAAATTTTTGTGAATATTTACCCAAGAATAACCTCTTATAACAACAATGTTTAACATTGAAGGTGCTAAAAATTTGTCTCCCATTTTGCCACAATGACAAACAATTATTAATTGAAACCTATTATGGCTTAAACAGCCACCTCCTCCTACTGGAACGATCGAACAATCTAATTATGGTCACAAATAATTTGCGACTGCAAACAACAACTTGGGTATTGTTTCGATATCACATCACAGACACAAACACAAACACAGAAGAGACAACAATAAAAAAGACCAGCAAACCTGAAAGATCATTATCGCAAGAAAACGATACAGAAAAGAAACTACACTACAACAGACAATAACCAACAATTGTGTTAAGGATCAAAGCGTAACAAAATAATTTGTGAAAAAAACACAACCAAGCAGCCAACCAACTAACCAAACAAGATTACTGAATTTAAACAAACAATGGTTTTAAAAGAAATAAAAAAAAAAATTATAAAAGACCAGTTAAGAGAGAACAAAAAAAAAAAGGATCTAAAGTCAATGTTTAGTTGTTTGAGAGACCGTGTAAATTTTATAAACATGTAAAACTACAATTAGGTCCTTGTAGCAGCCTTTAAGTTAAAATACCAGGATACTTGTGTTTGAGAAAAAAGGGAGGAACGCGCGCTCATGTTTGTCTAGAGCAATACAGACAAGTGGTGAAAACCGATACATTATGATGCGGTTTAGTGAGCAGGTGCCAGTGTTTAATGACGGTTAAATAAAAGTCATAAATTAAAATAAAAAAACACAAAAAAAAATTTAACATGATCACCTTAGCATAACATTGTTACCAACATACTTGCAACACACGGTCAATAATGCAGCATACAAAAACCACATTAAGTTAGATAACAAAAAACTATAACTAAAGGGTGGTTAAATTTTAATGGCCGATGTTGATTTTGAATAAAACACAAATTATTTAGGAAATTATTGTCATTTCTTTTTATTATGATAATATGGTATGGTTCAATTATGTATGGAACAAAATATCGGCCAAATGGCCACCGCGACCTCGGCGGCACACCTCCATTCGATGGTCAAAATTTTCGATGACGCTGAGGCATAATTGAGGTTCTATGCCGTTAATGTGCCGAATTATCGCATCCTTTAGCTCTTGAATTGTTGCTGACATATCGACGTACACCTTTTCTTTCAAATAACCCCAAAGAAAGAAGTCCAACGGTGTCAAATCATATGATCTCGGCGGCCAATTGACATCGCCACCACGTAAAATAACACGGCAATTGAATTTGTCGCGCAAAAGAGCCATATCTTTAAGGTCCCTATCCTCAATTTATGGCCACTAGAAGTCTGTTATCGTCTCGCTATAGTGAGCACTGACGGCGAGTCGAGGTTGACGGCTATTCTGCCACACTATCGCCAGCAATGTTTTCAAATTGAGTTAGCCTGAAATTGAGAAATGTCAAATAAAATGCAGAAAAAAACTTGACGTTTTGGTGTGGTTCATATTCAACATCGGCATTTAAAATTTAACCACCCTTTACAACTACTAGTTGTTGAACCAGACATAACAATTGACATTTAAAGAAACATATAACGATAATAAAGGGTGTCCCAAGAAGAACGAAATTTTTAAATTTTAAATAAAACACAGATATTAAAAAAAAAAATCGTGAAACTTTATTATATCGTAAAGTAGACAGAATGAGGTTATGTATGGAACAATATATCGTGCAGATGGCCGCCGCGGCTTTGCTGGCATGCACGCGATCTTTTAATGAAATTTTCCGTTTGCATGAATGCTGCGGTATTTCATTAATGCAGCGTCCAATTTCCTCTTTTAAGGCTTGAGTCGTCGTCGGCTTATTCGCGTAAACCATCGACTTTAAAAAACCCCAAAGAAAAGAATCTAATGGTGTTAAATCGCACGATCTAGGCGGCCAATTCTGATCTCTAAAACGCGAAATAACACGACCGGGAAATGACTGATGCAGCTATTGAATTGTTTCTCTGGCTGTATGACATGTGGCGCCGTCTTGTTGGAACCACATGCCCTCCACATTCATTTCTTCAATTCTAGGCAAGAAAAAATTGGTTATCATTTCACGATACCGAACACCATTGACTGTTTGCGCTTGACCTGCCTCATTTTCATAAAAAAAGGTCCAATGATTCCTCCAGCCCAAAAACCACACCACACAGTGACACGTTGAGGATGCATTTGCTTCTCGTGAATCACTCGAGGGTTTTCCTCACCCCAAATGCGACAATTCTGCCTATTGACGAAGCCATCAAGATGAAAATGGGCCTCGTCACTGAAGATGATTTTATCGGCAAAATCAGTATTTTCATGTTGTCTCTCCAAAACCCAATTAACGAACTCCCTTCGCTGTCCATGGTCAGCTGGCTTCAGTTCCTGAGTCAATTGAACTTTGTATGCATGAAGATGCAAATCTTTCGTCAAAATTCGCTGCAAAGTGGATTTGGAGACACCAATTTGCTGAGCTCGGTGTCGAATTGAGGTGGATGGAGTTTGAGCGACATCATCACGTACAGCTGCGACATTTTCGGTCGATCGACCTGGTCGATGGCGCGTTGTTGTCTTTACATCACTAACAGACCCAGTTTCGGCAAATTTATCCATTAATCTCTTTACAGTTGACTCTTTTGGAGCATTATTGTGACCCCAAATTGATCGCAATTTGCGAACTGTAGCCGCAAAACTTTCACCATTTTGGAAAAACAATTTCACAATGAGAATGCGTTGTTCATTCGTGTAGCGCTCCATTTTTACTAACCTCGTACCTTCTACTAGCAAACAATAACAATTGTTCAAATGTCAAACAATGACACTTCAAATGTTGCCAGATTTAAAAATTGCGTTCTTCTTGGGACACCCTTTATTAAGTTAAGTGGAAAAATTAACTTTTAGCTTCTTTTCGGGGATCAATTTCATAGATTTTATCGTAATCTAACAAACTGCTTTAAAAAAAAACTTAACTTTAAAAAGGGATTTTTAGAAATAGTTTAATTTTCCACATTACCCCATGCTCCCCTTGTCGTGTTCTATGAAGAAAAAGCTGTTAACTATATAGGCTAGCGTTTAGAGTATTCCTACTAATCCCTAATTTCTATTCGTCTATTCCAATTTATTTTATCAAAACCTTACAAGCTTTTCCATACGGGACATTAAAAAAAAGAGTTCATATAAAACATTTTAATATACCCCCCATAAAGCTATAGAGATGGCTGACCAAAAAAAAAACAAATGGAATTACAATAGAAGTCACTTTAAAAAATTCACCACTTTTAGTTCATCATTTCATCGCTGCTTTTTTTTACATAACACCCATCATTGTCAGACTAAAAGGCATTTTAAGTTGAAAATAAAAAATCTTAAACTTCTACCATACAATGACTTCATACTTACTTGACTTGGTGGTATGTTGATGGTGGACAAATATTGATCAACAGAGAGTTAAAAATCTTGGCAAACAAACAAACACAGCATCAACAGCGATCGGATGGATGGACGGACGGACGGACGGACGGACGAGTACATACAGCTGAAACAAACAATGGCAAATAAATGACAAAATAAACAAACAGCAACAACAACAACATCAGCACTAAGCCATGTTATAACATGCAACTAAAACATCATACCAAAATCAAATAATCATCATAGTTGACAAAAAAAAAAAACAAAACTGAAGAAAATAGTTAATAATAGATCATGATACAATCTTAACTACTTAAACCACCACATACCAGATTCTAGACAATGTATGGATATTGATTTTTAGTGCGTAGGTTTTTTGATAATTATGGGACCTTTCTAAAGAAGCAGAACGTTAATTTTAAAAGCCGTTCTTGGCAATGAGGAATAAATAAAAGAAATCATATTCATCACTTATATGGGGTATTTTTTAGAACAGCCACAGGACTGACAGGAATGGGACTTTAACCATTTGTGACCTTTCACAGAACTAGCCGTAGACGTGTTACTTACTGCACTTTCCCAAAAAACCAAGGATAAGTTACATGTCCTAGGTTAGTTCAGTATCATATGCCAGGACATGTTATCGGACTTTAAGTGGCACATAATGCGATATGTCACTAGGGGTAAATTCCTCTGTTTTACACTCAGAAAAAAAAAAGTTAGTAGAAAAATTTGTAAACGGTTTTCAATCCCACTTTACTATTTTTGTACTAATTTTTAGTAAAAGAGTTTTTATTTAGCAAATCCTTTTGCTATTTACATTTTACAAATTACAGAATTTTTACAAATTTTTGTTGCTAATTTCAGCCATCATTTTACAAATTTTTGAAAACCAATTTGCTAAAATTAGCAAAAAAAAATCTACTAATTTGAAATGAAATGTTATTTCTAATTTAAATTTACACCTACAAACTTTAATTCCCTAAAAATGTTACATAGATTAAAAAAAAGAATCGGAAGTGAATACAACGACTCATGTCTAAAAATAGGGCATCCACTTAAAATAGCACTAAAAAGTTTTTTTAGTTCTAAAAATCAGCTCTTAAAACATTTATAATTTGAGACCTCAAAAGTAAAAAAAAAAATTGACCAAATGATTTTTCAAAACAGAAATTACAAAATTAAAACAAAATGATAAGTTCGATTATGTTTTTTCAATTTTTAAGCCTTTGATTTTTTTTTTTAGTTTTGTCTAAAATATTTTTTGAAAAAAATTAATAAAATAAAAAAATTTTGATGCTCGATAAAAAAAATAAATTTGAAATTTTGTACTAATATTCACAATATTAAGTAAATTTTTTTGCTGATATTAGCAAACAGCTTTTAAATTCCACTTGTATTAGATGTGTTGCTAAGATTAGCAATAAATACCGCTGGCCTCAAATTAGCAAAATTTTCCGTAATAACAGCAAAATTTTCAGTTACCATTACAGCCTTTTTTTGGTGAGTGTATGACATCGCCATGTTAAAGTGACAGGTTCCGATCATAAAAAGGCAAAAGTCAAGGATAAAATGCCAGAGATGGGCTCTATTACGTAGAATATTATATTCGCAATCACACCTATTCTTCTAATGTGAAAATTTCCTCAACTATTAGAATCAAAATCTACGATTTACCGGTTTTTTCCTTTTTTCCCATCTCCGAGTTTGGGTGCAAATCTTGGTACTTTTCTTTATTATTATTTTAATATTTCTTCTGAAGCAACTGTAAAGAAAATTGTTTTATTGGAAAATATCGTTGGGGTAAAGCCCGGATCCCATTCAATCGTTTGTGGCACAACGCACTTGTACCCAAGCTTATTGTATTTGTTGTTGGTAAAAACTTCTTTCGATGTTATTGATGAGATCTCCCTGCGGGAAAAGAACCTATCCTAGGACACGTCACATGACCGGTTCATTATGATAGGGACCGGTTACGGCACCGATCACTTTAACATGGGCTTGTCCTAGGAGGGGGTCAATTGCCCTCTGTGACATGTCACAGGACTGGTCTAAAAGGACAAGTCGTGACTTTTAAACCGGTCACGTGATAGCTACTTTAGGAACCGGTGCTCTTTTCACCTATCCCGTGATATGTTTTTTCAGAATCGTTTCAGTTTTCACCTATCCCGGGACAGGTTCTAATTCCCAACTGACCCCTTTTTTCCCGCAGGGTCTGTTATATTTACTTCTCCTTTTATTATTTTTCTTCATGATAGCAATATTTGTCATTAATTTTCCTTCGGTCCTAGGGTGCACATTTTTGTGGGCGTTGTGGTGTAATGGTTAGCGCGTTGGACTGTTACACATAAGGTTGCGGGTTTGATTCCTTGCGACGGCACCATCAATTAAGAAAAATTATATGTGTGATTTTCCCTTCCTCATACATATCGCAACGTCCTCCTTCGGTGTTTTGATAGCACTTAACCCCACCGAAGAAATATAAAAAAACAGGTCTATTAACTAAAAGCTTTTGCCAACTCCCTATCAGATGGCGAGCAACAACCGTTCTAAGATTTATCATCTTGCGTAATTACAGTGTTGCCATATTTGAAGTCTTTTATCTTTCACCAACCGTCATCTCTCCTCTATCCCCTTACCAAAGAAAGCAACACATTACGAGTAATAAGTGGGAAGAATTTCCTGAGTGTTGCTTCTCAAAAAAAAAAAAAATAATAATAATAAAAAAATTATGCCATTGGACATCACGTTTTCCAGATGTCAAAAAAAGCTACTATTTACCGTGTGCAAAGGAGGACGTCGTATTTCAATGGCATTGATTTAGTGAATCATCAAACAATTATATCATTGGAATTTATACCTGTAGGCAGTACATAAAACTAGCTTATCTCAAATATGACTTTTTTAAATTCAATGCACGCAGAGAAAATAGCATCGTGTTATGATTGATCTTAATATGATCGGAGTAATCATAGCATGATCGGAGTGATCATAATATGATCCGAATGATCATAATATGATCCCAAACTGTAAATTGTTATTATCATTAGGATCATACAATAATTATTTCGAAACGTCACTCATGCTCAACTATACTTTTTTAGCAGCGTGTGTTCAAAGATTGCTAAAATAGCTGCCAACGAGTTCCAGTTAAATTCAGCCGTACCTACCTCTACTTTAACCACACGCCTTATAAAATAATCGAGTAGATTATTCAGTAGGCAAAGCATTCGACCAAATATAATTAATCCCACATTCGATTGCTCTTTTTTAATCGAAATTGCTTTACAACTTTCAAATATGGATTGATAAGGGCTGTATAACATTATTTTATTGATAAATTAATTTTTCCCTGAAGCCTAAATTTAGTTCGTTTCGGGAAACTGACTTTAGCTGCATAATCAACCCAAAAAACCCTCTTAACAATTACACTTAATATTTATCAAAATATCCACGTAATTTGATGGAGAAAAGGGTCAACAATTACCTCAGCTTAAAAAAATAGTGTGCGTAAAACAAGTACCCAAACTGTCTACAATGTACAACATAAACAAATAATGTTTTATAACAAGTGCGACTTAACAAGAATCTTGGTCATGGTAATCTTCAAGCAAACAGAAAATCAACAAACAGCCGAACAAAATGAACAACAAAATGTATTTTAAAAAGAGAGTTAACACCAATAAATCCAAACATAAATGAATGAACAACTCTGACTAACTGTGTGTCTGTATAAATGGGTGAGTGAGTGTGTGTGTGAGTGAATTACGAGTATAATGATCCATTCTAAACTTTCTTCTTTTACATCTTTCATCTAGATAATAAATCATGTCATCATTATAAGAATTCTGTAAAGAAATCCATCAAAAAACTAGGGCGTTTTCTTGAAATTTTCATTCTAACAATAAGGCGCTAAATTATTATTTCAATAGCTGCCTTTACAAGCCTGAATTCACTTCAAATTGTTGTTTTTTGTGACAGCAAACATTGTTTTTTTGTTTGTCTTGAAGTAAATAATAAAATTCTGACTTTTATAAGCAGGTGTTAATTGCTGTGGACGAAGCACGTTCTATTCTTGTAAGTGAACCCCTTTTTTGACCAACAACTGTCCCAACAATCCCATTGACATTTTCATATGGATTGCATTTATTTGTGTTGAAGTATTTCTTCGGAAGCTTCAGTTTTATTTGTGTGTGAATTCAGCGGAAGTTTTACTGAACTGTTAGTTTTCGTACCTTCGCTCTTTAAAAGGTGGTAATGGATTTTTTTTACATTTTCTTATTTGGTTATAATAAAGTTTTGAAAACAAATTTATTTGAGTTTGTTGTACAATAATTCTTAGAAGTTATTGCAGTTGTAAGAGTCAATAAAAAGTAAAGTTATAAAATTATATATTATCCAAAATATGACATTTTTTAGCTAAATACCAACAAAATAAATTTAGATTTTTCTTGCACAGTATCCAAAAAAATGATTACAGTATAATAATTTTCAGGGTTTGCGAACATTTCCTATAAAAAAAAAGAACTCAAAAAATTTTTCCAGTAAATTTTTTATTTTACAATAGTATGATAAACACATAATCTCAAAATTGTATCCCTGTTCAGAAAATGTCCAATTTGCTGCTCAGTTTATTTCTTTTTATAGTTTTATTTATTTTTATTTATTTACTTATTTATTTTGATTTCCTAAACAGCAAGACTTAAAATCTTATAATTAGAGTATAGGAGGAGTAATGGGAAATGTGCAATAATGTTTAAGAATTAACTTTAAACCGTATATAAAAAACAATTTAATTAAAATATAAATTGAAATATGGTTATTAAACAATTAAAATGTAAAAAAGAGAAAAAAAAAGAAAGAAATTACACAAAAATTTAATTAACTTTAATTTAATAACATTATTTTTAAAATATTTATGAAAAACTAAAAAAGTCAAAAAGGTATCTTTTAAAATGCATAGCATTGCTTATAAATTGTATATTTGGAGGCAGAGAGTTCCAAAGACCTATTGAATGGATGTAAAAATGACATTCAGATTTTGCGGTTCGATGTCTAATTGGAGTCAAATTATAATTTCTAAGTGATTGGGAAAACATAAGCCTGTTATAAAGATATGGAGGTTCATGCGTGTATATAACTTTGTGGAGTAGAATTAGAGTTCGAATCTGTAAAAAATCAGCAAACATAACACGGTACAGGTTTTTCGCGACTAATGACACACGGTCGTATTTCCCCAATCCACAAACATATTTTACGACAGCATTGTAGGCAACATTTAGCTTACTATAGCTTGTAGTTTCCGTTTTAGCAAAAATTTCGCATCCGTATAAGAGAGTTGGCATTAAATAAATTTTTGCTTAAAGTAGGCGAATTTTAGGTGGCGTGAAATATTGTGTTTTCCATTAGGTTCGCAACATAGAGTAGATTTTTCCAGCAGTAGCATTTATATGGTCTGACCAGTTAAGAGTATTATTAAATATTATACCAAGATTTTTTGCTGTATTTACGATTTCAATACTTTGATTGTTGAGAATAATTTCTGGTTTTACAATTATTTTCATAGATTTCTTGGTTATAATCAAGCATTTTGATTTAGATGGATTTAGGCAGAGACCATTTGCATTTGCCCATATGTGAATTCGTTTAAGATCCTCATTAATTTTATAAATACAATCTTCAAATTCCATTTTATCACAACTTATGTAGACTTGAACGTCATCATAGATGGTAAATAGAAGAGGGCCAAGAATAGAGCCTTGTGGTACTCCTTTTGTAACAGATAACGGACGCGATTTCTTATTATTAGCAAATACTGATTGTATACGATCCGATAAGTATGATGAAATTAAGCGTATTGATGACGATGAACAATTAAACATTTTTCTCAATTTCATGGTAAGAACATTGTGGTTAACCGTATCAAATGCCTTAGAGTGATCCAAGAGTACTAGAAACGAAATGTTGCTTGTATCCAAATTTTTTTTTGAACGAAAGCCTGATTGCCTGCTAGTTAGAAGACCATTATCATATATATAGCCATATATTTGGTGATGTCATATCTTCGATTGGCCGATATTCATTATTTGCTTTCGGCGTAGGTATTATTTTTGCATATTTCCAGTTTCCAGGGAATATACTCTTTGTTAAAATTGTGCTAAATATGAATGTTATATAAGGTAGCATTACAGGAAGGACTGCTTTTAAAAATTTTGGGTGAATATTGTCAAAGCCTACAGCATTTGATTTAACAGCGATACAGCTAGATCGTACATCTGATTGATTTACAAGTTCAAAATTGAACTCATTTTCATTCACCATATGAGTTTGATTATAGAAATTTTCATTTAAAGGAATACTAGGAAGTTTAGGAAATGTTTGATTAAGTTTTTCTACATCTATTTCCGATGAATCTACTAGATTGGACTTTCCAATACCAATTTTACGTATGGCTTTCCAAGTTTTCTTTGAACCGACAGCTGATTTAAAAATATTGGAATAGTATATAGATTTTGCACTTTTTAACTTCTTATTTACCACTCGTCTTGCATTGCAATATTCTTCGTGTAACTCCTCAGTTTTAAAACGTTTCCAGCGATTGAATATCAAATCTCTCTCTTCAATTGCAGTTTTTATATCAGTATTGAACCATGGTTTTTTTCTCATATTTTTAATTTTCTGCCCTTCTAACTGCATTTGAAGTATATGTCCCAGGGAATATACATATATTTTAAATGCTGGACTTCTAACCGAAAATTTCTTGACAGGACAATAATGAGGAGATTTTTCTCCTTTTTGCTCGATCTTAGCAGATGGCTTAGCTGGTATAAAAACCCAGCTCCCAGCTTCATCGGTTGGATATTCCAAAAAGTACCGATAAAAAAGTACATACTTCACATTTCTAGAAGAAGGGGCTTGGTAGGACGTTAGGAGACTACTCCTCGATTTACTCCTCACAGTCTGAGTGGATCTCTACATAGGAATAGCCGAGCCTACAGTTTTTAATATTCTAGCTCCAGCAATTTCAGATGGGTGATAAAGGGCGCATTTTTCACCTTTTAACCAATTTGTTTCACGTTTATATTGGAAATTTAAAAAGTTATCTCTTTAAAGACTTTATTTTAAATTTCCATATGAACGTGGTTTCTGCTCTCTATTGTGCCCCTTCCTTTACGGGAAAATTCCGTATGGTGGATGCAAACTTCCAAAAGTTTGAGCTGAAAGATTAAGGGAACACTTCCTTTCTTGCTCATCCCATTTTTACCTCATCAGTAAATTATCACCTACCCCAAGGAACACAAATTTTAAATTTAAGTTTTTAAATCAAGGCGGTTGGTCAAGGCAGTTCAGGAAGATACTACCACAGTATTTTATTAAATTTCATATCATAAACGTATTTTTATTACCATTTTTTAATTTAAATCATTTTTAAATTAAGGATTCGATAGATTACTGAAAATCATTTTAAATTTCATTGCCATTAATAATACACAAATTTATAATAATTACGTAAAAATGGAGAAAAATTGCTAAAAGGAAACAAATTAAGTCGATAAATATCATTAAAATCCAAGGTCGTTCCATTCCTTGTGTTAAATGCTTCAATTCCATTCATTCCCTTGTCCATATTTACAATTCTACACGTTTCTCGTTCCATTCCATTTCATCCCCCCTTTTTAAATGTTTCAATTCCGCTTACTTCCCATTCCATTTAATTTCATGCTTCTATACCATTCATTATCTGTCCCATTCCCTTGTCTATTCTTACAATTCAACTCGTTTCTCGTTCCATTCCATTTCATCCCCCTTTTCGTATGTTTCAACTCCGCTCATTTCCCGTTCCATTTCATTTCATGCTCCAATTCCATTCATTCTCTGTCCCATTCCCTTGTCCATTCTTAAGATTCCACTCGTTTCCCGTTCCATTTCATTTCATCCCCCTTTTCGTATGTTTGAATTCCACTCTTTCCCCGTTCCTTTTCATTTCGTTTCAATATTCTCATGTTTAAATAACATTCATGCTATTTCCCTTTGTCTTTCTTTCCAATTCCACTTATTCCCAATTCCGTTTCGTTATCCTGCTTCAATTTCACTCCATTTCATTTCCTTTCTCTTGGCAAGTGTTTTATTTTCACTTGTTATCAATTTTGGCATTCTTAACTAGTATTTCAGATCCACTCGTTGCCCGATCAACTCTAACTCGTTTCGTAAATCAAAGGTTTCAATTTCACTCCTTATTTACATTTGATGTTTCTATCAGGTTTCTAGTCAAAGTGGTTTAGGCAGACCGTTACGTTACTTTTGAAAATTCTAAAAAGTACATTATCAGTGAATTAGCCCACATCCCATCGTAAATATATTTTAAATTTCAGGTTACTAGCAAACACGGTTTATCCAGGATTTTTATTGTATAAGAAGGCTTTTCTCCTTTTGAGCCCTAATTTTTACCACGTTCCGGGAGAAAATTCCACATAGCTAAAATCCAATAGAGTTGGCTCATACTCGTAGGAGTTTGGGTTTGCCGTCAAGGGGGAGACTTTTTCCTCTTTTTGCCCTTACCCGACAGAATTTCCAATTAACTCGTATCTGCTGGACAAATTTTCAGCTTTCTATATCCAGAGATAAGATTGGTTGCAATTCAATCAAAACCATTAACAGGAGGATTTAATTTTATTTGAAATAACCTAAAATCCATTAATAAAGCAAAAATGTTGTATTGGGAATTAAAAAAAAGGGAAAAGAAACTAAAAATCGATCCTATTATTCAATTATTGGTATTTGCAATCATCTTTATAAACAAAAATTCATTTAGTATTTCTGTGCGATGGAATCAACCATTTATTTAGTGAATATATTAAAAATTTGGTACAATCTTTCAAATTTATTAAAAAATTGTCGATATTCAAAAGTGGTAACTACAAGTACGGTTATTCTGATCAAATATATATCATTTAATTAGGGTTTCATAAGAAGCAACCGAATTGTGGATTGTATTGATAAGAGACGTTACTAATGATTGGTATTGATAAACAAATTTTATACTAACTAAACTAAATTGTTTAAATTCAAAATTAGCCATAAAAATTTATAAGTGTTTGTGGTGTGGTGGGTAGAGAGGTAACTCAGTACTCCAAATTTCCGAGTTCAAATCCCAGAATAGGCAAACATTTAAAAAATAATTTTTTTAATTAAAATAAATTATTCAAAAATTTAAATGGCAAAGATATCAAAGAAAATTAAAATTAGTTGTGGTGCAGTAAGCAAGAGTGTGAACTATGCCCAGGTTCGATAACGGAAAAAATTAAAAATATTTTTTTTTTAAATAAAATTTTGTGGAACGTAATAATATTTCTGTGGAATATAAATATTAAATTGTACAACTGAATATTGGCTTTCACAACTAAAAATATAATTAAATAAGAAGACAGTTGTGGTAACCGCCAGAATTCGATTGGCAACAAATTCGATGGACACAACTGATACTGTTTTCTGGGTGTAGCTGCAAAGGTTTGGGCTGACTGATATTGAGTCAGTCAGCCACGTCATTCATTTATCTACGACTGCAATCAAATTTATTTTAATCGGAGAGTTTTGTTTGGAATAATTTTCATGTCAGCTTTTGTTAAATTTCTGGGGTCGATTCTCGATAAATTCACTTTTAACCAAATTTTTGTATTATGAACTTCCTTAGAGTGCTTGCCGAAAAACATCAGACACAATTTAGAATTTTCTACAAAATGCCATTTGTGGTTCTATGAAATCGGTACAAGAACAAAGTGTGACTCTGAAAATTTTTTCTGGATAATATTATCTTAAGTACAGGGTGGCGCAAAAATAACCTTCCGATGTTTTTTGGCTGTAATTTAAAAAAAAATTAAAAACTTTGATTCTTCTTGTGGATTATTTTTATTTGGTCTTTTAATTTTTTTTACATCAAGTCGAGAATATGATGTCATGTAAATGGCCGCCGCCACAGTTGATTGTCATTTGAGCCCTTTTTGTGGCATTTTCCATCACTTTGGCCAAAACTTCCGGCGATAGGTCCTCACATTCTTGACGGATATTGTCTTTAAGAGCTGCAAGAGTCTGAGGCTTGTTGACATAAACCCGCGACTTCAAAAAGCCCCACAAAAAGAAGTCTGGAGCGGTCAAATTAGGCGATCTTGCTGGCCAGTGCAAATCGCCAAATCGGGAGATTAGGCGCCCGGGAAATGCATCCTTAAGCATATCGGTTGTGGCACGTGCAGTGTGTGGCGTTGCACCGTCCTGTTGGAACCACATGTTTTCCAATCCCAATTCATCAAGTTGCGGCAAAAAGAACTCGTTGATCATTGCTCTGTAGCGCTCACCATTCACAGTAACCGTTTGGCCCGCGACGTCTTCGAAGAAGACTCCTCCAGCGAAAACAGCACACCATACAGTGACTTTGAGCGGGTGTAATGGCTCTTCGTGGGTTACACGCGAATTTTCAGTGCCCCAGAAGCGTAAAATTTGCTTATTTACGTAACCGCTAAGATGGAAATGGGCCTCATCACTCATGATTATTTTTGATGAAAAATCATCTTCATTATTGCTTAAATAAATAGTCACCAATATTCCGCGTTCTGGAGCAGTGTAGCGTAACATTGTTTATTAACGTGTATTTCGCATGTGTTTACTACACAAATGTCAAAACAGAACTGACATTAGGGGCCAATCGCAAAATTTATAGCATTTTCTGATAGGAGGATTACTTTTGCGCCACCTTGTATATATAACTCAAATGTTTGTTGAAAAGAAAATTTTAACTAATATGAAGTTTAAAATTATTTTAAAAACCATTATTTACCCTTTTATTATTCAGAGTGTAGTATCTATACTACACTTGTATGGGGTGTTGTATTCCATTTAAACTATGACAGTTTATTGAAATTGATTTGTGTGATAGGAAGTTGTGTGCGGCTACTTATTAGAAATAGAATAACTAAATGAAACAAAGCGACAAAAAATCTAAACAATTTTTTTCTTATACTCCATAGAACAAACATGTTTTACAAGTTTTGTTGTCGCATATTTTTATTTAAAAAAAAGGAACAAAAAAAAAAATACATTATAAATAAAAAAAATTCAAAACGTTATTGTTTAAAGGTTTTATTAAAAAGAAAAGAACACACATTTTTTTAGAAAATGATTTCTAAGACAATAACATTTCAAACCTTAACCCTTTGAAAAAATATGTTAAATTTTATTTCTATTTAGAGTACACTTATAGAAAACAGTTGTCAAATGAAGTATACAAAACGACTGGGAAATCCTAAATTATAAACTGTTGGTTATGAAAGTCGAATTTTAACACCCAATTCAGTTTTAACAAGCGAAAAGATATTTTTCCAAGTGTACTATTTTATAATGGCTTTCTAACACATTAACACTTAAATATTATAAAAGTTTCTTTTTAATATTTTACATTTTTATATAACAAAAGATGTTTGTTTTTTAATGTTCATTTTTTTTCTTTTCAACAGCAGGTGCAATTAATATTCGAGTAAAAATAAAAACGAACCTTGTTTTTCTTATAAATTTAATTAATATTATTTTTTATTATAATTTTGAAACAACTAAATAGTATTTCATGATTCGCGTGCCAATCAACAATTTTTGTTAAAAGGAAAATTAACACACAAAAAAACAAGCAGAAACATATTTTTAAAAAGGACCTTCAAAAACTTCCATGAGAAAGAAAAACACAAAAACAACAATAATTTAAAGAAGCGTGCTCAATATTTAAATGCATACACGGTTTATTTCATACCTTTCAAAAACAAAAAACACAAAAAAAACTCAATAATTCACGCACTGCTATTCTTAAATCTTAAAGTGTATCTAAATACAAAACTAAATATGCAAATTATCTTAGAAATAAACATCAGACAATTTTTAGTGATGATCCAAAGTCTGTTGTTGTTCTTTGTCGTCCTAGACACCCTGCAGTTATACGTTCAAGATCACATTAGTCAGCCGTATCATCATTATCAACATCAAATGAACAACAATGATGACGATGACTATGGCGGCGGCGCTCAATGATGTCCCGCTGCCGTTAAATGGCCCAAACAATATAATTTGCATAATTATGGGTTATCTGGTTAATTTGGACGTCTGTATCTGTATCGTTATAATATCCACTTATGCATTTGAACAACAACAACAAAAGTCAAAAACCATAAAGAAGGCGTTGTGTTAAGATCATTAGAAATTGATCTTTGCTTTTTTAAGGTGTAGCGTAAATAAATTATGTAATTAATAGTTATAAATTCAAATTACGTTTGACAAAATTTTATGTCTTTGAGAGTTTAATTAAAGAGCGGTAGAATTGAGGTGAAAGTGTAACTAAACAACATATTAATAAATATAAATTAATAAATCAGTGATATCACTAAACACCTGGTTTAAATCTATGCTGTGCCTTACATTCATATCATTGAGATATAACTATGAAATTAAACCATTTGAAATTAAGTTTAATACTGGCCAGGTTTTAATTTTTTAATTTGATGCTAAATTTGGTGGAGGAGGTTGACGGGAAGTCCCTAATACATATCTGGTGAAAACTAATTTTTTTTTGTTTGGGGAGGTTGTTGTACCCGCCCGAGGGGGAGAGTTGGTAAGCTATTTTCTAAGTCCTGTCTCCACAATTTGGATCTACAACCTAGTACGAACATCATAGCCAGTGTGTTCATACCATGCGGCCGAACTAAAAATTTCCCAGAATCCACGTAATGTCATTGAAAAAATATTAAAAAAATATTTTCAAATCAAGCAGTAACATCACTGAATTAAATAGAAATAGTTTTAAAACATAAATAAGGTTGTTAAAATATCAAAAAAAAAAATAATTTTAACTAGAATCATATTTACTTTAATAAAATTTGTAGTTGATTTGAAAATGTTTGTAACGTTAATTCAAATATGATAAAATAATGATTACTTTTATCTCTGTGTATGTATAACAAAGGAATAAGAGCTTACTTACCTTGCTAAAATATATGGTGATTTTTTAACTCTTTGAGTTTTGAATATTGAAAAAAAAAAACAGAAAATTTGCAAAATTAAATAAAATATTTATTTGGGACAATAAATGAATGCCTGCAAATTACTTTTTAAAGATTATTTCATATAAATGTTGCCCGCAGCTACGCCGTAGGTGGTTCATCCGAGAGCTCGAATTTTGGCATACCTTTTTTCAGCATCTTACCAATGGCAGCTGTAATGGTGTCTTCCAGGGCTGGAATTGTGGCTAACTTGTCTTTGTATGCGGGAGACTTCACGTATCCCCACAAAAAATAGTCTACTGGAGTCAAATCTCATCTTATTGGCGGCCAATGAACTGCTTCATTAAGATTAATGAGAGATGAATTGCTCAACAAACTCGCATCTCAATAGGTTCATTGTATCGCATGCCATGTGGCATGCGGCACCGTTGCGATTTTCATCGATCTTGAAGAAGTACGCTACAATGATGTCGTCGGCCCACAAGCCTCTCCAAACAGTGCATCTTTCAGGGTGCATTGGCAGCTCTTGAAATGCCTCTAGCTGCTCTACACACCTTATTCGGCAATTCTGTTTGTTGATGTACCCAAGAGCCAAAAATTAGCTTTGTCGCTGAAGATTGGAAAATAGATCTTCATCCAACTTTCCTAAAACTAATTTACCAAACAAAGACGTTGTGGTAAGTCACCTGGGTTCAGTTCTTGCAGCAGCTGTATTTTGTATGGTTTCACAGCGTAAATTTTCCAGGTGGTCGAATAACAAAAACCTAATTGTTGACAACGGTGAAGAATTGACATATCGTGATCTTCATTAACACTGACCAATACAGCAGCAATATATATTATATTATATAAAGGGTGTCCCAAGAAGAACGCAATTTTTAAATTTTAAATAAAACACAGATATTTAAAAAAAAATCGTGAAACTTTATTATATCGTAAAGTAGACAGAATGAGGTTATGTATGGAACAATATATCGTACAGATGGCCGCCGCGGCTTTGCTGGCATGCACGCGATCTTTTAATGAAATTTTCAATGACCGTTTTGCATGAATGCTGCGGTATTTCATTAACGCAGCCTCCAATTTCCTCTTTTAAGGCTTGAGTCGTCGTCGGCTTATTCGCGTAAACCATCGACTTCAAAAAACCCCAAAGAAAAAAATCTAATGGTGTTAAATCGCACGATCTAGGCGGCCAATTCTGATCTCCAAAACGCGAAATAACACGACCGGGAAATGACTGATGCAGCAATTGAATTGTTTCTCTGGCTGTATGACATGTGGCGCCGTCTTGTTGGAACCACATGCCCTCCACATTCATTTCTTCAATTCTAGGCAAGAAAAAACTGGTTATCATTTCACGATACCGAACACCATTGACTGTTTGCGCTTGACCTGCCTCATTTTCATAAAAAAAAGGTCCAATGATTCCTCCAGCCCAAAAACCACACCACACAGTGACACGTTGAGGATGCATTTGCTTCTCGTGAATCACTCGAGAATTTTCCTCACCCCAAATGCGACAATTCTGCCTATTGACGAAGCCATCAAGATGAAAATGGGCCTCGTCCCTGAAGATGATTTTATCGGCAAAATCAGCATTTTCATGTTGTCTCTCCAATACCCAATTAACGAACTCCCTTCGCTGTCCGCTGGCTTC
This sequence comes from Eustalomyia histrio, assembly GCA_949748255.1. NCBI lineage: Eukaryota > Metazoa > Arthropoda > Insecta > Diptera > Anthomyiidae > Eustalomyia > Eustalomyia histrio. Next base: position 20,172,638 of record OX456524.1, read on the forward strand.
AGTTCCTGAGTCAATTGAACTTTGTATGCATGAAGATGCAAATCTTTCGTCAAAATTCGCTGCAAAGTGGATTTGGAGACACCAATTTGCTGAGCTCGGTGTCGAATTGAGGTGGATGGAGTTTGAGCGACATCATCACGTACAGCTGCGACATTTTCGGTCGATCTACCTGGTCGATGGCGCGTTGTTGTCTTTACATCACTAACAGACCCAGTTTTGGCAAATTTATCCATTAATCTCTTTACATTTGACTCTTTTGGAGCATTATTGTGACCCCAAATTGATCGCAATTTGCGAACTGTAGCCGCAAAACTTTCACCATTTTGGTAAAACAATTTCACAATGAGAATGCGTTGTTCATTCGTGTAGCGCTCCATTTTTACTAATCTCGTACCTTCTACTAGCAAACAATAACAATTGTTCAAATGTCAAACAATGACACTTCGAATGTTGCCAGATTTAAAAATTGCGTTCTTCTTGGGACACCCTTTATTATACTTATATTATATTATACATATATATAATATATTATACTCGGTACGCACTCTTCGCATACAGGTTGGTGGATTAATGTCCAACAAAGTGAAACTGTTTCGAAATTTGGTCACAACAGCTGGAATAGACTGTTCGCTGGGTCGATTATGGCGACCATAAAATGGACGTAATTTAGAAAACACATTTCTTTCACAGCACGAATTTTGATAATAAAATTCAACGATTTGCAAGTGTTGTTCGTTTATTAGTCTATTTATGGTGAAATGGCAAATTTTACTGAGCATTGTTGGCATTGCCACATGCCACGAATCTTTTTTTACACTGAAAAACCATATAACAAAAAATAAATAACCCTTTATGAGGTTTTGTAATATGTTAGAAAAGTAAAAGGTTACCTTACTTTAGTTCTTCTTACAAAACTCATTACCGGGTAATAGAAGGTTTTGCTGGGAACATAAAAATTGATGCCTGTAGTAAAAGGTCATCAGATCGATTGAAATGGCCACGTTTCTAACAAAATTCCTTTTGTAATATTATTGCAACCAAGATGTGGAAATTTAAAAAAAAATATTTCGTTCTTTAAAAATTAAACGAGTCATTGGCTTAATGTAGAGAGGCCCTAACTCGATTATCTATTTCTTAAGAGGTGAATCTAATAACATTTTAAATTCTTTGGAAATAAAATTTCCCTGAATGCAATTTTTAACCCTTCTTTGCATGATGATGGAAATTTCTATCATAACATTTATTTATTGTAACAAAAAAATGAACAGAAACAGGTGTATTGTAAATTGATTGTTGCCGGCAACATTTTACAGGACTATTGAATAAATTGAAGCACAGTCAAAAAAGCGAAGCATCTCTTGTGCATTTTTAGGAAGTTAATCTGAAATTTTTTGGAATATAAAAGTTTTGTTTTTAGTGTCTGAGCTGAAAATGTGACTTTTCATGGTGATGGATATTTTCATCATACTGTGTTTTAATTATTTATATTATGTATACTAGGATTTTTTTAAATAATTTAGAGCATAAATTACATCACAAAAAAGGGGTAATTTTATGGTTGCCTATGTTGCTTAAATGTTGCACTCAAAAAAATTTCATATACAATGTTTTTCCGATTTCATTGAAATTAAAAAAAAAATCCTGTTAGCGCATTTTCTCATTAATAAAATCGTACCACCTTTGGAATTAGTTCTTATATTAATAATCTACCAAATATTTGCTTAAATGCACATTTGCATAAATTTCATTCAGATGTTGTTCTATATTTTCTGCCCCTCCAACATAATAAGGAATGTGAGCCAATTCGTACTATGTTGTAGGGTAACTTAGGGTTTTTTTTTTGACCGACTAATATTTTTTAACTGTATTTTTTTTTTGCTAATCAGGAATAACGAGATCTGAGAGATGACCATGTTCGGAGAAAACCATCATCTGATTTTCTTTTGCTATAACTTTTGTTTAAAGTAAAATCTTTTTAGGTTTTTAACTAATTATGGTTATTCGCACATATAAATTTAATTTCAATTAATTGTGGACAATTATGTCAGCGCCGGCGGCGTTGATAAAAATTTTAACCTTGTTTATTACATTTTGAATAACTGTCTGAAGCATTTGTGGTGTCACGTTGTCACATTCGTCCTTAAAAATACTTATTGTTTTGCGTGCAAGATGATAAGTGGCCCCGTGCTGTTGGAATCGCATGTCCTCCAAATCCATATCGATATTTTCCTGGTAGAAAATTTTAGTCAGCATTAGAGTATTTAAAAAACCGGCCTTTTGAAAAAACCGGTTTCGGTTTTCTTCGAAAAATCGAATTTTAAAAAACCGGTTTCGGTTTTTGCAGAAAAAACCGGTCAACCGGTTTTTTCGGTTTTTTTTTAAAAGCTTATATAATTTGTTAATTGTTTTTATTACAAACAAAAAAAATAAATTTAATATATAAAGTAATAAAAATAAAAAATACAACTGTATTTCATTTCAACATTTTATTTCTTGGTTGTATTATTTTTTTAATATAATATCTTAAAAACTAATATTATAAAACTATAATCATATCAAATGAATAGAGGTCATTACGTTTGTAAATTGAGTAAAATAAGTACGTTAGTAATTTGAACGTTTAAAACGTTTGGCATTAAATTAGTTTTTTTAAAATTGCATTTTAAATATGTAAAAAGAAAACCTATTTTTCAGTTCTAAAATAATATTTTAGAAATAATATGCAATTTAAATGTTTCGTTTTAAGACGATTTTTTGTTTGCTTTTCATAAAGCTAGGAGTGGAAAATACTCTTTCATTTATAGTTGATGTTGGACAAATAGTCAAAAGACAATTATATAAATTGTCCAACTTTTCAGTTCTTTCGTCGCATTTATCAAGATAGATAAAATCATCATATGTGACCTTCTCCGAAAAAAGGGACCTAGTGTGTCAAAAAACGGGTTTGGACTTAAGAGTGGATTATGGTACCTAAAAGGGTGTAGAATAAGATGAAATGAGTTAGATTTCTGATAAAAATTTATTTACCCCATAAAAACGTACAAAACTAACTTGGGAAAATCGATAAAAATGAGAAAAACATTAAAATTTTACTTCTTTTGATTTTTTGGTTTTTAATTGTCGCTCTAAAAGCGAAAAAAATACGTCACCACATAGGCATGATTTCACCAAAGTCGGCACCCAGTCATAACTAACCATATCAAATCGCATCTCCTAACTGAAAGTGTGTTCACAGTGATAATGCGTTATGAAACTTCAAATGCGTTTTTCCCAAAAATTTATTTTCACACACTAAGTCCCTTTTCTCGGAGAAGGTCACATATAATGATGAATGATTTTGTACAGTCTCTTTTTTAGGATTTTGAATACTGTTTATTGTGTTATTTAGATCAGAAATCAAACTATTTGAATTTGGAATATCCAAAGTTAAGTCTATCGGAATCTATCAGACTTACATCTAAATCTTCATAACCAAACAAACGATTATAAAAGTGTTCGGAAATAATAAAAGGATCCAAGTAGCCCAGTTGGTGATATAATTAAAAAAACCGGTTAACCGAACAAAAAAGACCGGTTTTCGGTTTTCTTCGAATTTACAAAATATTCGAAACCGATCGGTTTAAAAAAAAAGAAACCGGTTGACCGGTTTTCGGTTTTTGAATACTCTATTCAGCATGTTTCTAAAGCAGTTGTCGTTCATTGTACTCGTAATAGCGTTACCGTCGGCTCCTTAGGTCCAATCGCCTTTCTAAGGTATCTGCACACCATACGGTGGCTTGAGAGGGTGTAATGGTGCTTCATGAACTAAACGTAGATTTTCCGTCCCCCAGAACGAGGATTTTTGTTTATTGACGTCGCCGCTGAGATAAAAATAAGCCTTGTCGCTCATGATTAATTTTGTTGGAAATGATCCCCTTCATATAGCTATTTATTGTTAGGCACTTGTAGAAGAGAGACATGAATGTGAGGTTCATTTTAGTATCACCTCACGTCTTCACATGGTCTTAATTAGGAATTCACGCATATTCACGCATTATAACAGTTACGTTAATACAACCGTTTTTGCAATATTACGGCTCCCAACATGATATCATTTTACAACAAACACAAGCTACGTCTAAGATGTTCTTATAAAAGAATCGACGTTTTTTGTACTTCTGAAATTTATTCAGATTATGTTTTCTAATAACTTGTTAAGGATCGTTGTGATAATGTTAAAAAAAATATCTAGGATACAAATAGACAAAGGCCTGAGAATTACTGTAAAACTTTTTTAATAAAGATTTCTCCTTTTCAATCCCATAAGCAAATGAGCAGTCGTTTTAAACGTTCTTTTTAATTCAAATAAATCCATCCTAGTGACTAACAGTCTAAGTTAAGGTTCGCAAGAGTATTACATGAACTTAAAATAAACTCACTTCTGCAGTGTTGATACTAATATCTACACAATCACACATACTGCAGCTACAAATGTGATTCCCACATAAAATTTCTAACCCTTTTGTGACACATTACTTCCTAAGGACAATACAAAACAACGCCATCTCTATATATTGTGGTAACAACACCTGATATTTACAAACATCTCCTCAAGGTGAAATTAAACACTTATAAAAAAATCATGACTTTTAAAACGAAGATACAGGAAATTCGATTGTTATCTAAGCTCATCCATAACCAATAAAATATATTTATATAGACAGTATTATACCATAATATAAAAATAGAAAAAGACAGACATGTGTAAATATCCATTCGATAAAAAAAAATAATAAGAAGAAGAAGCAGGTGTGTCACATCTACTGCTTTAGGTTCCCATCCCCATAAACAACAACCAACGATGATCTGCTTGAATAATCTTTATAGTCTTGAAGTAAAGTATTTTGTTTGGCTAATAATTCTAATGATATTTCTAACTATACAGCAAATGTTAGATGACTACTTACTTAGCTGGATGAAGAATAAATAGTTAATGTTGATGTTATGTTTAGTTAAGATGGATCGATGAATATACCCAGAATGACTGTTTGGCAGACGGTTGTAATGACTGTCACTGCGGTGTGACTGGATTTTCTTGCAAATTAACTACACTTTTATATTGCACTTGTCACCAATGTTGTTGGTGTTAGTGTGATGTGTTTATACCAGAGTCACTTTACTATCTGTCATACATTACGTTCATATCATATGTTGTTAAGAACTGGTTTCGCGACTTTTGCCATTTAAGTCGGTCAAATTGGTTGAACGGTCGTTTAAGCAGCTGACCATTTAAAGAAGTGCTAATTGCTAAAGATTTTTTTTAACTACATGTATTATGAATTATTGAAGCATTTAGTTATGCAAACACATTTACACAAACTATTAATTTTTTTTTTTTTTTAAGTAGAAACACAGCAACAAAAAAGAGAATAATGCAAAATTTATAAGTGAGAAAATAAATTATAAATATATTACTTTGTATTTCTATTGAACTTAGACATTAGTAGTTGTTATCGTATTTATTTTCACATCTTTTTGTTCTTATAGTTTTTATTTACTCGTAGTATTAACAGAGAGGAGAAATTTGCCTGTTTTGCTGTTTTTGCTTTTTATTCTCAAATTTGCTTTTTTCTGCTTTTTTTAATTCTCTTGTTTTAAGCTTCAAAGTAGCTTTTTCTTAAGATTTATGAGATTCATGAGCTTTAAATTTTTTTTCACATCTTTATGCTTTAAAGTTCTTTTATCTAATACAAAAAATATTTTTTCTGCTAATTTGTTCTTTAAAAAAAACAGTGTTTTTTTCCCAACTTTTTGCTTTTCATTGTTTACAGAAATATTTTTCTGCTAGTTTTGATCTTTTTTTAAATAAGTATAGGGTGATCCATTTCGAGATACTTTTTTCAATAGCCTTTTTTCACTGATCACGTGTGAGTCGTGTCATGCTGTCATGTTATTTTTGTTAGGATTGTTTGGCATTTAATAATGGAAAGACTTATGCCTGAACAACGTTTACAAATCGTTCAACTTTATTACGAAAATTCACGTTCTGTGAGGAATGTGTTTCGTGCACTTCGCTCAACTTATGGTCAACATAATCGGCCATCTGAGAGTACTATTCGAACCATCACCCATTTTGAGACCCAGCATTCATTATTGGATAATATTCGACCGAATAGACCACGTCCAGCACGCTGTGAAGAAAAGATAGCGGCTGTAGCTGAGAGTGTACACGAAGACCGTGGATATTCGATTCGGCGCCGTTCGCCATGATAACCGACTATTTGATGCCTGAAATTTAAGCTCGTAATCGACATTTGGTTTCAAAAAGACGTCACCACTAGCCACGCATCGCATCACATAATTTCACGTTTTGGGCCGGTCGATTGGCCACTAAGATCGTGTGATATCACTCCGTTAGACTTTTTCCTGTGGGGATATGTAAAGTCTAAAGTTTATGCGGACAGGCCTTGGAGGAAAGCATCACGCGTGTCAGTTACCAGTCGAAATGCTCGAACGAGTCATCGAAAATTGGACTCAACGGATGGACCATCTGCGATGTAGCAACGGCCAACATTGGATAGACATAATCTTCAAAAAAATAAATGCCACAGAATGTTCTTTCAAATGATAATAAACATTCCCCATTAAATTTGAATTTTCTGTGTTTTTTTCTTTAAAAAATGTAGGGAACCTCGAAATGGATCACCCTATATAAGTATTTTTGTCCAACTTTTTACTTTTGCTGGTTTTTTGCTTTTTTGCCAATATTTTTTTGCTTAAAATACATTGAATTTTGCTTTTTTTGTCTTCTCTATCAGCAAACTATTATTCAAATTTTAAAATATAAAAGTCCGATTATTCAAAAAATGTTTGCCACCTTGGGTGGGTCTGGTCTTCTTTCACTATGGAGACCGTAAATTTTGTTCGATTGAAATTTCAAAGAAAAAAATTATAAAGTCGAAGATCAATTTGAATTTGAATGTATATTTCCAAAAATATTCTAAACATCTACCCAGAAATTGTTTAGCCCAGTCCTAAGCGAAATTCCAACTGCATACATATCGGGGTAGTATTTCATCTCAGTCAAACATAGGAGGTATAAACTGTAAAAATATCATGTAGTAAGAAGTAGATCTTGAATCATTTCAGAAAACCAAGACACTTGAATGCTTCTTGCCACACTTGAAATACATGCTTAGCTCATCGAGCATCACACTGAATTCATATAACCAGAACATAAAGAGTATTCGACTACTCTTTACCGATACATATACACAGACGACAACGTTGACTTCACATCCCTATGGGTCAACATACAACACTGGGTTTTGCGTGCATAAAAATCGACCTTATTAGCAAGACCCCACTTGGATATTGTTGCAACGTCTCGATAGAGTAAGTTATTCATAATCTACCTTAATCCACCGAGCGAAAAATAATATTGAATATTGCTGTCGTTTGTTAAATATATGTAGATATATTAAAAGGTTTGATCAAGGAGGTTATAAAAATTGATAAGAAATAGGAAAGAAGGAAGAATAGAACCTTGATTTAGCTCTGAATTCAGCTTAGGCTCATTGGATAAGATCCCACCTAAAGGGTGGTCCAAAGATTTAAATCATATGTTATTTTAAGATTGATATACTTTTTTTGTTGAACAAAGTTGGCAAATGTTATTTCCAAAGTAAGTGTTGTCCAAACTGAAGCACCCACCGCGAGCGCGCTGCATACAAGTTTGTGCAAAAAATTCGGGTAACTGGCTTGCTAGTGGACAACACTCATGGTCTCCGTCGTCATACCGTATGTACCGTTAAGAATTTGGCTGCTGTGGCCAAAATTGAGTAAAATTCAATCCAAGAAACCGACTTCCCATCGATCTCAAAAACTCAGCATTTCACGCACCAGCATGATGAAAATTTTCCACAAAGATCTCGGATTATTCGCTTACAAGGTCCAATTAACTCAGCAATTAAAGGCAAACGACCATTCACTTCGCAACGGCTTCTCAGTTTGGGCCTAACAGAAGCTTCAATCGGATAATTTTTTCTGACGAGGCGCATTTTCATCTTGACCGCACGTCATTGTCGAGAGTAGTGGTATTATAGACCCATCTTTTGAAAATGCTGCTGAGACGCAATTTTAGTCAACGGCGAGCGCCACAGAACCATGATTACAAAATTTTTTTTGGACTGAAATGGAATAAATGATCTTGGATAATCTTTGGTTTCAGAAGGATTATGCACTATGTCACACAGCTCATCAAACACTCGATTTTTTGCGCATTAAGTTAGGCAAGACTTCGCTTTTTCTTGTGGGGTAGTGGGGTACCGTTAAAGACCGATGCAATGCGAAAAATCCAAAAACGATCCACACTCTTAAGGCTTATATCGTCCGAGCCATTCGAGAGATAGAACAAGAAACCTTCAACAGTCTTGGAAATTTGAACTGAAACGATGAGCTACTGCAAAACTAACCCCGGCAGCCGCATAAATGAAATCATGTTCCATAAATAATGGGAATATTTGTTATTTCTAAGAAAGCCATAATGTACTAAAATAAATTATGTTTACTTCATTTTATTTAATTTTTAAAGAGACACCTGTAGTTAGGCACTACTCCATATACCGACTCATCGCAACCTTATATAAAGCTCGAAAGAAATCAAGCGTTGTCATTGTCGACACCAAACACAAAAAACAACACTCTATTATAAAACAACTAGGGTGCCGTACTACACATTCATCGCCTTGCAAATATCTGGACTCCCGACGAACGATTTCAACAAAAGTCATACTGTCTACCACCGAGAAGGGAGTTCATTTAGGAATAATTACCAAAATATTAGTTAACATGCCTTTAGAAATTATTATCAGGATTATTAGCTGCATATTTTTTAAGGATCGGTTGAATATCCCAGCAAAAATAAATGGAAGTGATTCTTAAGGAATTAATTTTTCATTGATTCCAAAGTATCGTTTAGTTCTGATTTTCCTCTTCTAAGGCAGTTCTTTTTCACAACTCCCAAAAAATATGATTTTTATTGAAATTTAACACTTTTTAAACCTATGACGGGTAACTTATTTTAAAAACAACCAAAGTTAAACATTAATCATAGACATTATAATAAAAATTTGACACTTATAATTATGGTTTACAAAAAGTAAAAAATTTATTGTAGTAAAAATTGCAAGAATTTCGAATAAAGTAATTAAATATATAAGGCCCGATTACTGAATGTCCCGTTATAATTTAACCAACAGTCAAACTCAAACTGTATATGGGAAACAAAAACATACATATATGCAAAATAAATTCCCCGGTAGAAGCTAACGGAAGGTTGTAACAACGAGGCTAAGGCCCGATTACTGATGTCCAGTTAAAATTGAAATTAAAAATTTATAATTTATTTGGAAATATCAAAAGATCTTATTTTTCACCAATCCATAAGAAGGGCTTTAGATGCAATGAAAAAATTAAAACTTTCACCCTATGACACCCCTATGCAAAAATCACTGGTTCCGATCCAAATTTCCACAACACCGGAATCAAAGTCACTGCTTATTTTGCTGGAATGTCAACCTTTCGGCTTGAGGGCAACGCTCACGCACGATGCTTATTAATAACCTCAGGATAATTCTATTCACTCTTTGAAAAATCATCAGAATCTATTCTATTTGTCCAGCTGCAGTAAAATCTACACAAAAAAATCTGTATAACAAGAATAGCTCAAAACTACCAAATGTTCTCAAATGTGAGAGTTTATCAGTTCATAGAAAGATTGGTATAGTTTCCACAACTCATTTTGGGGAACTTTTATGCAGCCAAACTCGCGATTCTTGAAAGTACCTTACTGCTTCTTTGGGAACAGAAATATGTTGATAGGTCCTCAGGTAACTGACAGGCTTGACCAACAAGAGAGGACCTGCAGATAAAAAGGAAGAAAATGGGTGACATGCGATTTTTTAGCGGCCCAATCTCACTTTAAGGTGTTAGTCTCAATCTCCAGTGTGGGTATTATGATCGAAACCAGAATTTAAGAATTGGAGTCGAAAATTAACACGTTTCAAAAATTTACAAAAATTTGATTTATCTGTGAACTGGGTTAACGTACTACAGAAAAATAATATTTTGACACCCTATGTAGGGGAGCCAGGGTTGCCACTTATTTGAAATTTTCGAAATACAGCCCATCGATTATGAATATCTAAAAATTTCAGACGCCCTCTCATTTAAATGAAATAAGTATTAATATAAATAAATTTTAGCTCAAATCCAAATTTTGATGTTTACTCCTGGAATACGCCGCAGAACTAACCTAGGACTAGTCACCAAACTTTTTTTTTTTTTTTGGAAGAGTTCAGTGACACGTTTAAGTTAAGTTCTGTGGCATGTCAAAAGGGGTGTATTTTACGCTCCTTTCACAAAGCCATTTAAAACAGACTGTTCCTTTTTGCATTAGTGAAGAAATCCTGTAGCAGTTTGCATACATTTTTCGTAGGGTTATTTTAGATACTGATACTGATAGATACTGATTTTACTATTTTTGCATTCGATTTCTATTACACATTCGATTTCTATTACACATGAACACTTCCGATTGGTCAGAAATTATGGAACTTAAAAAGACTCAAGAGGACAAAGCATTTTTCCTAAAAAGTTTCCTAAAGAAAATTGGTAATTTCAGTGAATTCTTTTTATAGTCTAAATGTTGACAAATTTCTTAAGATTGAAAAGTTAAAAACGGCACACACTTCAAAAGCAGAAATTGGGATAATGTACGAAGAACCCAGCAAAACTTTGGTAATGAGTGCGATATTCTCATGCGTTACCTTGTAATGATAGCTTGTTACCTTTTTCATTATTTGCAAGCATAAAGTAATAAGTTACTCATTATTGATTACGTAATATATGAATTATAAATGTAAAGTAATAATTATCTTAGTTTTCTTCGATCTTCTCTATTCATGTAATATTCCTTATCGAGCTAAAGATCCTTTATTTATAAAAATTTTTTAATTATAAATATTTATTTATCCCAATATTTCGTGACAATTTCCCCTGAAGAAGTAAAGTAATAATTGAAATATTTTTGAAAATCTATTTTTAGATACATTACTTTGTGTTTTTTTGTATGTTTGTTTTGATAACACTAGAGAAAAAACGAAGCGCAACAATTCATTTAAGTTTAAAGCAATAAAATACTATATGCGTCGATAGCTCAGTGGGTAGAGTTCTTGGCTGGCAACCAGATTTCTCTGGTTCGATTCCCATCTTGACCACATTATTTTTAATTACAAATATTTTAAATAAAATAGTTCTAATAATTTTTTTTAATAAAAATTCCTCTTTTTATACCCTTCACCATAGGTGGAAGGGTATATATAAGTTTGTCATTCCGTTTGTAATTTCTACAATATTGATCTTAGACCCAATAAAGTATATATATTCTGGGTCCTTATGAAGAGCGAAGTTGATTTAACGATGTCCGTCTGTCCGTCTGTGTGTTGAAATGGGTTTTCCGAAGAACCCAGACATGATGAGGACTTGATTCTTTTTTATTTCTGTTACATGTGATCCATTTCTGTTTGCTATTAAAAATCAGACAGATCGGTTAATAAATGGCTGAGATATTAGCAAAAAACCAGGACTACCTCTAATTTTTCCAGTAAAATCCCTTTGTTTAATATGTATGTAGAATTTTGAGCATAACAATACATCCATGTGTTAAAATTCTTTTCTTTCATCTCCACCTTTTATACACAAACAACACACATACAAAGATTTGTCATTTAAATAAAAACCAAACAAATCTCTAATTAACGAAGACTTTTATATATGTACCTCTATTGACGATGATTTTGTGTGAGCTTCAATAGCTCAGTTGTCTAGACGCTGTGTCACAAATACTTTTTTTTTTTCTCTAAGGCCGTGGGGTTCGAGGTTCAAATCTCGGTGAGGTCAATTCACTTTTTTTTTGTACATTTTTTTTTATTATTTTCTTAAGACATTTTTTTGCTTATTTTTGTTTTTTTTTAACATTTAATAATTAATTTATATAAAATTTTATATTAATAATAAAAATTCTTTTCTTTCATCTCCACCTTTTATACACAAACAACACACATATAAAGATTTGTCATTTAAATAAAAACTAAACAAAGCTCTAATGAACGAAGACTTTTATATATGTACCTCTATTGACGATGATTTTGTGTGAGCTTCAATAGCTCAGTTGTCTAGACGCTGTGTCACAAATACTTTTTTTTCTCTAAGGCCGTGGGGTTCGAGGTTCAAATCTCGGTGAGGTCAATTCACTTTTTTTTTGTACATTTTTTTTATTATTTTCTTAAGACTTTTTTTTTTTGCTTATTTTTGTTTTTTTTTAACATTTAATAATTAATTTATATAAAATTTTATATTAATAATTAAAATTCTTTTCTTTCATCTCCACCTTTTATACACAAACAACACACATATAAAGATTTGTCATTTAAATAAAAACTAAACAAATCTCTAATGAACGAAGACTTTTATATATGTACCTATATTGACGATGATTTTGTGTGAGCTCTTTTTTTTTCTCTACTTTTTTTTTCTCTAAGGCCGTGGGGTTCGAGGTTCAAATCTCGGTGAGGTCAATTCACTTTTTTTTTTATCTTTTTTTTTATTATTTTCTTGAGACTTTTTTTTTTTTGCTTATTTTTGGTTTTTTTTAACATTTAATAATTAATTTATATAAAATTTTATATTAATAATTAAATAATCCATAAATAGGCTAAAAACATCAACATTTTTATAAAAACCCTCTGATACAAACAAAATACAAACGTTTTTATACCTTTCACCACAGGTGGAAGGGTCGCGGGTTCGTTAAGATTTTTTTTTTTGTTTATTTTTTGTTTTTTTTTTACATTTAATAATTAATTTAAATAAAATTTTATATTAATAATTAAATAATCCATAAATAGGCTAAAAACATCAAAATTTGTATAAAAACCCTCTGATACAAACAAAATACAAACGGTTTTATTTCTATTTTTTGCTCCGATTTAAAAGAATTTATAAAAAGATTTTTAAACCATTTTATTTCTCACATATTAAGAAAATTTTATACATAATTTACCTTTGAGTGCAACTATTTTAGGTCATAACTTATAATAATTTATAAAAAAAATTATAAACTACTAGCTGACCCGCCAGACGTTGTCCTGCCTAAAAATTTATAGATAGAAAGAAGGAAAAACTGAAATAATTTCTATGAAAATATTAGATTTTTTTTATTAATTTAACAAAAATGAAGTATTTTAATTAATTCGAAGCCTTAATGATAGAATAAATAAATTTTGTTTTTTTTATATTAATGCTAGTTGATGAACAATGTTTTTCGTCAATCCCTGTGGTGTATAAATGATCAAATTTGATGGTTTGCCAACGCGAGAACACGCAACATATAACTGTCCATGTGAAAAGCACGGATTTTCTAGATCCAACCCACAAATGGACATTGTTTGACCTTGTGACTTGTTAATGGTCATTGCGAATGCCAAGCGAATTGGAAACTGCATGCGTCTGAATGGAATTGGCGAGTCTGAAGGAACCATTGGGATCCGTGGCAAGAGAACAACTTCACCTTGAAACTTGCCGCTCAAAATGGTAGCTTGAATAACATTGCTCATTATTTTTTTTATGACCAATCTTGTACCATTGCATAGCTTAGGTGCATTTAAATTCCTAAGCAAAATGATTGGTGAACCAATTTTTAATCTCAAGTTATGAGGTGGCATTCCTGGTAAATCCAGTGAATTTAAAAATTCAACAGGATAGTTGACTGCTTCATCTGGAGCGACAACAGTGTCGATCGATTTGAACAACATCTCATCGCCAGGCAATAACTGTTGTATTTTGAAATTAATAATGTCAACATCTATATTTTTAGCGGCCAAAATAACTCGTTCACGTAACCACGCATGATTAATGTAATTTTCGCGTATATTTGGGAATATGCTTACAACCAAAGCATCTTTCGTGGCTACCATTTTACAGAAATTGTCTGGAAATTTTATGCATTGTGTATTTTCATGAAACATAATATTTCCATTGCCAATGTTGAGCAATTACTCAAAGAATGACAGTGCCAATGGGTCATTTTGTAGTTGAATACGCATGTTTGTCTTAAGGCGTAATGTATTAACATTCCGCCATAGGTGCGATTGCTTCAAACATGCGTTGATTTCGTCCGCATATGTAGCGCGTGGAATGACCGGCAATGTTTGTCTGAAATCACCAGACAGCAGCAGAAGAGCTCCACCGAAAAGTCTGTTATTATTATTAATATCTTTCATAGTTCTATCAAAGGCTTCTAGTGAATGTTTGTGGGCCATAGTACATTCGTCCCAAATAATAATTTTGCATTTTTGCAAAACTTTAGCCATGCCTGAATGCTTCTTTATGTTGCACATTGCATCTTTATTTGTGTGAACATTGAATGGCAACTTAAGTGCTGAGTGTGCAGTCCGTCCACCATCAAGCAAAGTCGCTGCAATACCTGATGAAGCAATAGCCAATGCAATATGATTTTGTGACCGAATGCGTGCAAGTAACAGTGAGATAAGAAATGTTTTACCAGTGCCGCCTGGTGCATCCAAAAAGAAGAATCCACCTTGTTGTGCTTCAATTGACAAATTAATTCGATCGTATATGATCTTTTGTTCAGCAGTTAGCAATTGCTCATTATTTGCAACGAAAGTAGTCAACGTTGCCGCATCGAACTGTTGTTCGCGCTCAACATCGCTGTTAATGATGTCTGTTGCTGGTCGGTTAGGCGATGGCAAACCGAAATGAATGAGTGGCATATTGGAAATATTAATGCAAATATCCTCAATCATCATTAACGCCTCGTTATACATTTCCGATGAAAAATTGATATTGTGATCTTGATCAGCTGTCCGAATACGATGCAAAATATCTTCGCTCATTGAATCTTTATATTTGTCCCAGAGAACAGAAGCTTGCGACAGAAAGCATGTCGTCAACAATATGGCGAATAATTGTCGAATTTGATGAAGAGAGGAACTCAGCACTGCATCTGCTAGTGCAAGATCCCAATGGTTGTCATCTTCAAGCAAATGCAATTCGTGACACGCATCATGGTATGTGTCGAACAAAATACCGTTGACTGTTCGCAAGTATTGGAATGACGTCGGTCCAGGAACGTTAACCAACAACAAACGCAAGAAGAAGCATTCGCGTTGCTTAGGATGGACTGTGTATAATCGGCCTAATGTATTTGCCATAAATATGCCGTGGTACCCTTGTACTGGAACGCCTTGCTTTCGTGGGTTCCACTTTTTTGATTGTTTGTTCCATGTAAAAAATCGTGGCACATCAGTGTACATTAATGTCTTTGAAAATTGACCGAAAATACCTGGTTGGTTGGATAGTTCGAAGAACTCAGTTAGTGTGGTTTTTGGGGGAGTTAGTGCACGTTGTACAGCAGTCTCTTCCGTAAAATAAACACGCTGTCCATTTTGAAGGTGCACGGCCAAATGAATAACAGCAGGGTCTCTTTCGTGTATAGGAAAACTTAAAATGCGCCAAACTGCTTCATTGCTGCTAATGTATCGACCCATTTGATAACGTGTTATTTCGTCGTTATCATTTACGTTTTGAACAGCAAATACAGCCATATCGCTTCCCTTATGAACGTATTTGCAAATGTATTTTATGGAACTCACTGAACTACAGAACTCAACGTTTATGTGCGCTTTGTACGTTTTTGACAGTAATGGTGAATACGGAACCACCCAACGATTGTCAATGTCTTGCGTTACACCGTTTGACATGCGCAATTGATATGAGTGGCCACCATTGTCTGTGTTTCTACGACGATACAATGGGTAACCATCGGTATTAGTGATAGTATCATTTATGCACTCTTTTGGAAAAAGTTTCGTACATTTTCCATTGTCCATGCACGGCGCCGTCATGTTTAGAGCACCGCATGGTCCATGGATCATGTTAGTGGTAATAATGTTGAACAACTCTTGATCTATATTCGAATCCGGAATTTCAGCTGAAATAATTTTATCAATTTCTTCTGGACGTACTTTATCAACCAACCAAATCAAAATGTGTGCATGTGGCAAACCTCGTTTTTGCCATTCAACAGAATACAGCCAGCAACGTGTTTTTCCGAATACAGAGTGATGTGTAATCAAGTTCATCATAGATTTTAGTTTTTGTTTGAAGACACGTGCAGTGATATCATGCCGATGCATTGCTGTTTGACCTTGCAATAATGAAATAGTTATTTCATCCCATTTTGGATTGCACGTAAATGTTATGAACAAATCAGGTCTACCGTACGCGCGCACGAAAGTCATTGCGTCTTGAATATATTCTTGCATATGCCGCGGACTACCAATGTATGATGATGGAAGAATATATGCGGTACCAATATCGTTAATATTAGTTGTTCCATCTACGTTACCGACAATAGCATCACGCAAATGAATATACTCCTCAGAACGCAACTTTGCTTGATTAAACTTGATGTACCGTAATCGCTCGCTTTCGATTTTTGCATACATATCAACGATGTATTGATGAAACAGCTGGCGGCATCGGATAATGTTGTTGTCTTCATTGGTACGAATCATCAACCGATATGCGTAGAAGTTCATCGCGCTCACTTTCTTGTTCGTTGCTGCACCTTCAAATTTAAAATAAAAATAAATAAAAAAGAAAATAAATAGTACAGAAAAAGCAAAAATGGAATTATATTTAAATTTTACCTGTCACGGGGTTTCGTTGTTTTATATTTAAATGATATCCATCTTCTCCTTCCCAAAATATCAATGGATATTGCAAAGCGTCGTAAGAACGATGGCTGTCTGCAATTGTCTGCACCGTATTATCTCTGCGTTGGATCCGAATATCTCGACGTTCAAATGCGTCACCAACCATAACAACTGCAACTTCATTAACGGTTGGTGCATTGTATCTGCCCGCATGCTCTCCTGATGGTACTTTGTCTGCTTTGATGACGATCATGTAGTTATCGTTTTGTAGCCTGTTGGAAACAACGTTGAACAACTGGACCAACTGATTGTGATTTCTCAAAAACGGTTCCAAAATTGACACGATTTCTCGCTCCTCCATTAACTCGATGTGATTGTAGTGGCAGCGTGTGTTTATTTGTTGATCCTCATCACCCATGAAGTAGATTTGCAAGAATTTTGGATCGGCATCAGGCATTGAAATTAAAAAACCGATTTGATGATACACTTGGCCCTGAATCTTAAATGTTGATTCAAAATTTCGACCATCCTCATTCCGCAAGATTTTTGTTGCTCCAAACGATGTCATTTGGAAGCACGAATTGAATTTACGAATTTTACGCAAAAATAATTTTGATTGAGGTGTGGCTCCATCCAATAGAGCTTTCAGTGGTTCAGGCGGCGAATTCAATGGTGGCAATACTACTTTTCCAGACGCGCAACAGAAACCGGCTGACTCTCCTTTGTATTTGAATGCATGGCAGTGTTGGCATTCTTTATTCATAGCACCGATGACAATTTGTAAATGCGATGAATAGTCTACGTCAAACTCGTATTCGAACGCAAGTCGGAGAAGTGATTCACGTGTCAATGCGCGATATACTTGTAGGCGCTGTCGTTCAGTTGTTCTCTGTTCATCGGTGGCTCGTTGACGCGCCTGTCTTTGTCTCAATGCATTAGCTCGAAGGCGTTCGTTGCGTTGCTCTTGACTTTCATGTTCACGTAAGTTCGCCATCTGGTCTCTAGAATTTGCAGTGTCCGTCAAGTGATCTTCTACTGTTCTATTTAACCGAATGTTGTGGACTGTTTGTGCATGCTTTGAACGTCGACCAATATTTCCTCCTCGCCCACGAAGACGTGGCATTTTTCTTTTATAAACACACAACACATAAATTTAATAAACTTTGATTTTAGTTTTAGGGTTATGATTATTTGTTTCACAAACTTACATATTGGTTATTTTCAGTGAGTCGCTTAACACTCCGTAAAGTTTGTAAAATTAAACACAATTTTTATTTCCAATAATTTCTTTTAATTTCAAACTATTTTATTTTTTCTTTAAATCAAAATCAATTAAATTATGACAAATTGGTTAAAACTTCGCAACAAACATTCACCTTTAAAAAAACATTCAATATAAAATTGAAAGCAAGTAAAAATTTCAAACCTTACCCTTTCAAAATAGTTGATAACAGTATAGTTCTCAACATAGATGGGAATTTTGTATTGCTATTGAAAAAATGCGTTGACGTTTTATGGTAATTCCTTTTTTTTTATTGAAAAAATCATTCATAATGGTAATAAAATGCATCAATTGTTAAAAACCGTCAATAACAATTGATTTCAAAACCATTGCCATTAGTAATGAAATGGTTCAATGAAATTAGTTTCAATACTATTGACATCAATTAATATGAATTGATTGGTCCCACTAATTAAGTAGTCCCATTTGTAGTTCTCAATAGGAAAACAATATTAGTAGAGAGTAGTTGAGAGTAGAGAAATAGGTTAGAGTTTTTTAAAATTTTATTAATTATTGACATGAGAACGATGCTTGATATGAAATTGCATTCATGGATATTTGTGAAAGTATTCTCAACTTATTTATTTATCATTGCAATTTAAATTGCTAAAAATCATATTCTGAGACTTTTTCTATAGGAAAAATCTCTCGGAGTCTGAGACTTTTTGAAAAGGAAAAATGTCTCAGAATGTTAGACTTTTTCAATAGGATACACATTATTATCTAGGTAGCTCGCACAAAGTTTGAATATTCTCACAATAATAGTACCCCAGATATGCAATAATAAATTTGTACTTCGTATGGGAGGTGCCACGCCCATTGCTTGGATCCCCCATATTTTTTGGAAGATTATGAATATTATTATCAAAGAAGCTCACACAAAGTTTGAAGACTCCCACTTTAATAGTACCCCAGATATGCAATAATGAATGTTTTCTTCGTATGGGAGGTGCCACGCCCATTGCTTGGATGGCACTCATTTTTTTGGGAGATTATGAGTATTATTATAAAAAAAGCTCACACAAAGTTTGAAGACTCCCACTGTAACAGTACTCCAGATATACAAAAATACATTTTTACTTCGTATGGGAGGTGCCACGCCCATTGTACCCATATAGGTCAATTGTGAATCTAAACCATTCAGGGATCAAATAAAACAGACACAACAAATTTCATCGAAATCGGCCCAGCCGTTAAGGAGGAGTTCAGTCACTAACACACGTACAGGAGAATTATATATATAAAGATTTTCCTTCAAATTTTTAAAATTAAGCTAAAGAAATTACAAATATTTCTAATAAAAAAGCGAAATAAAATCCTAAATGCAAATTTGCCAGCTAAATCAAACTATTTTGTAGAAATAAAACACATGCAGTTCTAGTGATTTCTTTTAACGATTTGTTGAAATTCTTTTCTTTCACCTCTTAACCTTTTATACACAAACAACAAACACTATTCTAGAGCTGTATTATGACCTATGGATACGTCTTATATAGCAAAAGATCGAAAATCTTTAGTATAACATATTTGCTGAAAAACTCGGAAATATCGGTTCAGATACAAAAAAGTTATGCCCAAAACATACATTTTTTTAAAATACATATTTTCTGGAACCATAAATCTTCCCGAGTCCAAGTTTTATCTCCAAACTAAATGGTTAATTTCCTCTTAAAGGCGTCCGTATATAAATCTGTCCATTTCATATATGTCCATATATAAACTTCAGTTTTTTCCCAACCATGGTGAAGGGTATATAAGATTCGGCATAGCCGAATTTAGCCGCTCTTACTTGTTTTTAAATCTTTTTTTAGACACATTACTTTTTCCATTCTCGTAACCATGTAAGTCACCCCTTACATTATCAGCTCTTAAGTAATAGGTATATACATTACATTGAGTCTCATCGCCTGTAAAATTCATCAGTGATGTAAGGTGTAAGGTAATCCATGAGCCCCTATGGCTATACATTACTTTACCAATTATTTGATGATGTGTGGTTTTGCTGGGAAGTTTATAACATGTCACCGTCTCTATCTTCCACAGATTTCCTGTAGAGAAAACGCCTATTTCGAAATGTTCAATTTAATTTGAACATGTGATCTCGTTCAGTGTTAATTTCCCTTTGGCACCTTCTTTGGCAAAGTGCCTCTGAAACTGCAGGAAATTGGATATGTTGGATATATTATTACTTCAACATATTTTGCTGCCAGAGGTTCCAGATAGAAAATTTTAAAGAGAATCATAATAACCCCTATTTTTTGTTAATTTTTAATTTTTATAAAAAGAACATGTTGTAGGTGATCTTTCAAAGCAATCACCTGCTTTGGAACATAAAACTTGTAAACCTTGTTGTTTTAGTTTATAAATTATGAAAATAAAAGAAAACCTTTCAACAATGCCGGGCGTTTCCATTTGAGGTCAATGATAGTATTTTGCTGAGATGGTGGTGATGTTACTCGTATATTTGAGCGTTTGTCGGCGGTAAGTGCTTGTGACTAAACACTATTATTAAGGGTCACAAATCAATGAAGACTTTATCGTTTTAGAGACAGGCCAAATTATCAAACTTAACAAAAACAATTTCTAAAACACTAAACACCAACAACGACGACGATGGTTTCACCAAAAAAAGGTCGCAAGATATTATTAAAACAAAAAATACAACTAACAAAAAAAAAAACCTTAAAATTCAAACTGATTAGAAATTCGTTAAAACTTTCCCATAGCACCTAAAGAAACAAAAAAAAAAATAAACTGATATCAACAAACTAGAAACTAAATGCAAACCGCGACTAAATTTATTGAACTAACGTTAGCGAGCGAACCATTTAAATAATCAAAAAGACCCCAACAAAAATTCCAAAAAATAAAGAGAAAAAACAATCTACATTTTGTAAAAAAAAAACACAACCTGGATATTACAGATTTGTCGTTTTGAAAATTGAATCACACACACAAAAGAACAGGTAAAGAAACCAAGAAAATACCAACAAATAAAACAGATACCTCGCATTTACAACAATACAATATGAAAGAAAAAAAATTGGAGAAAAAAAAATTGGTCAAATATATGCATTTGGTGCAACGGAGCCCAGCATCACCAAAATTACAACAAAAAAAGACACAGAAAACACCCCAGGAAGCTAAAAAAACACACACACACAGCTGAAATACAATAATTCTATCCACAGCAAGTTATCAACAGCGTGAATATCCAACCAACGAAAAAAAAATTAAAATAGAATCCCTTTAATAGTTACATTCAACACAAAAAAAGCCGAAAACTCATAAATTTGAAGTTTTCACAATTTTTTTTTTTTTGTTTTTTAATCTGTGGAAAGAAATTTCCTTTTGACAGCTAATAGTGTCCATAACCTCGTTTATACAAATGAACTAAAAAACCACACACCCATACAATATATCGTATGTATGGAAAACTGAACTCTAGAAGAAAAACAATACAAATAGCGTTATAAATTTAAAGTAGAGTTGAGTGCAGCCAAAGAAATCATATCAGCATTATTAAAAGGTGGATACAGACCAAAAAAAACAAAAAAAAAAAAGCAAAAATAAATGGTCCTGTACAACTCTAACAGTATTTGGAGATACATAACCGAACAAAATAAAAACTTAATTGTTGCATATAGATTTGGAAAAAAAAATATTTTTAGGGTTATTTTTTGATAAAACAAAAAAAAGTCACCTAAATTATGATCCAAATGTTAAATGATAAGAAAAGAGTTTTAAAAATATGTTTTAGACACAAAAAACCCCGATGTATATAAAAACTGCAATAAAAAATAGAAAACAAAAAACTCTAATATTTTAAGTTTGTTGTAAGTTTAGGCAATTCCTATTACACATGCAGAAACTCCATCGGTAAGTATTGGGGGCTAATACCGGATATCGTGAACTGGATTTACACATCGGTGGTACGGCCTACTCTCACTTACAGATGCACTGTTTGGTGGGATGCGTTGAGAGTGGGCAGCTATAGGAATATGCTCAACAAGGCTCAGAGGAGTGCATCTCTTGGCAACACAGGTGCAAGGAGAAGCACGCCACAGGCAGCGTTGGATATCCTACTACATCTGTCCCCCATTGAACATTATGTGAGGAGTGTGGCGGCTAGGAGCTTACTTAGACTCTATGAGTCTTCGTTGATTAGACCTAGGCGGAATGATCACACAAAGATTCTGTACGAAGTGGGTCTACTTGATCAGGGTAGTATTCCGGCGGATATTTCGGATCAAAGGAGTATGACCTTGGACTTCGGTGTAACACCTCCGGTGGAGTTCCCGGATAAGGAAGTTTGGCTTGGATCCAAGGGACTGTTTGAGGGGTGGGCAGTATTTACGGACGGGTCCAAGATAGACACAGGCACTCTTGCCGGTGTTTATATTGCTGACACTGAAGTGAAAAAGTCATTCAGACTCTGGGTGAGTGCAGTATCTTCCAGGCTAAGATCCTAGCGATCTGGAGGGCGACGGAGGTAATACTGGATCACATCGTAGGGGGGTATGTGGTGACAATTTACGTCAACAGTCAGGCTGCGCTAAGGGCATTGACAAATTATACGGTGCGATCGAGCCTGGTCGCACGGTGTAGGAATGCTCTGAGGGAGCTTATGGTTGCATTCACAGTAAGGCTGTGTTGGGTACCCGGACACTGCAAGGTGGATGGCAATTAGGTGGCGGACGAACTCGCGAGGGAGGTTTCGAATCTGGACTACTATGGGGTGATACGGGAAAGGTTCCGTGATGCCGTTAACCGGTCCTGGGGGAATAGAGTGGATTGCAGGGTGTAAAGGGTGTTATGGCCCGGACTGGACGCAGGGGCTACCAGGGTTCTACTAGTATTGGATAGGGGGGTCTCAGGACGCTTATAAGGTTCTTAACGGGGTATTGTTCTGTTAGGGCTTTTACGAGTAAATGGGATAATGCCATACAGGACTTCTGCAGACTGTGAGGGGATGTTGAGGAGCTAGAGACGGTAGAGCATGTTCGATTTTGATTATGCAGACTCTCAAAAAGTAATAGCAACTGAAAATTTTTTATTACGTATTGTTTACCTATTTAAAGCTCTGAGTTCGATTGGGTTGGATGCGTTAAACAAGCTTAGAGGCAAATACATGGGGCTCGGAGTAAAGTTATGAACTATAGAAATGAGCAGTGTCCCAGCAATTTCCCAGTCTTGGGAAAATCAGCCAATGGTAGCTTATGTACAGATTCCACAAACAAGACATCACTACCCAAACTTCTCCGTCTGGTTCTGGATAAAGCTAGACAGTAAGAGACGTAATGTTCTGTCCTTTCTGTGTCCTCTTCCTCCAGACATGACACACACACAATTGCTCATCCTCGCCACAAGACGAGCACAAGCGTTATGGCCCGTAATCAGACTAGTAAATCTCCGGCGCCTGAAACTGAGTAGGTACCATGCCACATTCCAATCTGGTTTGCCTACAAATCACTTTGTACCACACCACCGCCGTTAATCCCGTCTGATCCCCTTTCAATGAAAATAGATTTCATATATGAGCCGATCTAACGTTCTATACTGATACTCAGCATGCGTTATCCACATCAGTGTGCCATTTAAACTCACCCCTAGATATTTAACCTATGTAGACAGTTGGAGGGTAACCGTAAACAGTACAGTATAATCGTTGTCTTGTTCAGGTTAGTGACTTCCCAAACACCTAAGCGAAAAACATCATCCGCATAAGTGAGTCGACCACGAAACTTCACAACAGAGAGAAAAGTACAACCGCTAGAGAGCAATCTCTTTCAACGGTCAACAGCCTTTTAAAAGAGAACTTTTAAACAATAACTGGTTCCAGTCCATGCGCCTCTGCCGGGAGAACTCATCGAGTTAAAAACAATATTGTCGAAAAGCCCCCTTAAATACAACATAAACACCCAACTTGTATTCCTTTTTGTTTAGACCCTTTTTGATACGCATATTGTTGACAATTAAGATCAAATGAATTCGTTCGAGACCTTTTAGTAGAAAGAATTATAAGCTTATTGGTATAAAACTATTTGCCAAAGTATAGTTTTCCAGGTTCCCAGGTTTGGAAATGAAAGGTTCCTTGATATCACACTAGGACGACGGAACATATTCATGGGCCAAGCTGGCCGAAAATACTGGGTTTAAAATCTTAGCCTTAGGATATACAAATACAATCAGGGCCTGTGGGTTTAATTTTTAAGTCAATAAAGGAAGAAAAGGTGTACCCAACATATTTCTCCGTAACGACCCTAGATGCGAAACACCCGTTGGCAGGTCGCTCAATAACGTCTCTTACTGCCGTCATTTCGCATCCCGGAAAGTACGTTGCTGTTCGTAAAGCTTAGGTCATGCACCTCCTTCTTAGGTCATGCACCTCCTTCTTACATTTCTTCTGTATGAGATTTAAGGCTCTATTTAAAAAGAAATTTTTTTGCGACTTTTTCTTAGCTGTCCAAGTTCCGCCACGGAACAGAAGAGCCCAGTCTGCTTTTTCTTTAACATACACATTCATATGAAACATTTAGAAATTTTACCCATTTTTTTTTTTAACTAAGCTACAATTGATTCTCTGCTGCTAATCATTGGTTCACCAATACCAAAAATGAACTCGATTTAACGGTTGTTTGACAGATATACTCGTATATCATCAAGAATGCACCATCCCTCGACCAATAATAGGCTTTTTACACTGAACAACGTCTTTGTGAAACGCATGGAAGATGTTGAAAATGTGAACCAGGTGTTTACATTGGCAACATCTTTCATCTGTTATTTATTCAGCTGTCAAAAAAATAAATGAAAAAGACGCATAATTTTTGTTAAAGATAAAAAATGGATTTTGAAAAAGTATTAATCATTGGAGTAGTTGTTGCTTTGCAAGAACAAACATTGAAATATTAAAGGCCATTCTGGAAGAAGATGATGACGAAGAATAGAATTCTTACATGTGCCGTTCATTTTCCTTTGTTGAAAAATTTTTTTTGTTTATTTTCTGCAATGTCAGTTTGCTGGTGCTGACACAAAGAAAATCGATTTTTTGTAATTTTTTTAGTGATGACACTTAAAATAACGAAAGATGTAAGATGGAACAAAATGAGAAAGAATAATATTTTTAGCCTGTATATTTCTTATGGTAAGATGTACATCTTTGCAAATTGATGAAAGATGTAGCTCAGTGGAAAAAGGCTATAAGCCAACCCTTCTGTGTCTACGATTAGTGACATCTTTGCAAATTGATGAAAGATGTAGCTCAGTGGAAAAAGGCTATAAGCCAACCCTTCTGTGTCTACGATTAGTGACAAAATTTATATCGCAAATTTCGAAGATAGAATGAATTTCAGTAATTTGTTGCCCCTAGTGTTGTATTTTCTGTTACTCAAGCCAAAATTGTTGTCACTGTCAACTCTTCAGGAGAGGGCAGATACGGTTTTTTGTCCCAATTTTACTATCACATGTCTGCAGAATATTAGTACAATACAGAATTAGTAAAAAAAAAAATTGTTCATGCTACGAAATTTTAGTAGAATGTTTGTAAACTGCAAATGAAAATCAGAAACATATTTTACTAAACATAGTACTCACTAAAAATCAACTTTCTTGCATAGACTTCTTCTTTTTTAAGATTGTTGACCTCTTAAATACGAATCTGAAGTCAAAAAATTACATCAAATCGCGTTTCCGAATTATGGGCCTTTCTTTTATATTTTTTTAACCCAGACCCAGGGACAATTAATTCATTATTCAAGATTGGAAAGAAGTAGCTCAAGATTTATGACATATTTCCTATTTGATTTCTAGAGAAAATTATCTTTCATTTAAGTGAAGTCTTGTCGAAAAATGTCAAAAGTTATTTTTAAGTATTCCGATCGACTCAGAATTACTTTTTGAGTCGATTAAGCCAGTCATCCCTAACAGTTTGTCCGTCCGTCTGTATGTGTATTCTTGTTCGTGCAATAGAAGAAAAAAAGTTTGTAGTTATATAATTGAGCAATTCCATATGAAAGCGATCACCTTTTGGACGACCCCTCTCCGATTTTAAAATAAATAGTCTCAATCGATTGCCCAGCAAAAAATAATGTACCTACATATTTTTTATAGTGACTGGTTTAGTGGTGGTGTACACCACTGTCATGTGACAAAATTGAAGAATTCTTCATAAGGGACCTCATTGAAAGTTGTTTTTTGTTGGAAAGGTATTGAATCAGGCTTTAATTGAAAAATAAAATTTTCCTAATTTTACTCAGAAATTTACCTTTTTTCCCATGAAAATTAAATTTTCCCATGAAAATTAAATTTTCCGATTTTCCACAGAAGCTCCTAAATTTTCCGGCTAATTTTATTTTTTTTGGATTCCTCATAATTTTTGCTTTAAGAATCAGCAATAAAAAAATTGGCCCCGACTCCTTGTTTGGACAGGAGAAGAGCATTTAAGAGACCACCTTGTTCTCATTGTTTTTACATTTTTTATAATTGAATTATTTTTAATTATTTAACATTATTTTATTTTATTATTAAAAATACATTTTAAAAATTATTTTACAGTTAAAAATACATTTATGAAGAAAAAATCTTTCTTATTTTGCTGCTTATACTTAATTACAATATTTATTAAAAATTTCAATTGTCTTGGCATCATTATAAAATTAAAGTAACTTTAAATTTAGCACGTCGGCAGACGAAGAGTACCGCTTTACATTAATTGACATATCAGAAATATTTGGTATGAAGCAATGAAACTTTTGCGTTCCAGTTATAGTTTTGACATTATTATATCTGTTTTGAAGTCGTCGCTCCATGGCATCGTGTTCTTTTTGAGTGCATAAAACTGTGTTAATGGCAATTTCCTTGCTTTGAATCCACGAAAACAAATGTTGTACATTTAAGATCTGGTCAGTATATGGCCTTTGCAAACTTGCCTTAGTCGCCATGCGTTTTAGGGTTCCTCCTAACGCATCGCATGGGCCCTTACCGTGGGACGTCGCAAAAAAGTGCCACTCGACCTTGCAGTTTTGTTCTTCTTCAATTATGCAAAGATTGTAAAAATTTTTTTTATTCTTGTACTGAGAAGTCGCGCCGTCTGAGAAAAACGTTACTTTGTCGATTGCATCGAATTTTGATCTTAAGAATTCAAACAGTTTCATTTGAAATACATAAACGGACACATAATTATGAGCTAAACTCTCCGCGACAACAACAAGGCTTACGGTCTGTAGTTCGTTATCTTCGTTTTTGAAATAAATGCAAAAAGGATGCACCGTGCACTGGTCGTTTGCCCAGTGATAAGCCT